>WBMW01003345.1:73151-229353 GCA_013396635.1 Penelope pileata
TTTTCTTTTCTTTTCTTTTCTTTTCTTTTCTTTTCTTTTCTTTTCTTTTCTTTTCTTTTCTTTTCTTTTTTCTTTTTTCTTTTCCTTAAAGTCTTCAGTTTTCTAAATATTGTAAATAAAACATCCAGAGTAGAACAGATATGGCCTTTGTATGCACGGTAAAGAAATCTCATAAGGAGCCTCAAGAAACTTGCCTGTTGGGGATGGTCCTGTCTAAAACTGGGGGTGGAACAAGTTCAACACAGATAATACTTACTGCTAATAAATAAATAAATAATAAAGAAATCATTCTGTCTTGTAAGGAGGAGTTAAAATCTCTAGTCTGAAACGGTGCACAAATCAGGTGTCCTAAACACACTGCTGTGAAGTAGCCAACATAGCATCCTTTCAGTCATTTTCCCTATTCTTTTTTAACAGCAAAGCCAATAAAGACAAAGAGTCTACCTTTGTAGCCTAATATTTATTTCAACTCCCAGCACAATTATTTGGCAGGTAGAAAATCTGTGATACCCATTTTCCAAGTCATTTCTTCAATGGTGACAGTGTCACCAGTCATGAGACCATCTGAGTCCAGACCGCTGTACAGCATGGCACTTAACTGACCTGTACATTGACCTGTGATACAGCAGAAAGTCATTCCCAACCCTATGTACGTTAACTTTTGGATAAAAGGGATGCATTGTCATCAAATAATTTTAGGTTGAACCAAGAGGTCTCTACTCCAGCCTCCTACTTGATCAGCTATGAGATGAGACTTTGTTGTTCAGTGCCTTAGACTGTCAGACCTTAAAAGCACAAAGACTTCTCAGTCTTCATGAGAAAACCATTGGTTTTCAGGGCTTGGAAAAACTCAAAAGAAAACAAAAAATAAATCCACAAACCTTCTCACATTTACGAATTGTTTTTATCACCTGTATCTCAGTGTCAGGTGTACTAGCAAATAACGTAGCCAAAGAGTGGTGACGTGAATTTCCCACCAAAGAAGAAGTTCAAGACACGACCCTCAGTGGACAAGGTGACGCACACTGTATTTTGGGATAGGGAAAGGATGATCCTTCTGGCTGTCCCACAACCTGGACGAACCATCAACTCTGACCACTAAATTGCAACACTGACTAAGCTGAAGGCTCAAACTTCCAGAGTCAGACCAGAGAATCAGATAGACTTGGTCTTGTAACGCAGTGACACCAGACCTCATACTAGTTTGAAGACAGTGGAGCACATTGCTAATCTTGGCTGGACTGTCCTACCACACCTACCATATAGTCCAGATTTGTTGCCTTCTGACCTCCATCTGTCAGGCCAATGAAAGACGGACTGCATGGGCAAAATTTTCCAAGCAATGACACTGTCATAGCAGCTGTGAAACAGTGGGTCACCTCTGCTGATGCATATTTTTATGAGTGTATCATGCAGGCTCTTGTTCATTACTGGCGAAAATGCACAGCTAATGGTGGTGACTATGTTGAAATACAGTGTTTTGTAGCTGAGAATTTGCTCTATCAAATAGTGTGATTGCGTTCTTTGTGCCTGTTGCAGCTTCCATGGAAATAAATAGGAGGCATTACTTTCAGAGCAACATATGTATTTTGTTCATAGATTTAAAAAAAATTAAATCAACTATGTATTTGATTACTGTGCATAACAGAAGAATTTACAGAAGGATGCTATTCAAATAAATGTTCTTGATTTGCACTGGATGGAATGAGATCTTGTGTGGTAAAAATGGTCTGCCATATGAAAAAAGAAAGAACCAGAAGTCTACCGATGGCAGATATTCTTTTAACCCAGTGTGATATAAATGATACTTTGAATAGCTGGGGACAGTTTGGACTGCTTTTTTTCTTAAAGACACAGGAAACTCCTCTGAAGCATAGAAAAACAACAAATACCACTGCAGTTGTGTGCTCAGCATCTGACAGAGTTGGGCTGTTTCAGTCTAGCTTTGTGAAGCTGGGAACTGAGGGATCTTTGAATATGTTAGTTCAGTATTTTCCTCTCCGTTCTCTATTCAAAGTAAAATGACAAAAGAACTGCTAATGAGCATGTCATGGCAGTAGGACACGTGCTTGTACATTGAAAGTTGTAAACAAAAACTTCCAGAATCTTCTCACCAGGATTTTTGCCTTTCTGCCACAACTCAATTCAGCACTGTATGCTTTGGATGGATGCACTTAGTGCTCTGTACTCATGAGTTATGCCATCATTTTTCACAAGATTTTAAGCTGTATTGATTAGCTGTGGTTTTCCTATGAAATAGTCCTAGCCTAATATTCCTAATATTCCTAGATCCATCGCCATTTTAATTTGAAATAACATGCAGTGAATTTGTCAGTTCACTAAAGGTTCTGGGAAGATTTTATTCTCTTCACATACCCATTCTGAATTTGCTGTCAAACCCAAAAGTTTTCCACTGAGGTCACTTGTGCAATCTAGTTGCTAGGCAACCAAAATCATTTTTCCTATCATAGTTCAGCAAATGTATGCATTTAACAACCTGAACCTTGCAGAAGTTTTTGTGGTTTAATTAGGTCTTATCATTTGAGTTTCATGCAAATAGGCACAGCTGTAGCTGTTTGCAGACTGCTTGCTTTATGCACAAGCTAATAGCAAATTACCTGGATCCATAACAAGAAATTAGGAGTGTTGTAAATGCTTAGAGCTTTTCAATAGCTTTCTGTTTGGTGAAACACTACATCAGAAGTCACTAGAGACAACTTAAAAGTCAATCACTGAACATTGGCTGATTATAATGTTCTAAGTATATAGGTATTTCTAGATCGAAAGTATGCTTCAAAAAGTCAAAATGTCTATAATTTTCTGTGAACAGTATCTTAACTTTCCCCTGTAGTTTATTATTTTATATTTAAACTTGATCACGTTCCATATTTAGAAGCCTGTTAAGTGATTTCAAATCATCATACTCATTAGATTGCCTCTTATCATTCAGCATTGAAATGTTTGTATGCAGACGCATCCTAACTATGAATATAATTTAAAAAACACAAGATTTAGCTTATTTGATGAGTCATAAGTTATATATAACATTTTCAAAATGGAAGAGGAAGATGGGTCAGTCAAGCAGATGACTATATTCCATTAAAATTAGGGCAGTTAAGAAGCCAAATAAGAACTAGCAAATTATAACAAATGTTCTCTTGTGAATGAGAAGAAATCTACAGAAAAGGTAAGACAATAATGACATTTCAATAAAAAAATCTATACTTTGTGAATAATAGTGCTGTTTCAAAAGGTTTGCCAGTTCCCACTTTCCCACTTCATTTTTTCAGCAGAATGATATATTTGCTCACTGATTCAATGTTTTGGGGACACACATGGTGATAACTGCTGTGGTAGTCTGAACTTTGATAAAAAAAGTCCCCAGACAATAAATTTTGGTTAACCTTTCCCTAACTGCTGAGCAGATGCAAATCATTAAATATTGGTAAAAGGAAAAAAAAAAAGAGTAATAATACAGCAATAATTGGAGCTAAATATGATTTAAGTAAGGTTTCATGAGGATTAGGTTAGAGAACTTAATCATAAATATTCCACCTCTAAAGAAAGAGTTTCAGCATGAAATAAAATATACAGCTCTACCATAAAAAGATGTCACACTAGTTTTTCCAGCATTTTTGAAGAACTAATTTGGATGCAAGACAGGGGCAGGGTTAAATGAAAGAAGTACCTGCCACAAGACATAACATACCAAGTATAGTGGCTGTGTTGCCCATAAAGGAATGGATGACAGAGGCAAGAGGAAGCTGAGGGTCATTGCAGAGGATAAAGGACAACGGTAGTGGGGTTGATTCAGATGTCAAATAATTTATTACCACAGCTTTGCTCCTGATGCAGAATAAAATAACTAAGACTTGCTATCTGGGCAATAATTTAGAGAAAGAAAAACCCTAACTTTTCATATGTGCCATACTAATCTAAGTGCACTGAAATGAGATCTCTGAGATTTCTCTGAATCATTTTCCAAAAATAAGACAGAAGGGACGAGTATGAAAAATGACACAAGTGGACACAGGACTTTGCAATCCCGTCTTCTGTGCCAAGTGACTAAAAGAATGCTTCCCGTCTTTATAGTAGCAAAGAATTCTGTACCTTCTTGGGGAAAGAAGCCACAGACAACTGTGGCATAGTCTGCATTGCTGTGTACTGCAAGAACATTAGACATTGAATTCATTTGATTTCTGCAACAGCAAACACGTGAGCCTTATTTTGATGCTGAGGTTTTAGTGTGTGTTTGTTTGTATTAGTGTTTTCTAGAACCACTTATCATAGTGGAAATCATCTAAAATGTAAGGCTGTGTACTTTTAGTCTCCTAGAAATAGCTTTTAGTAAATTGTAGATTGCCATGCAATATTGGAATTATAGAATTATGGGGGCTACATCTAATTTGTATATTCATTGTAAGACCATACAGACCATTACCCTACTGAGTTGGTGTAACGTGTACACATTTCTGCACATTCAGAACCTTTGAGTTGAGTCAACCTTTCCAAAACAGGGATGCATCTGCACTCTTAATGCCAGCAGAAATACCTAACCATGATGTAAAACAATTTTTCATGAGGTCATGTTCAGACTTCCATGATTAGTCAGAAGATTACCATGACTTCCAGCCATGCATAAGCACTTGCATTTTATTATTTTGTATTTTAGCATGTCCCCCTACTGTGGCATGAATAAACTTTCAAAAACAATTACTTAACCCATGCACATTTGAAAGTCGCCAATAATTATACAGTGGGCCTGAACCTACTGCAAATGATTGAAAATTGAAAGTCCTAATTACAAGAGAAAAAGCTAAACCTCTGTTTAGGTTACCATAAAATATCCCAGAACTATTAAACAGTATCAGGTGAACAATTGCCAGAATCCCCAAGCAGCCTGAATTATTGTGAAACCTTGAGATCACAAGAATGTTCCTGCAGCTCCTTAACTGAAGGAAAGGATACACGCAGTACCAGTGAGGGTACTTTGAGAGAAATAAGTTGAGCAGTGGAAGTAGCACCTTCTCCGGAGCAGCAGTAACCCAGAAGAGGCCTTGAGCAGAAGGGCAAAGTCAGGACAATGTACCTTGCTGCCTGTTAAAGCCATCAGTGTCACTCTGTTCCTTTAATGTCTGCAGGCAACTAAAATGCCTCATGTAGTTTGCTGAAAGGAGAGGTTCCTAACCCTTGTACCCACTCAGTTTGTCTGTACTGGAACAGCTCTAACATAGCTGTACAGTCTGAATTCAAGATTTAGTGAAAAAGCAGAAGCTTTAAACAAATGCAGTCGGAAGAGTGCCCAGGACATTACAGGGAGATCATAATGAAGACTTGTCAAAAAAGACTGTCTAAATTACTTTTATTGGACATGCTTCTCCTCCATCGTTTTGCCAGACATTTTACGGTAGTAACTCAAGTAACTCAAAAATCTTAAATTTGCGTTTAAATTTTCATTTACATGTCCAGTCACTTGTCTGTCCTTTTTCGAGAGATAACTCTTTAAACCAGTTTTTTTTTTTTTCCCCCTACAATTTACAATAAGACAGTCCAAAAAAATGGACCAAGGATTTCATCACCCAATGTGCTATTGCAAAAATAAAGGAATGGTCTTACATGATGGTTCCTGGAGCACACTGAGCCGTCTGCAACTGCAGGAAAACTTCAAGCAACAAAGGGAAAAGAAGTTTCCGGAGGATTGTAATTTCCTGCTTTAAGGCAGCGTGTGAATCATGATTGAGCAGCATCACTGAAATGTGGGAAAATTATTTGCTATAAATAATATCTCCGACAAATAACCTTTTATGTCTTTATAGACTGTCCAACCAAACTAGCTATAATTTTTCATTGGAATCATCTGTAATGACAAGGATAGTGGCTTTAATGTTTAAAGCAAACTTTTTTGGAGGCAGATTTTTTCTTTGAATGCAGTCTCGTGGGTTTCATTAAAACTGAAAAGCCACACACTCTTGCTCAAATGTTACAGTTCTCCATGAATTGAATTGCAGTATTCAGTTAAACATACCTGTTATCTTGGCTAAGAAAGGTATGCTATGCGAGCAAGATACTGAGGTAAGAGAAGGAAAATTACGTGGTACATAGCTAAGATTAGGGAAAAGTTAATGCATTTTGTAAAATCAGATATAGAGAAATTATCCATAAATTTGAACCCAGACAAAAATTAAACAATTTTTAAGACTAGACTATGCCTTGAAAATACTGTTCCAAGTAGGGTCAGAAATATACTTTTATCTTAGTTTTATTAAATAAAATATAAAACGTTAGAATTAAATGTCTTGATAAAGAACAGAAGCCAAGCTACACATATTCCTGGAGTTACTAGAATAGGACAGATTTTGGCAGCAAGGGCATTTCTTGCGTTTTAAAACTTATCTGAAGCTGTTTTAAAAATAACTGGTCTGTCAACTTGAGTCAATCATTTTGTTTTTTAATCCTCTAATAGTCTATAGCATTTCTCTCCAAGGAATGTTTCCGGTGTGCTGTCATATCATATTAAGGCAGTTGATATAAATACTACATATTGGCGAAACTCATTAAACTCTATCTTTATCCCAAGAGAAAATCTAACAAATATAAAGCTAGACTCAATATCTAACAAACTGTAGAACACTTTAAAGAGTTGCTAAGTGGTATTTTTGTTGGTTTCAAAACAAAATTTTAACTTAAGAATAACTTTTTAGCGAGCAAAATTATCTTTTTTTTAAATAATGAAAAGTAATACTGTCGTAACACTTAAGTGAAATGTCTTTTTGAACACTTCTGAAAATGAGCAGGATTTAACTGTTTGGATTGATTATTTTTTCAAAATCAGACTAGAAGCATGTATTTCTCAAACTGTCCCATATCTGCTCCTCAGCTTGCCAAGCATAAATTGAACATAAATTTTGATAATATTGTTGAATGTTTGCATTTATTTCTTTTCACCAGAGCACTCACCAGAGGACTGAAACTCCTTTGGAATTCAGTAGTCCAGGTTCTTTTTTTCCCCCTCATCACAGTTTGTCCTCTAACTCTTCACAGTAGATTGGAAGAAAGAAATATTTACCTTTCTGTCATATAACCAGCTAACTTTTTGGACTGTTTAAGGTCTAAATTAGGAGTCTTTCCTGAACAAAAGATCTTTCTCCTTCTTGCTGCTATCCAGTCTACTATTTTTTGTGATCTTTGCTTTCTAATGTCCAAAACAGGTGCTAAATAATATTAATATCTGGTAGCTATTCTGCAGCTGTGATAATTCACCTAATATTTTCTGCATATTGATCTCCATGGCTTCAGCCTTGTTATTACTCCTGATCTGGAAAGATAACATACAGTCCTGGCAGGCCATGGTTCACATACTTCAGAAAATTCTTCAGCAAGGATGTTAAAAGCTAATTATCTTTCTAAGGGCAGATGCTTCCCGAAGATACAGTATTGTGTTTTAATAAATTAGAAATAATATTATTGCTCTACATCATTTCTTTTCTACTCCACAAAATACAAATATTTCATCTCAAAAAAAATGTCATTAGAAATAACAGTTGATAAAGGATAAAAGTCCCTACATATCAAATGATTTTATTGATGACGTGTATTAAATTTGGTCTTCTACCAGGCATGGATTTAAACAGTTGTGTAACAACTAGTTAGTGGTGGTCCTGCTGCCTTTTAAATACACTTTCTATCTCTCCATTAAGTGTGTACACTAACTTTTAAAATATGAACAGAAGAATTGATTGCTTTCAAGATGTACTAAGGTATCTATGCTACCTAAATCCACTAATAAAAAACATTTGCAGTAATTATAAGCATTATCAACTATATCTTACATTCTTCACAGAGCGATTTTTCCAAATGAGAGCAAGATACATACGCGTTTAGAATGAACAGCTGTGGAAGATGCATTAAAAAAAAATAATAGCTATGAAATAAGAGAAATGGATTAGCAAATCTTTGAGCTTGATAGGCCATTGTTCAATTATAAGGAAATGATGCTGTAGATTTTTTTGAGTACCACATCATAAATGTTAATTTTTTTTTTTTTTTTCAAACTAAAACCATACGTTACAAAAAGTCAAAGTCCTGGCTTTAGAAAAATATTAATCAATTGAAAAATGTGCTTTTTCTCTGTTAGTGTAGCATATGCCATGTTATTGTACTAAAAGCCAGGAGGTTATTACAGCAGACATGGCAGAAGCTAGCAGTGTGTAATGTAGACATTGTTCAGTAGCAAGCTGTAGAAAAAAAACAGAACTTTACTTTTATTCAAGATTCCAGACTTTCTGATTCAACAACATCTTTCTTACAATAAGATATGGTGTGTAGTGTAAGGGCAGGAAGAGATGCTTCCAACTCTTTTACGGCTTTTTAAAGATCTCTGGACTGAAAGCACAACTTCGCAGTGTGCTGAGATACACTAACTACACTTAACACTTACTGGAGACATCCTTGCTCAGGGAGGAATGTAGGTGGCATCCTTTTTCTCTACTGTTTACTACAACTACACTGTGAACAGAAAAGAAGGGGAGAGAAGAGATGAAAGTTGAAGCTAGGGCAGAGGATATATTGTGTCAGCTCCCAAAGATTAATTTCCCATATTTTACTTGTGACTGAATCAAGACAGTGATTCAGGATGTAAAAAAGCATGCTAAATCACCTTATAACAAAATTATGCAAGTGCTTAATATTACCTACTGAATGTTTCACTTTAACTGTATCATAGACAGAAGATGGAAAGAGATATAGATTTATGTTTAAGTGAGAACTTTGGAGGTTTTCATATTTAAAAAAATATATATATTTTGAAGATCATTTTGCATCTGCTCTTTACTTTTATCAGTAGTTCTTTTAAATGAGTTAATAGTATGAAGTTTATAACCAATTTTGCTAGGGCGGCAGTTTCAACTGTAAAGTATTTATCAGAAACATATGTCTAACAATTAGTAGCAAGAGACTAGACTGGACTATGCAAACATTTTTAAAGAGCTTAGTTTTCTGAAGTAGAACAACTCAGCATGTTACCACTCTCAATTTCAATGCTCTATTCTGGAATCTTTACTCAACAACTCCTTCATTAAAAGAAAGAAATGAAATGCTGCTTAAATCAATAAAATAACACTTCAGGTGTGAGGCTTAAAGCACTAGAAAAAACCATATGTCTTTCTGTACCTAAACTACATTTGGCACCAAAAACTTTCGTCTTTTCGAAGTGATTTTCAAATAAGACATTCATGTTTAGAATTACTCTACTCACTTTACGGATGTTTTTGAAATGTTAGTGTATTTGTGTGCATGTATGCATTTATCTTCATTATAGCTATCTCTAAGGAAACCAAACCAGAAATAATAACAATTGCATGTTCACAAGTCATTTAAAATTGCATGTGGCATTGTGAAAAAACATGCATACGTTATAACAGCGACTGTTGTAAACACACTCTTATTCTGCAAAGTAATGCATGAAAATAAACCATAAAGGAGAAAGAGGATGGCCTTACAATAGAAAGGTGTTACTGCCATCACAGATTTCATACTACAGCAATTAACTCAGAGGAGTTTACCCTTAGACAAATACAAGGATTTATAGGAATGGCTTTGTCTAATACGTTTTCTGTAGCTACTGATAGTGAGGCATGGGATAACAGCTTCTGTCTGGCAATCTGAACTAGTCTATATGTCTTAATCCATCCAGCCTTTTTGAACTTCTGCTCTCTTGTGAGACCAAACGTTGTCAATGCGCATCCTGCTCCCACCACTAAAGATGTACTTTGTCTTGTCTTCTGTGGTTAGTTATTTAAAAATATGACTGGTTAAAGTTATCCAGACTCAAATCTGTTTGCTTCAATAAACCATTATTTCACATTTGTTTCAAAATGTTTTGTTTTCTATTAAGCATCAGCAAAATAATTGGTGCATGCCCTTTCCTATAGGTCAGAGTTACCTTTGACTTTTCTTTGGAAAGTCTTAGAGTTACCACGCAGAATAAAACATGAAAGCTCGATTTTGCAAGTAAAAAGGCTCTCTAAGTTGCAATATTAACATATCTACATGAACTACCAGAAAATATCTTAGGACAGCAGCTAAACAGACCAAACTCTACAGTTCCTAGCTATTTCTACATTCATGTAATTTTTTTTCACCAAGTTGTTTGATAATTTCACAAGATCCACATAATTATGATGGACTGATGAACAGACAAAACAGCTAACATCTTTCTAGGCTTTCCAGTTTGTCAGAGCAAGAATTTTAATTCTTAACTATCTCTAAAGCAAATATTCATAAATGAAACAAGGAATGGAATAAATTAGAATGGAATCCAGATCTGAGTAATCTATATTTTTCAAGCTATATTATTTTTTTGTGAAACTATGAAGAAGAAACTTGTTGAAAATTTGGTTTTGACAAAACAAACTTTCTAGAAATGAGATCTCAGAAGCTGATAGAATTCTTTGGTTTTTTGTTATATCATTAGCGAACACTCAGGATTCACAGAGATATTTTTTCTTCCAAAATCTTCCTCCAAGCAACTTGAATTGTCTAACCTAAAAGTAAAATAAAATTTTAAAAGTTTTACTGCCTTCCAATCCTGAACACAAACCACGGCCATCTCTATAGGTATGATCAAGCTATCCCAGCATATTTAAAATATTTTCAGGGGGAACATTTCAAAGTGTAGCTCAAGAACTAAATGCACTTTTGCAGATCAATTATATTTTTTTTCCTATTATTTTTACTACATCAAAGTAGGTTCTCCTTATTTTTTTAAAATATTCAGTTTATCTACCTCTTCTGCCTGATATGCTGCTAAATTCATATTGCCAACAGTGGTAACTATTATTTCAACACTCTAGTACATTAAAAACAGGAAATGAAGTTTTAAATCTGAGAGGGGGTGGGAGAAGATTGATGATTGTCATCCAAGTTCTTATTCAAAACAATAGTGAAGGCAGGCCCCAAACTGGAAAAAAATATTTTAAAAGCGGATGTTTAAATACAAAAAGAATTTTAATCAAGCTTTGAAGAAAATTATGCAATAATATTTGGCTGTTTGCACTGATTAAAAATGGTTGCCTCTCCCTTTCTTTCTGCCTCCATGCTATACATAAGGACTGCTGCAGAAGTACTTTACTAACTCTCTTGCACAGTATAGTTGCTAAAGCAAAACATCTGGTGAATTTTTCTCCCAAGAAAGCCACATTTTTTTTCTTTCTTTATTGGTAACTTTTAATTAAGTACAATCAGATTTTATTGAAGTTACCTAGCTTGGCAGCAATCCTAAATGTCCTCAGAAAACAACACCTCCCAGCACAGCTGATGAAAATAGATGTCACATTGAAGGAGACCCGCTAACAATCCACCTTACCAATAAAAATATTCTTGAAATCATCAAAACTGAATTTCAAATAACAAAAATAAATAAATAAATAAATAAATAATCATATTAAAACACCTGAACTGTTTTGGAATAGATTCTCCCAGAAAGTGATATAAAGAAAGTGAGATTGCAATTTAACAAACTGTCTGCAGGAACTGACAGAATTCTCCTCCCTGACTTTTCCCATGCTATGAGTCATACACCAATTTTGCTGAAGAATTCAAACCCAATTCTTTAATTTGATCAATTGTTCAGAGCCAGGAAGCGAAATGGTACCTGAGACTTGTGTAGCGCAGGCTTCATTGAAAAATAAATAAATAAATAAATTACAAAATGACATCTGTACATAGAATTAAACATACAAATAAAAATAAAGGATGTGAAAGCATGTAGTAGCTTTGAAAATGTTTATGACAAAGCATTCCAAGCAGTTTTTACTGAAGCTAGGTCAACTAAAATTCTTATAACACAGTAATTTACAATCCTTAATGGGAATATGAGGATGTAATCACTGTTCTGCACAACAGAGTAGCAACATTCTGAGAAGAAATAATAATCGTAACCTTGGAGCAGATTAGAAATACAGTCAGTGAAAACATGAGTAAACTGCTATGATAATTTTAAATGTAGAGGTTTTGGTTTTTCTTTTCCTTTTCTTCCAGTAAATTCAGCTGCTTTACATCCAGTCATTCTAAGGTAAGTGTCACTGAGTCAAGGTCAAGCTTTGATAGAATCATTGAATGGTTTGGGCTGGAAGGGACCTTAAAGATCACTCAGTTCCAGCTCCCCACTGCAGGCAGGGTTGCCAGCCGCTAAACCAGGCTCTAGATCAGGCTTCCCTGGGTATCCAACCCGGCCTCAAATGCCTCCAGGGATGGGGCCTCCACAACTTCTCTGGGCAACCTGTTCCAGTGCCTCACCACCCTCTGAGTAAAGAATTTCCTCCTAATATCTAATCTAAATCTCCCCTCTTTTAGTTTAAAACCATTCTCTCTTGTCCTATCACTATCAGACCATGTTAAAAAGTTCGTCTTGCCCTGATTGTAAGCTCCTTTTAAGTACAGGAAGGCCATAGTGAGGACTCGCCAGAGCCTTCTCTTCTCCAGGCTGAACAAACTAAGTTGATCACACCTGCTTTGTAGGAGAGGTGCTCCAGACCTCTGATCACCTTTGTGGCCCTCCTCTGGAACTGCTCCAACAGCCACATGTCTTTTCTTGTGCTGAGGGCCCCAGAGCTTGATGCAGTTCTCCAGATGCGGCCTTACAAGTGCATCATAGAGGGGGACAACCACCCTCCTCTCCCTGTTGGCCACCCATCTTTTGATGCAGCCCATGATACTGTTGGCCTTCTGGGCTGCAAGTCCACACTGCTTTTTATCCACCAGGACCCTCAAGTCCTTCTCCACAGGGCTGCTGTCAGTGAGTTCTTCCTTTCAATATGTTTTCAACATTTTCTTTAGATTATACTTTGTTCTACTGTATGAGGTAAGAATTGAGTTTATTTCAACCCATGTGTGACCCAAGCCAGCAGATGTCTTTGTATGTGACCTGGGTTTGACTTTTAAAAATGACAACTTTTACTCACAGCTCATTTCCTGATTGTCTTAGTTTCTAACAGAGGTTACTTCTCTTACAGTGTCTGCTACAAAGCTATGTTTTGTTTTCAGAAGAGAAACAAAACTGATAACACCTGGCAGTGTTGAACACATCCAAGGACATATTTTGTTCCTCAGTGAAGCAGTTAGAAGGCATAAGGAGCCGGGAACTGGGAGGGGACAGGACCAGGGCAGCTGACCCAAATTGACCAAAGGGATATTCCATACCATATGACATCATGTAATATAAGAAAGGGAAGTGAGCTGGGAGGGTCTGTTTGCTTGGGGATTGGCTAAGCATCGTTCGCGGTCGGTGAGCGATTGCTTTGTACAATCACTTGTTTTGTATATAATTATCATTACTGTTACTTTACTCTATATTCCTTTTCTGTTAATAAATAGTTTTTATCTCAACCCATGAGTTCTACCTTATTTCTCGACTCTCTCCCCCATCCCAGCTGGGAGGAGGGGAGGGTGAGCGAATGGCTGTGTGGGGTTTCCCAGCCTGCCGGCTGAAACCAGAACACTGATGGTGGAAAGGAAAATTACAGCTTTCTATATTTAAGGAAAACTTGGTCCTTTTGGCTATAAACAGGAGCCATACTGCATATTTTGCATGTACGCAAGTGTTACTAACATCTGAATTGTAGTAATCTTGCTTTTGTGGTCTGTGTAACCTCCTAAAATACTGGTGTAAAATGTCTTGTAAACAGCAAAATTAAGCATTTTTAGGGCATTACTTTTCTTCACTGTCCCTCATTATAACAGCATATACTACATAGGTAAAGAGAGAAAAGAAAAAAAAGTAGGAAGAAGAACATCAGCCGTTACTAGGAGAAAAATTTGCCACATAGATATTTTGAAGGAAAAGAAATCAGAAGAAAAGCGGAAGGGAAAGTATGGAAACTGAAACTTAAGTAAAATACACTGTTCGGTTCGTTTATAAACAAAAAGGCCAAAACACCTGAAGGACTTTTTCTTACAAACAAACTTTTGTACCTCCTCCCCTGCTTCTCCATGGAGAAGAGCAGTTACACAACCGAAGAGACAAACAAGTCTCAAAGTTTGTGAGGGTTATCACTATGAGCTGCAGTAACTGCATTGAAGCTAAAGGAATTGCCTGTTCATGTCACAATTACTCTAATCCACTGTGGATTTTCCCTAGCCATGAGGGGGAAGCATAGCCTTTTCTTACAGTTCTCATTCTCAGAGTAGCAAAAGAGTACAGACGACTTATTTTTTAAATGACTTTGCATTAACCACAAGTACACATTCACCTATCAGTCATTGATTCTTACTTCAAAATTCGTGCTTCTGTGCATTACTTCTCCAGGCCCCTAATTCACAGGTTGTGCTGAGAAAAATCGATTCTCCTATACTTATTTTTCCCCACAATGTGAATTGGGAGTGCCAAGTATATGCAAGTAAAAAAGCCAAATACAGACTAGTGTCAGTCACTCCAAACCAAATTAACTCTGAAGCATCTTACAACCTGAAAATATACATGCTTTCTGTAATGATCTTTCATCTAAAACTTCTGAAAATAAATTTAATTTGCTGGAACACTTTTTAGTATCAGAACTTTATTCAGTTTTTGAAAAATACTTCAAGTAAATGTGATTTTTGTTCCAATTCGATTATAAAAGGCTTAAAGTGCATGCTTAATATACTGAGAGAATAATTAATTATTCAGTAGTTAGAATACAGGAATAGCCAGTAGCTATCTAGAAATCCATTATTCAATAAAATAAAAATAAAAGAATATGTAAAAAAGACACACTAAGTAGTAGCTCTCAAAACTGTTTAACAAACCTGGAATTATTTTTAATAAGAAAATGTGTGGGTCTTGCCTTTATTGCATGCTTCTTGCATTAACAAATGCCTGAATCACTGTGTATTATTAAGGGGAGTTACAGAATTTTTAAAGGTGAATGCAAATAAGTTTTTCCACAGTTTCTCACATGTTTTAGTAATTTGCTTTGATGGTATACTTACTATAAACATTTATATGATCAGTAGGACAATAGAAGCTTGAAAGTAAAACTGTGCAATGTGATCTGCAGATAGTTCTCTAGTAAAGTACTCATTACTCTCTGAATTCCACTGATTTTTACAAGCAAATAGTAACTCCAGCACACATAGGCAACATTAACTCCACATTAGTCTGTTGCCTCATTAAAACAATAAGACGTGACAAAATTTATCATTATCCACCATGTTTCAACTCACTTAAAAGGAGTTAGTAACAAAATATTGTGCAGTTGGAGTCCTTCTCAGTAGAGGAAGACACTTTACACCTTAGTTTTCCAAATCTGTGTTGCTATTCTCAGCCTTTGGTTCCATTTGTCATACTGGTGCTGAACTAGCAGTTTTGTGGGTCTTTTAGTGCCTACCAATTTCAATCTCCCAGGTACGCCAAGCCTCAGCAGGCACCAAAATCAAATAATCAATCAGGAGACCAGAGATTCCACAATAAATGTGTGAAAACATGTGTTGCTTATTCATCATTGCAATAAGAAGGGTAGAAGGCTGTCTATAAATAGGCTTGCTGTATTAGCAGCATTAGCGAGTGAGAAACAGTTAAAATAATGTCTATACTGGCACAAAAATAAGCTGGCAATTAAAGTATACGTTCTGTTAAAGAACTTTTGTAAACATCTGGAAAGGAAAGCAACAAATATCACAACCACAATTATGAAGTTGTGGAGGGGAGGAAAATGGACTGATAGCCTGAAAAATTTCTTGCAATTGTTTATTTTTACATTCTCTGCTTGCTAAAATAGGTACATGCCTATGATTTTCTCAGACTGGAGTTAATCTGTCAGTTTTATTTTATATTATTTTAATACTAAGAGACAGTAATCTTGGTCGTTCCACATTTCATTTTAAAATGACAGTCAAAACTTAAAAAGAGCATAAAAAGAGTAGGTGCTAGGGTAGAGAGAATAGCAGGTGGCCCTGAAGTGGCTGATTTTTCATTTGCATGTATAATGTGAAAGACCTAACAGATTTAAATTATTTATTCTAACCAGTTCTAGAAATAGCAAGTAAGTTTGAAAAACATATTGGACATGACAAGAAAAACATGGTATTTTTTCCTCGACAGAAACACTTCTGTATTTCAAGGGACAGAATTCTCGAGTGGTGTAAGAGCATTGTGAAGTAGAGGATTGTGCAGGAGAAGACAGGTTGCCAGACATTACAGGCACTATTTCTTATACAGTTACCTACAAAATAGATGTGGAAAACAGGATAAGGAATATCTAAAGCTTCAAGAAAGCCAGAGTTTGCTCATACTTTTACAGTAATAGTAATAATAATAATAGTATATTTTTACTCTCAGCAACACAAATATCTTCCACAGTTTTTCCTGTTCCAGCACATCTTATTCTTAAATCACAAGGGCTACAGAAAAATATTTTCCAGATATTGCTCTATTATCCATATAGAATGAATCTTTGAAGAAGGTGTTGAAGAAACAGTGTAGGCTAGATAATTCCATGCAACTACCTGTGCCTGGTACCATCCACAATTACTTCAGTCCATCTGCACATCTAGTTTGTCATTGTACATTGGGCCTCCACACTCTAAGGATCAATTAAAGCAGTACACTGCTCTTGAGCCCCATAAATAAAAGCTTTCCAAAAAAGAAATAAGGAAGACATCTAGTATCCAAGTGTGTTGGTAAAAAGTACCATGGACGGAATCAATGAGTTTTTGTTTGTTGAAAATTTCTACTGGCATAAGCAGTATCACATCATGGGGATAAATGTAATACATTTTTGTGCTAATTATATGTGTGATAACGTTTTTGTTAGTCTACACACCAACTAATGTTGACATAGATTTTCTCGCTTTAGGATATGGCGTTCTCTCTGTTGAAATATGATAAAATTTTAATTGGTTAGACTAAGCTCAAAAGCCCTTGGACTTCAACATCACAGCGTTATGTCACTATCATCATATTGAACTAATATCAGATTTGTAAAATCAATGTTAAATGGTTTTAAAAAAAGCTCCATAGGACATATGATTTGCTAAAATACTCATCAGTGCCTCCTTCTCCACGGAGTTACCTGAAACTCTTGTTTCTCCCTGTGTGGTAAAATAGAAAAGCCTTTGTAGATAATTTTGAGCTCTCTTGGTACAATAGAAAATATAACAGCAGGAGGATCTTCTCTGAAGACCACTACAGATAGAAGGCACGCTTACCCTTCAGCCCTTTGTGCCTAAACTTGTTTTAGGCACACTGTTTTCTGAAAACATTTTTTCTTTTTTGTTTAGACAGGAGCATAAGGATGACATGTCTGCTTGCTGAGAGGGGTAGTGATGGAGAATCAACAAGAAAGAATTTGGTTACATAAGGCTTCAGAGTAATGGCTGAATACCATGTTTTGATTATGTAAATACTGAGTGGCAGCAAAGGTCCACCTACTTTTCTCATCTTTTAAGAAAAAGCTTGTCTAGTTCATTCCAAACACCATAGTTTCATCCAAAACCATGAACGATGAAACAAAATTCTTGGCAGAGGTACTCTGTAGTAGGTACTCTTCTACTAGCAGTTCTTCGCCACACAGTTGAAGATTTTTAAGAATGAGGACACAATGACTGAAAACTGAAGAAAAAAGAGAAATTTGAAATGAGAAAGTTCCTCTTTCCAAGGTCTTATCCACCAAAAGTGAGAAGCTTATTTCAAATATCTTGAAAGTTTAAAATGCTCAGACCAACAGTATTCATAACTGTTCCCAGATTTGCCACTGTTTTCTGTCTGTCATAGAAGAGTGCCCTGTTCAATGTCTTAAAAGCAAAAAAACTGACCCTGTAGGCTGCTTCGAGACCATGCCTAACGCTTATTCTGGGGAGAGAGGAAAAAAAGCATGCCACAGAATCTGTGACACTTGTTCAGGTTCTGTTGAATATCTCCAGGAAAAGTTTATATATACTTTATAAGCTCTTTCACAGCAGAAGACACCACTGAGGATCAAGAGAATAGTGTTTCAAGAACTTCCATGAAAGTCCAGTTTTCAAGTTGGCATCTTCTTCTTATTCTCCAAGACAGAGTCTTGATTGCCATTATCCTTTCCTCTGTCCAAAGAGATGATTTATAATCTAATATTTATATTACAGAAAAGGTATAAGTATTTTAAATTACAGAAGCAACTGAAAACAAGATGATATAATAAAAATTACTTGGCAGCATTACCAACCAAAGCTGCTAACAGCTCCACACATCATCATAACAGCTTACAGTCCTGAATCTTCCAAGCACTGTATCAACCACAGTATTTTGCCCTTTAATGACTTCCACTCTGTTTCAAATGGCTTTATGAAGAATCCATTAATCCATCCATGCTGCAGGGCAGTAACAGTGCATATATTGTGCCATCATAGGAACTGAATCAGTTCAAGTAATTCTCATTAGGAGTTTAACAAAACCAGGGTGAGAGGAAGACACATTCGAATTCCTGATTCTTTCAAGGTTTTAATTTTCCAAATAAATTGAAACACGCACCAATCATTTATCACCTGTTTTAGCATGGGCAACTTTAAAATAGAAAGTTGCCCCAACAGGGCAATAGTGTGCAACAAAGTAGAGTAACTTGCATTTAGATTGTAACAAATGTAAACAGGCAGAAAGTAATAAGGAAAACTGGGCAATAGCCTTCTTAGCCAGGCTGGCTGGAAGTGTCGCATTGTCTTTGTTATCTGCACCTAGTAAGAATCTTAACATTATTGTATCCAAAAGCCAGCCTCTCCAGAAATACTTTGATTCCAATAGCTGCCGAGACAGACCTGTCTCTGAGTCCCCTCACTCTACCATAGACACTGGTATTTGTGGCATTCTCACCAGCAAGGTCATATCTGCACCATCTCAAACAACAAATTTACCTTGCCAAACTCCACTTTCCACTCCTACAGGAAGGAAAAGTTCCTCAGCAGCTTGCCACTTGCAGCTGAGAGGAAACCGTCACTGCAGCTGATCTGTATGGCTAATTTAGTTGCCCGCCTTCATTGTAACCCTTCTCTCTCATAGACAGCATATCACATGCTCTCACAGTAGGAATGCAGAAGCACAAGAAAGCTTTTTATAAAAGTTTCTCCTGCTGTGCTGCTGGAATATTAACCTATGTCACAAAGGACTTGTTAACTGGTTATTCACTACCCCCCTCAATAGGCTTCCCAAACTGAGAAACCACTTGCTTACCTAATATTCACCTGCCTTTGATCTATAGAGCTGGCATAGTCTCAATAACTGCCAGTTTTATACAATTGCAGTATGAAGTTCTAATGTTTTCTAGTAGCTGGATAGTACATATATTTATATATATATATTAGCTTGTTTTAGCAATCTGTTTCAGCTCACAGATTTACAACCTGTTCTTAGCAACTCCAATAAGTATCTAAATGTTTAGAAAGTGTGAAATGTGAGGGGCTAATGCATTGAACTGCACTAAACAGCATCATGAATTTATAAAAGAAATAAATACATCAACTGCTATGTCTTGAGAATTAGTCACTGATTCCTATTTTAAGAACCACGGACTTACACTGTACAGTATTTTGAATTTCTGTTTAGTTGAAGTAGTAGGAGAAATATTGACAATAACAGGATACTGTGTGTCACTGGAAAGCATTATCTAAAAATAGATAGCCTTTTGTTTAGAAAATGAATCTATATTTCATAGCCAACCTGCAGGTTCTATATTCAGAATTCTTACATCCCCATGCAGTCCTGTATTAGAAACACATAGAAAACACATAGAAAATTTAATTTGGTCTGTACTCATATTCAACTCAGGAATCTGTTAATTAGTTCCTGTTGAGGTTTTCCTAATACGTATCAGATGAAGCTTATGGACAGAAATTGATTTTTCAGGCATAGTCCCAATCTTCCTGCTGGTTAAGGGGTTTATTTAGCAACAGCGGCCTATTTCCAAAGTGAAGAATTTGGACAGAATTTAGCTTTAGAAATATCACACAGAATACTTGTCAACAACTGTCCACAAGTTTATGATTTTCTGCTATGAAGTGTGTAATTTAAAGAACTTTGCGATGCCTTTGAAAGGTTACACTATGGTGATCAGTGAGTGTAATTTTATCTTTCACTTCATCCTCAATGTTTAATAAGGTGGACTGAAGAGAAGAAACCCGTATTAAAAGTCAAAAGCGAATATCTGTGTTGTGTCCCCTCTTCTCACTTTTGAAAAGTAATAAAAAAAGAAAGAAAACAAAAGTCTTATACATTGTAACATGAAAAAATATTTAATAGATTGCACAGATACAATTTCAGAAAAAAAAATAAGAGCTAGGTTTGATAAGAGCTTTAAAGCTACAGCACACACTTCTTTCTTGCATGTGTTTACTTGCTCATATTTGAAATGTAACTTCAAATATTTCAAATAGACTTACTTTTCTCCATTTGAAGGACAGGAAAGAAGAAAAAGCTTAACTTGTTCCTTCTTAGTTAACTCTCACACTTCGATCCACCAAAGATCCTAGACGTCAGCTTTGGCCTACTCAGTACCAGCTCCAAACACTGATAACCTAACCTATAGTCAGAAACTTCATTTCCAGAAGAACCACACACTTAACTAATTTATTTTTTCTTTAACTCAGTTATAAAGCATGCAAATGGAATGCAGTTTCTACATATGCTGCATCCTTAGAAATTGCACCACTACAAAGTATTGATTTTAGCAGTGTTAACCTCATGTATGCAGACCAACTAGGACTGTATAAAATATAAATGAGACTCTAGAGTGCCAGACCTATGTAAAAGTTATTCATTTCTTATTCTAGCATTGCTTTATCAGATTTGTTAGATTGTTATGCCTGTATTTTTCAAATGCAGCAATTTACCTTTTACGCCTGAAGTTATCTACCTCTGAGATTTTAATCAGCTCTGAGAATATACATAGAAAAATTTTGAGGAAAACAAAGAGCAGAAAAGTGACATAATTTTATAATGAACTGCACGTACAGTTGAGATATGTACAGAAAAGTCAGTTTCACATATTTTCCCGTATTTCACATACTTTAGTAAAAAAGGAAAAGATACTTTTCTTAGATTCAGAAGACCATCCAATCTTCCTTTACCAGAGATATTAAATCAGGTAAGACTTGTAGGGAAAATTAAAGTTAGAGTAGATGAAGTTATACTATTAGTAAGAAGAGTATGGAGAAAATTATGTGCACACAAGTCTTTCAGATATTTAAAAGCATCTGCTTCAACTTATAGTGAGATCTGGAAGAATTACTAGTGGTTAACACTTACAGCATTCTATTTGATACACCTCAGAACTTTTCTGTTTTTCTAATAGTATCAGTTGTTCAAATAAAGATGTTTCCTCTCACACAGTCTGTGCCATATCCTGAGATCACAACTAATCAAATATCACAGATGTGTTTTACTGGACTTTCTCAATGTTGGAGAAGCTAGAAAAAGTCTTGGCTTTGTTGGTGGTCTGTAGGCCCCTTGAACCAAGAAATGTACTTAAGAGAGAAAGAACCACTCTCTCATTTTGAGAGACCCAAGTATTCAAAGAAATCTTAGGAAATCTTTTGCAGGCAGTGTTTGGTTTAAACGACGCATCAAGTCTTGCTGAAAATACATTCTTAGAATATGGTGATGAAGTTAATATTTTTCTATGTTAGTTCAGCTCCCGATCTGCTGAGGAGAGAACTTGCTTTAATTAAGATCGTCTATCGTCTTCTCTGCTACCTTGTTGGAAGCAATGAGGTAAAATTGTTAGGCCTGGCAGGGTCTTAAAAGCTACAGACTGACATGCTCTCTGTTGTCAACCTCTACTTCTTGCTCTGGACCAAAAATCTGATAGTCAGGTTTTTCACTAGCTACTCACTTACTTCAAATCTTTGATCACTCCCTCTGTAATTAATTTGGTCAATAATTAATATCTGATTTTTTTAATTAATACTATAGTTGAAGAGAGATATAACTATTTTGCTGCATATCTAATTTCATAATTAAATGTCAGCATTTTTAATTCTCCATAATTAATTTGCTTTTTCCATTATCTGTTTATGAATTTAACTTACTCATTTCAATAATAGCTTTTTATATTAAAAAATGTTTTATATTTCTCTTCTGCATCAGTTTCATTATTCAATCAGTTTGAGATAATGTTGATCAATTTCAATATTATCATTTCCCAGAAGACTTACTGTAACCACAGCCAGCTACTAACTTCTTTAATTCCTGCCATTACTCTAATTTAATTATATTATCATCCTTGGAACAATTTAGTTCTTTCCAAATTCCTTTCAGATTCTTGCCATATTCATTAACACTTTTGATTGAAGCAATCATATCAAAACCATAAATTTGCTTCTACCAGTTTCTCTCTAGATGTAGAAACAAGGTAGTCCTCAACCCATTGCGATTAAAAAAAACATTTCTGAGCAAGCCTCATTTTTACCCTCCTCAATGACCTGTTCCTCAGACAAGCACCAGTGTGAGGTTTTTGGTTATTTAGATGAGTTTATTTCAATCTACATATGATTTTGACCCCCCCCCCCNTGTAAATGCTGAAACAAAATACTTTATGATTTTATACCCTTCTTGTAATACAAATATTCCCACCAGTTATGCAGGATCACTGTCCCCTCCTGTAAGTTTTTACATTTAAAGAATTTCCAAAGTTTGTGTGTGAACATGTTGAAAACAAAACAAAAACACAACAAAACCACAACTAAAACATAGGAATCAAGTCCTAAATAGACTATCATGTTAAAAGTATTGCTCATCTACTAACCCACAGTGGGTTTGGATTCTGTAACTTGCTAAACTAAAAGTACTTTAGGCACAGTAGTTCAGAGACATAATAGATATAAACATCCTTAATATCCTTGGATATACTTATTTTTTAACAAAATCTCCCAGTAAGGGAAAGTTCTCACACAGCTGTTCATATATTTTATTAAATTGTTCATTCAAAGTTGTTTTAGATTGCTTATATTGTCTTGGGAACAGAACTTAAATATTTGGAAAACTTAAAACAATCATGAAGTCATTTAGATAAGCACAAAAAATTACATTATTTGATATGTGATCGTAATTGCACCCTGAACGTACACTCCAATTTTAGATGCTGCTGGAACATTTCAAATTCTTTTATAAATTCACCAGGAAGTCAACTTTGTTTACTTATTATATGTATGTATACTTATGATATGATTTATATATTTATATATATGTACTTATCATACATGTATTTTTTACACTTCAATTTTTCCACTTAGAATTTGTCTTTTAAAGTAAAATGATGCTCCACAAGATTCATCTCCAAGTATCTGAGAGCTTTTGGCAAATATGCTTCTTTCCCAGATGTTATGATTCACCAAAAGAGCAATGAAACTTAATGACAGTAATTAAAAGAATGGTAGAAGATCTAACAGACACTAAGATCTTGCCTATGTATGTTTATATAGATATAATTTAACATTGAAAATTATAACAACATTAGTTTGCTGTTTAAAGCGTGAATTGTTTAGGTACTCATGTTCTACTTTTCTGGGAAAAAAAAGAATGAAAATTAATATATATATATGCTGTTAATTTAATAATTCATGGCTGCAGAGCAGTGAAGAATCAGATCTGAAAGAATGAATCTGAATGGTGTTCTTTCACTCTGATTATGATGAGGCTTGGCAATCTGGACTCTCATAAGAAGTTATGCAGGTTACTAGGATGATTGGAAGGCTTACCGAAGGTAGTCTTTAAGAGAAGTAGTCTGTAAGAGAAATACAAGGTTATTTCATATCACTTGCCCTCTTTTTTTGCCCTTTTCATTTACTAAGCTTCTTTAAAAAAAAAAAAAAAAAAGAGAGAGAAAGNAAAAAAAAAAAAAAGAGAGAGAGAGAGAGACTTTCTTGAATTGATACAGAGCAAGAACACACAATAACAAGGCTAGGAAAAATTCTGAGAAAATTATGATAAATTTTTTATTCCTGGAAAAGGAAAGAAGAAAAATAGAGACAAGAATTAAATCCGTAATGGGAGACAATAAATAAATGTCCTAATCCAATAGCCTAAAAAATTTGCCTGAAGTTGTGTATCAAATAAATTTTTTCTGTCGTGGTAAATTTGCAGCTGTGAGAGTTTCTATTCAAACAGATTTTCTAGTTTTGAACCTGCCCCTAGCATCAGCAGGTCTGTACCAGTTTCCTTAAGGGAAGGCAACATTTTGCTTCAAGTAAAGTAGATTGAACAGGTTTGTGCCGTGTACAAACACCATACAATACATTTCCTTGGAGCAACCACTATTTAGTGGTCATGGTTATAAGTAATATCAGCACATATGTATGTCAACATGATTCCCTATCACCAGTCAGTGCTAAAAGACTATGTTTAATCAGTTTTGTTTATCTGCAAATAATGGTTTACAGTTTGTTCACTGCCAATTCAAATATTTTAGAAAACTATGGATATAATCTGTTACAGTAGGGCTGAAAAAGTTTTGACTTATGTCAAAATTTTTTGAGTATTTTAACCAAATTCAGGTTTCCTAGGACAACATGGATGACAGACTTCATCAAAAACAAGTCTCATTGTCTTTGCCTCTTGCAAAATTAATAAAACAAAACAAAAAATCACTTTCCCAGCAAGTTGTGATGCAGGAGCTAAGTTCTATCTGAAATAAGGAAGGAAAAGTGAAACATAAGGACAAAACCATCATCTGAATTTGTGTTGCAAGATTTTATTCAAAATGCATCTGTGACTGATATTATTCCTTTTTAGTTCCACCTTGAAAAAAAAAAATCTGAAGTGATCAAATATTTCAAGATTCATGGATTTTTCAGAAGAGATTTCTGCTGATTTGAAGTTAGTTCAAAGTTTCTTAAAGTATCACTGCTACTGAAAATATACCACCATATTGTCTTTGACTCTGCTAATATACTCGTGGGGACTATTGTTAGTACAGTTGTCCTTCAGCAGATACAATAGATGTCTCCACACAGAGTTCTTATCTCTATAAAAATAAATTCAAATAAATTCACTGAGTGAACTTGGGGCATTTCTCAAAGTAACTAGTTCATATTTCATATTTTCCTGTATTAAAACAACTGATTACAAGAGATGTCCATCTTGTATAGCCTTCAAAATCCATATTTTATTCACTAACATCATTTGTGACTCACTGTGTTTCAAACTGAATAAGTTATCTCACTATTTTCTGGGAAGTAATGAGCTATTTGGGAATGTATCAGGATAAAACTAACAGTTTGTTGAATCTCACTTTAGAGTTAGCACATTTCATGAAATGGAAATTCCTTTTTATAAAGACTAATTTTTATATCTAAGGGTTTTTTGTTGTTGTTTGTTTGTTTGTTTGTTTTAATGGAAGAGAAGCATTCAGGAGAACCATGCTCTAGCAAAGATTGGGAAGAGAAGAATGCAGCATTATATCATCTCTTAAAAGTGAAGAAAGATTCTTTTACCTTGATGGTACTACAAAGATACCTCCTGATTTCATTACAAGTTTTACCTCAGGGGGTAGTAGTGCAAGTCATGGCTGTTTTCTGCTTAACTGGCTGAACAAGCTTTTGTTTTTTCAAGAGTCAAAATTCCTTTATGAAAAAATATTTTAAAAACTTCAGCTAACCTCACATTTCTTATAATCAAAAAATGTGAGTCTTCCAGATTTGTCTAGTAATCAAAAATCAGATCAAAGAGTGACGTTCAGTATTTTACTCAGTTTTTTAGCAAGGTATGTTATAGGAAAGATGAATGCTTCCTGATCAGCTTTATTTTCTCTCCCTTCTTCTCATCCTCCCTCCCAAAGTCAGGGAGTTCAATTTTACAAAAATATGCCTACTTTCCACTGTATCTGACATGTTAAAACATATTCCAGAAACTGCTACCATTGCTTTCATAGATAATTCGGTGTGTATTTGAAATTCAGATGTCACTCCCCAGATTGACTTTGAGACATTGACCATATCATCACATGAACTTGAACATGAACTTTGGAAATGACAAGTATGTCTTTCTCCAGCTTCAGACACCTCTCCAGTATGCTTTTTCTGTAAGTGTCAGAAAATGCCACAATTATTATACCCAGCAAAAATGGCTCAAGCCCACTCTAAACCATTCATTTATAAACCAGAATCAATAGAGAGGGAAAAAAAAATGCAATACATGCAGATTTGGTTATTTCCCAGCAGGTTATTTTCTTGTATCTAAATAAATCTTGTCTTGACAGCTTTAGCTCAGAAATTAGAATCTAAGCTGCAGTTATTGGAACTTAATTTGCTAAGGTATTCTGCAATATTTGCCAGGAAATTAGTAAACTTCCATATTATCAATTTGTAGCCATAGGATGAAAAAAACTTATTTTCTCAAATATTACTAGAAGTTAACCTGTCACTGGGCTTGCTGGGAGATACCTGGGAGACAACTTTCTTTCCTTGTTGTGACTTGAGTAAATAATTAGATTAAGAAACACTTTTTTAAAATGCGTTAGCCTTTTACTGCATAGTTCTCCTGTCCAAATTGTTCTTCCTCCCTAAGCTACTAAACTTCTTGGCCTCCTGTCTATCTTGATAGATGGAGGAAAGTTTAAAACATTTTCCCCCCTAATGTAAAGATCTTTACGTATTTATAATGTGTATTTTATGCTCAAACAGCAGATTACTGTACTATCAAGCAATATTTCAAAGCTGTCTCTAGCAACTAAGCTCCTTAAATTTCCCTAATGAGTGTGGCATGCTTGTAATAGCCTCATGTCTTAAAAGAACAGTTTACCGAGACCGATATACATTCAAAAGTCATAATGTTTTGGTTTTTTTTGCCATGAAACACGGGAGTGAGATTTTTCATAATTTCTTGAATTTAAAATACCTGGTATCAATAAACTCACATGAAACATGGAAAGTTCTGATGCTATTTGAAATCAAGATAGAGGAAATCACTTAGAAGATTCAAAGAGGAAAACAGATTGGATGGGAAAGTACAAAACCAGAAAGCCACACAGGAACTCACAGAGAAAAAGAAGAAAAACAACAAAAAATGACAAATGAACCAATGCTTGAAAAGAGTTTACTGTGGTTACAGACTTCCAACTAGATTCTGCACTACTGATCACAACCCTCTGAGCTCTGCTAGTCAGACAGTTCTCAATCCACCTCACTGTTCACTCATCTATCCTATATTTCCTAATCTTATGTACAAGAATGTTATGGGAGAGTGTCAAAAGCCTTGCTGAAGTCAAGGTACACAACATCCACTCCTTTACCCTCATCTACTCAGCCAGTTATGACATCAGAGAAGGCTTCCACATTGGTCAAACATGATTTCCCCTTGGTGAATCCATGTTGACTACTCCAGATAACCTTCTTCACTTGCTCGGAGATGACATCCAGAACAAGCTGTTCCATCACCTTCCCCAGGACAGAAGTGAGGCTGACTGGCCTATAGTCTTCCGGATCCTCCTTCTTGCCTTATTTGAAGACTGATGTGACGCTGGCTTTCCTCCAGTCCTCAGGCACCTCTCCCGTTCTCTATGACCTTTCAAAGATGATAGAGAGTGTCTTGCTATAAAGGAAAATGTCCGGGTGGTTTGGTTTTGATTATCTTCAGAGTAGGAGACTCCACAACCTCTCTCATTGAGTCCTTTAGTTGTTCTGTTCATGGGGAATTTTGCTCTCCTTTTCCAGGCCAGTCTACAGATGCAGCTAGCACTTGATGTTAAATATGTGCGTTCAGAAAGTGCGGTATAACATGCATTATAATTATAATCACATTAATAACAAAGAGAGAACTAATTAAGTTAAAGGGGAAGAAAAGGTTAATTTATTAAGGACATGTTAGTAAGAAAACAACCATGTTATCACCTGTTTTCTACCAGTAGAAATGTAAAAATTTGCTTTCAATAAAAGAAAAAAGCCTTGGGAAGTGATAGCTCAATCCTTTAACAGCCAGTTAACCCTAAAACTTTCTAACCACTCTCAGGACTATCCTGTCTTAAGACACTTGTGTAAACTTTGTGTAAGCCACTAAAGGTTTCTGCTTCAGGTCTGCTTAGTATTAAAACTCTCAAAGAGCTAAAGGTCTATTTTAGGAAGGAAACATGAAGACAAAACATATTGTTTCGCCCTTAGAACCTTAAACTACAGGTCTGCAGTACTGTTTAGAAATATCTGCTGAGAAAGTGTCTTTCAGGAAGACAGAGTCCACAAAACTTGAAAGGTGATCATGCTGCTATTCTTCCCATTCATATAATCATTGAAATTAAAGCATGATCAAAGAAAATAAGACAAAATTCTTGCTTTATATTGCCTTTACTGAAATTTTTTGTTGAAGGAAGAAAAAAAAGACATCTGAAATTTGTATTCATTATTTTTAAAAAAATTTTTTGTTTGTTTGTTTTTTGTTTTATAAGCACCCACTCACAATGGCTACTCTAGACCTGCGGGAACGTCCCTTGATAAGTATCTTACAGATGTAAATGCAATGTAAGAATATTTAAGTGATGTTTCCTGACAGACCAATATATGCTGTCTTTCCAATTATAACGCAGCTTGAGAGCCCTGCAGCTCAGCTTTTGGGCACCCAAAGATATCAGAGTTCATATAAAGTTCATGCTCACTAAGCTCTCAAAAGCCTCAAGGTACAAAAGTAAGAAAACTAACTTAGATATGGGCATGGCCTTACCAAATGGCCACATGATATTATCAACTTACCCCTCCCATATTCATGAGGTTTTCATTTCTTTTTCTCTACTTGCCACGGCTTGTTCAATTTAGAAAGTTCTGTAGGGGAGAACTGTTCCTTGGTTTTCATGTTCTACTGTTCAGCTTCCTCAGTAAAAATCAATCACTGATTTTGGATTACTATTTGGTTACGTGTGGAAGCTTCTCAGTTCTTTTTACGATGGGAAAAAACTTATGTTGGTTTATACATGCTAGCTAGCAATGGTCAATGTTCTAATGAAAGCAGATGATATGTTGTCAAAAACAAGAAAGCACTTTTATCCTGTTTAATCTCTACCACAATACACATATGCTGAAGTTACTTTCTATCCCAAGAATTTTACCTCCTACAGTACTTTAGCTAACAAACGTAGATACATTTTCTAAGAAAAATAGTGTTTCTTAGAAAAATTGCTGTAATCATTTACACAAGTAAGCTAGTTCACAATATACAGGAATAATATATCCATATGAGATGCAATTTAAGAATTTCAATAATGAGGAAATAATGAAGTGTAGAAAAGGACACATACCAAAACTTATGATATCTCAAAATTCCTAGTTAGGAATAAAATCTAAATATTTATCATGTGCCATGTCCTGGCACACAGAAAGATTTCTTGGCAAGAGCCCTAGAAATCCAAAGCAGTCTGTTAGACTAGTTGCAAGAAAAGATGGCCAAATTATCAGAAAATCCATCTGTCAGGTGGCTTTCCTAGTGGCCCTTCTTCTGGATTGGTTGTGCCAAACTGCTAAGTTTCAATGAAAAAAGTTTGTTGGGTTATAACCTCCCTACTGTTCCCTCAGATAACTACAATCTCCACAAAGGACAGGTCATTCTGGGGAAGAGATATGTAAAGCATTCTTGATGCTTTCTGTGAATTAGTAGATTTGAATGAGTGAAATTTTCTATATTCTTACATACTGAGGGAAAGACTAAGCTTAAGCTCACATCACCTTTCTGCTAGATAGTTTACCTCCATTTCTAAAATCAGTAGAACCCACATATTGTGCATGAATTTGAATTTTGAACAAGAAATAGTGCTTAATGATAGTTCCGTTCATTTCAGAAATATCAGCAGAATTTGAAATGGAAGTCAACACAAATGCAATCTCAATGCAACACTGCATAGCAATAACCGTAACAGAGTTATAATATTTGTTTATGAAGGCTGGTTAAAGGACAATATTAATATATAGAAATAGATTGCTAATTTCTGCCACTTTCCCCACTCCCTCACGGAAACATATGATGGACCTTAACGTCATTTATTATTGCCCCATCCCACAACTAACCCCAAAGAATAGGTGTAACAGAAAAACAACTATAGATTAAATGCACACCTGACATAAGAAAGCTCTTCAAAAAATAAATTCTCACATTTTTGGCAGGCATGGAATAGAGTTGCAAGTGAATCAGATGCCATACTCAACTCCAATGAGTTTGGTCAAAATATTAGTTCCAGACAAATTATCACTTAAATGCGACCTTCCACAAACCACATTTTGTTTCAGGAGAAGAGCCCAAATTTTAAAAAGAGCAGCTTGATGTAATCAAGCTTAATGTAATTGTCTGCTTGATTAACTTTAGCATATTCTTATCTGACTGTGACTACCTAGATTTGGCAAGCACTTCCTTTCTATTTGGGCTGCTGAGCTACTTCACATGCCAGTGAAGTATTCCTACCAAACAAACTTATTTTAAGGGATTAACGACATTTATGTTCTCCAAATTCCTTGCTTGATTTTTGTTTGTTTGTTTATTAAATGTTTGACTATTTTACTTTTATATGACAGTTGTTCCTAATGTCATATGATAGTTCATATAACATCATTGTTTATTTTCAGAGATGCATTCAGCCACAAATACAACCACTTTATTTAGCTGTCCACTCCTACAGAGAGTGGCCCCTCTAACCTCCCTATAGTGAAAGGACAGATCATTTCTGCTGACTACTAGACACTGGGTTACATGATTGACAAAGATAAATTTAAAATCTACAAGTTTGTGCATCTCTGAATGGATGAGAATCTATTCAGGAAATGAAAACAACTTCTAATTCAGGCTAGTAACACCCACCCATCCAACTCCTGAAAGTTTATCTATTTTACAACGGATGAAGTATGTCAGCCCTTTTCAATAGTCAAAATAAAAAAGTAAGAAATGGATTTGGTCAACAGGTTTGGTTGGTAGAACTATTAATTTGTCTTGGAAATCTATAAACATTAATATGCCTAAGAATACTTTTTAAAAGTCACTGATACAAGGGCTGTTTTACCTTAACACAAACTTGCAAAATCATAATTTTTCTCATCATATTCACGTTTGGAAAATACATGTCGAATTCCACAACTACAATAGTATGCAGAGAGACTTGGAAAGTATAGCCATGTTTATTTCTTTACACAACTGAAGAAAGAGTGCTATAAATTGTTAATGACTGATAGACTCTATATCCTGACCTACATGAAGTAAGAAAACTTATGATTTTGTGTTTTTTGGTTTTGTTTGTTTTCCTCTTTTTTCAAGCATTTGCTTTCCTCTCTGGACAGAACAGCATTATAACCTCCCAGAGCAAGGTTAATGTTTGTCCTTGTTGTGTTTTTGGCATATAGGATGTACATGTGATTTGAATTCCAGACACTCCAATAAGAATAAACCAGCAGATCAGCCTTTTCTTTTGTTATAAAGCATACTTTTGCAATCATAGAATCATAGAATCATTAAGGTTGAAAAAGACCTCTAAGATCATCTAGTCCAACTGCCAGCCGATCACCACCATGCCCAATAAGCCATGTCCCTCAGTGCCACTTCTCCACGTTTCTTGAACACCTCCAGGGATGGTGACTCCACCACCTAGGCAGCCTGTTCCAATGCATTACCACTCTTTCTGAGAAAATTTTCCTAATATCCGACCTGAACCTCCCCTGGCACAACTTAAGGCCGTCACCTCTTGTCCTGTCACTGTTACCTGGGAGAAGAGGCTGACCCTCACCTCAGCACAGTCTCCTTTCAGGCAGCTGTAGAAAGCAATAAGGTCTCCCCTGAGCCTCCTCCAGACTGAACAATCCCAGTTCCCTCAGCCACTCCTCATAAGATTTGCGCTTCAAACCCTTCACCAGCTTCATTGCCCTTCTTTGGATGTAGTCAGAACACACTGAAAAGAAAAGGAAAAGAAGTGAGAATGGATGGTACTGTGTTTACCAAGAAGTAAGCGCTAGGTTATAGAACCATGTCACACCTAAGTTCAGTGTTGTGATATTTTCAAAGTTCTGTTTAAACTTTTGAATTCTCCAATGTGAATTTACCAACTGCCAAGCTACCACTGAATGAGCAATAAACATATAAACATTATTTTGATTAGCAATAACTCAATAGTTGATTCAAATGCTATGTCAGAGTCAAGGTGAACAAGTTTCTGAAAAAAAAAAAAAAAAAGGAATTCCTAAACAAAACAAAACAAACAAAACACAAAGAAAACCAGTCTTGTCAATTGCTAGTTTCCTCCAGACTGATTATTCAGTAAAAAATATCCATTTGCCATTCCAGGATGTTCATATACCACACAAGCATCTGTACGTGACTCAGGTACGTTAAGGAATTTTATGCTTGGCTATAGATTAGTTAAAAATCTAAGCTGTGTATGCTGGCCTAGTTATCTTTGCACTCTATCCATGCAAATGCATGCATCTAAAACTTCCAATAACAACAACAGCTCTTGGTACTGGTAAGTAAAATTAGAATATTATGAAATATTTTTTTAATTTTAAATCACAAGCACTAGTAATGAAAGTCACTGAAATGACCTAACAACATTCTGATTTTAAATATAACGTGGGCATTCTAAAATCCATAGCTCTGTCAAGCATGCTTCATTTTTAGCCCACTCACACTGATTTATTGTAATAAATCGTGAACTTGTGTGCAGCTCTTGCCTCTACAAATTATTCATCTGTTACAGTAAACAATCAGTGTTAAACTCCTTCGTGATAGACAGAGTATATTTTTCTGATTTCTATCTTCACCTCCATAAGCAGGTAATGAAGAGAACTTCATGGCCCATATTTTTATTGCTAAGACATTTGAGTGCCAGGCATGATAACTGATCTCATAACACCCTAGAGAAGTATTCAGCAACCCCTAGGATGATGTTAAGAATTCATTTCTTTTGTGAAGATGTTTCTTTTCAGAACATTTCTACAGCATTAAACGCAATGTTGGACTTTCAAAACATCTTGACCATGCAGTGTCAGTCTTCCCAGTTGTGAAATCAGAACACTGCTAGGAGCTGCTTTAAGCCTGGAAAAGAGCAGCCTCTACTGCAGAAAAACATTCACTACTGCACGAGAAGGTAAGAAGCAGCAGGGACCTTGATTTTTCTGCCTAAGCTGGACAAGGTACTGTGCTCAAACTTGTTCCCTTAACACATCACTGCAGCTCTATGCTGTGCTACATGTAAGTGGTCTGTGAAATGAGGTAGCCTGCCTCACTGAGTCTATTCTCTTGAGTAATTTCTGTTTTGTGGAAGGAGGGAAGGACCAACTTACCATGGGTGACAATGTGAAGCCAGTCAGCTAGTTTGGATGCATGGTCTCATGCATCTCTTACAAATGCAAGCTAATGAGGAGAGGGAACCTCTTATGTTTTTTGGAGAAGGACTACAGTATGAAATAAGCTCATGAATACTGATAGTTCCTCTGAAAGGGTTACCAGAAATTTAATCTTACTCTGTAACTTGTGGGAGGACTAACAGTCTGAGTGTCAGAAGGCTGCAAGTGTTTCATAATGATTCTTTAGTAAACTCATACTGCTCCTGCTAAGTAGGTGCAAGAACTGTTGCCTAGGTATTTCTATTAGTGAAAGCACTGCACACAAATCACTGGAAGTTATTACTGCACATAACTTTTTGTACACTCACATGGATGCCTGCAGTGTCATATCACCCTTTCTTCACTGGTAGCTGCATATATCAAGACATATAGCTCATAACATGTTTAGTATACTAATACAGATGGATATGTGAGGAAAAAGCAATTGTGATTTTTATTTTATTTTATTATTTAAATAAATCGTACCTTCAACATATCAGGCTTGATGATTTTCATTAATGTGAAACCCGGCAGTATTACCACATGAAGATGGAAAATGTCAGAAAAAATATTACTATACTGAGTACACGTCAATCTTTCTGAACAATGCTTGCATTTAAAAAGTCACATTAAGAATAAACTTCTGTACAGAAAAAGCATGTAAAATATTGACTAGCTAAAATAATCCTTGACTCATGCAATGAAATACAGAAGAGAAATCTGCATGTATGCATGCTGATATTTAAAAGGATGGAAAATGGATCCACGTTTCCTGGAAGTCTACTTGAGTGTTCAAGTTTGTCAGCTCGAAATAGGCAGAACTGATATTAGAAGATACAAAAGTAAACCACCTGAAATATTACCAGACCTATCCCTCGATCCATCCTAATTCCTTATAGAACTGAATCTGTCTCACAGTACTTTGAATATATTTCACATAAGAGCATCCTACCATGAAGTTCTTTACTGCAAGTGTAGCGTTACACTAACTACATTGCAAATAATGTAATTACATTCCTTACTATTTCTTGGGGTGAAGTGTCTAGAATGGTGTTTAGGTAACAATTTCCTACACCTTCCAATCTTCTTCTTTCCCTGTTAATTCTTTGCCTTCACTTGCAGCCACAAGAATGCATAAAAAAGGGAAAACAAAGGCAAGAAAAACAAGAACCTCTCAGGTACTCCATAGGATCTTTTCATCACAGTGATAATTTTTCTTAGTTTCTAACTGAAACTTTCTCTCTTAGTGTCTGCTACAAAGCTGTGTTTTGGTTCTAGAAGAAAAACAAGGCTGATGACACCCGACAGCAGTGAACAGAGCCAAGGACATTTTCATTCTCAGTTCTGTCAGTGAAGAGGCTAGGGGTGGCACAGGGAGCTGGGAGGGGATAAGAACGGGGCAGCTGACCCAAACTGACCAAAGGGATATTCCATACCATATGACATCATGTAATATAAGAAAGGGAAGTGAGCTGGGAGGGTCCGTTTGCTTGGGGATTGGCTGAGCATCGGTCACAGCTGGTGAGCGATTGCTTTGTACAATCACTTGTTTTGTATATAATTATCATTACTGTTATTTTACTCTATTTTCCTTTTCTGTTAGTAAATAGTTTTTATCTCAACCCACGAGTTCTACCTTTTTTTCTTGATTCTCTCCCCCATCCCAGCTGGGAGGAAGAGGGTGGGTGGGTGAGCAAAAGGCCGTATGGTGTTTTCAGGCCTGCCGGCTCAAACTGCAACTTAACTTCATTTGTAGAAACCAACTTCATAGAAGTGGTACAGCCTCTGTCAAAAAAGATGACTGAAAATAGCTGAAAAAAAAATATCTTTATTTTCAGAAAGCAAAGAGAAACAGTTGTTAAAGTTATAAAGCCAATTTTAATTCTGTCATTTACAAAAAGTCCCTTTCTGGACACATTATACCTGAATGCAGAGATGTAAGCCAACAGGTCAGCTCACAGAAACAGCACATCTCCGCAAACCTTACTCATTAGCTAAGCTTGTGAATTTCTAATCTAAACAATTACACACTGCAAGCTTTCATAAGTTCAGAGGGTCGTCAGGAAGTCTTTGTTAGGAGTAGAGAGAACTGAAGCTACAGGAGGTACTGAGTGCCACTGCCTTTTTTTTTTTTTTTTTTTTTTTTTTTTTTTTGATTTTTTTATTTTGCAACAGGGGGAGCTCAACTTCAGACTACATCATAGATCACTCAAATCTCTTCAAGAAAATTGGCCAAACCTAAACCTCTGGGCTGCTCCCTGGATTAACACTTGATATACTTTCAATACTTTCATAGCTGTGACTTCACAACTCAGATGGTTTATTGTGTTTTCCCATGGGGCAGTGCTAGTAAACCATCTGGCCCTGCATCTGCTGCTACCATGATATCAGCCAAATAGCCCACGTTTAGGCCTCTCCTTCCCCACCTGTCTCTCCTCACAGCCAAAAAATCACCAGTAATTACTTCTTAGACCAAATACAAAAGCTAGCTTGATGAACAAGATCTCCTAATAGAATTTACTGTATTTCCCTACAGACTTTGCCTTGCATAGAAAACAAACCCACCAAAAAACCATTGAGGTTCCAAGTAACTGCAGAACTTCTTCCAAGAATGTAACATTGGTCAGGCATGCACTACTAATCTATATTTATACAATCCAAGGAAGAGCTGAAACAGAGTACTGTCAGCAATATAAGTACATGGTACTTCTCTCCAATGGGTGGCTCTCCTCTGTATACAGTACACTAAAATCATAGAGTGGTGCACCATTCTTCTAAGTCAAATCCAGGTGGAATTAGTTCCGAAGTGAATAAAGACAATATAGACCTTTCTCGAAAAGTCTTGTCTTCTTCATTAGAGGTGCTGCAAACATGAACAAGTTAATGGAGAAGGAAACTACACAAGAGACTCATGGGCAAGATCCTTTCAGTGTTGTTTCAGAGGGTCACATAGTTTATAGTAAGCCAAACTAAGCCAAACTTTTCATAAGCTACCAGCAAAGGGCATGTTACTAACAGTCTACCACTAGGATTTCAATTTTCACTTTGTTCAAATGCTAAATATTCACCCTTGCATCTGAGCTCAGTGGGATAAAAGCAAGAGAGTGGGATACAATGCAAAGTGCTCTAGGCATGGATAAATTCATGATCCAGATGTACTCTGAAAGTATATGAAAAACAGGCAAGGCAATAGCTTATAGTGTATCAACAGCATCTCCTAAAGTGTCCATGAACCTACTTGTTCTGTACAGCATATATAAGCAGCTTATTTTCCAGTAAAAGTATATTAGCTTACCATCTGATAGGAACATTTGATCAGTTACAGCACAGGGAAAAATAAATAAGTAAATTCACACTCAAGCTAAATCTTACATAATTAGTTCAGTGCCCATTCAGTACAACATCAATTAGTACAGAAAAAATACATGCAAAATTAAGCCGTACATATCTTCACGCATAAGTACTGTGATTGAAACAAGACCTGAGCTACACAGTAAACAAGAACAAAATATGCCTGTTCATTTACTGAATTGTTAACTCTCCTTGAAGAAAAATGGAGAAACTATAACAATAAATATAGCTAGAAAACACAATATGTTTATGTTCAAGAGAGTTGGGCAATTAGGATTCTACAGTATACATTAGTATTCCTTAACACTTAACTTAAAATTCATTTGAAAGAAGTTGGAAGTTTATGTCAGCAGTTTCTCAGCCTTTGGGGTAAACAAACTAAAGAAGGAAAGATTCACTACGCTTTCACACAAAGTGGCAGAGATGAGGCCTGCTGGAAGAAACAGGGTGAGCCAGGTGCCAAAGACAACTCTACCACAGGTAAACCTCTCAGTGATGAGATTCAAACCCATAGTACCCTCAACAGAAAGCAGTAACAACAGCATCTATCCACAGACACGAGATAACATGCCAGGCGTATGGACTATGCAGAGAGTCCAGTCAGGAACAGAAGGAGATAGGGCCTAAAACAAGTCTGGAGAGAAGTCACCTACCACACATATCCAAGGCTGACCTAGGAGTCAGGGTTGGAGACCAAGCTGCAACACAACCAGGAGACAAGGCTACCCTTAATATAGGTTTGAGGCACAACTTGAGACAGAGGTACATACTGCACAGTCCTAGAGTCCTTCTAGGAAATCCAGTTAGTGAGACAAGCCTAGACTTGAATACACACACAGCTCAAAAAAGGCCTGGCTATCTTGACTTGAATTCAGATAGACCCATGAGCAGAGAGAGAGAGAGAGGGTGAGGACCCAGATTAGGCCACTGGGGTCTAGTAATGCTAAAAAGTGAAATCAGGCACCAAGCCCAACAAGGCTCATCAGGACAGTCAGAATCTTTTCAACTAGCTCTTTTCTTGCCAACAAAGAGTTAATTGATACAAAAAATGACAAGTTTTGCTTCCCGTGTTAAATGTGAAGTTCTAATTATGAACAAAACAGCTTCTATGTATGCATACATACATTGTAGTATTGTAAGAATAATCACATGGACAAATCAGGATGGATTTTTATCAAAGTAGGAAGAGATCTCAATCCCAAGCTCCTGCTGGGTCCTTCAGCTGCCTTTTAGGCAAGCCAAGCTGTGAAAACACAACTAATGCTGTGGCCGCTGGCCAGTGGTTAAAGGATTTGATAGGTATCAGTTCCTTTGCTCCCCCTCAGACAAGACAGTAACTTAATATTTCTCCTCTATCCAGTTGATGAATTTTACAATATCTTTATTTGATATCCTTAAACCTGTGAAAATGGCCCTTGGAGGCAAAAGAAGTAGCAGGTGACGCAGCAGTATCATTGAACAAGTTTCTTTACAAAAGAAGTAAAAACATATCAGCCACAAAATAGGCTGACTACATAGAAATTTTAAGCCTAAACACAGCCTGTCAATGACCTAAAAATTGAGGATTTATAATATTACAGAAAGTACTACACAGCATCTCCCCTACCCTATCATCTTACATTAGTATTTCCCTACAATATTTAAAACCAAATGATTACATTAGACAATCACCACAGGTACAGGTAAAATACTAGATCAATAAAATACAATGTAAATATAAGCTGTAATTCAACAATGGCAGATAAAGAAATGTCAGCCACCACTAAAAGTATGTGATGAAAAACAGCCCTTGTGTTAGTACTTTGTTTTACATTAAGTAGAAGACTGATGAAGTAGGAAATACAATTATTATTTCAAATAAAGAAACATGAAACAGAAAATGTTAGTTTTTGTGTCCTTGATTGTGTCTTCATTTTGAAATCGATTCTGCTTGATATTTAATGTCTGCTGTATTTTTCAGATAATTTACATTTTCCAAATTTACATCCTCAGTGACTCTCGCTGTTCATCTACAGCGCAGAAATAGCGCAGCAGACCTCTGTAACTTATGCTGTACAAGGAAGTAAATGGACAACTGTAATGGAAAAGGTCCCAAAGCTCTTACAACTACGCTATTTACTCTTCTCTTTCTTTCTCCAGTTCTTTTCCAGTCTTCTCACTCTCAGGCCTCTCACCAATCTTCTCCCTCTCTCAAGCTCCAGCTTTTCAAGCTACTTCTTAGTCTTCTCTTATTTCTCAAGCTTTCTCAAACTGCTTCCTGCTTTGCCTGGTTGGCCTTTATCTAAGCCTGGGGCAACCCCACCCCAGGTCCACCCCCATCCGGTCACAGGTGGAAGTGATCCACCTGTATTCCCCAGGCCAGTCACATCCCTCCACCATATGCTCAATCATCAGTTCATGCTGTGATCAACTGTTTCCCTACAACAACATTTATGTAGCATAAAATATTGTGTACACAAAGCTGTGCTGTAAAGATTTTTATCTATAAAGACCTTACACTTTTTACTGCATATTGTACATTTGCATGTATGTTCACAAACAGGCAGTACTATATTATATACAAAAAATAGAAAAAATTGTAAAAGTAGATTCAGAAATGTGATTTACACTACAACAACCTATAGAAAAGTATTTATTACTTCTCTGTACTCTCAGCTATCCAACTGGCTTCACTCTACGACTTATTTAACACATACTACTCTTACTGTTTTAAACTTCATAAAATCCCCTCAGGATATTATTTTGAAAGGGCCATATTGACAGCAACCACAATGAGGAATTCCGACAGCATTCACTAAAATATTCACTACAATATAAAAAAGTGCTCTCACAAAATAGCTGCCAAAATAACGTGGCTTTTCACATATGTTCATACCATTAGACCAAGGAATATTGAGTATCAATATAATCAGTAAGTTAACTGCGTACTGCAAACTCCTGAATAATTCCAGCTATCATTAAATCCAAGGTGTACTCTGTGGATGTCTGGCTCCCTTTAAAATTGAATCATCATTTTCTATTTGAAGTCTTTCTCATGGGGTTTAAAGACACACAGGATGGAAAGAGAGATCAGAAGATCAGCTGTCTTTGGCTTTCTCACTGTGATTAGCAAATTTATACATGGTATTTTTTAGTATATGTAAACATTGAGGTCCAGTACATAAGTCTTCCAAATCCTGTTTCCACTGTTATGAAACAGATGGACAGAAAAGCTGTTGCAAATATTAATAGCTTGTTAAGAACCAGGTGCAGCTTCTCAATATGTATTTCCTTAGCATTAAGATTTTCTAAGAAAAACAAAACAAAACAAAAAAATATTACTGTGTTTGTCCAGAATACAGAAAGTAAAAGATGCTTGTCGAAAAACTTGTCCATAAAGCATTAGTAGCAACTTCAGGATAGATCAAACAGATAAACTTTGTGATTCACCAGGGAGACACAGTCAGCCAGCAGCAAAAATATGGCAAGTACAGTGAACTTGGTACCTCAAGTGAGGCAAAACAGTGTCTGCTACTACAACAGAGACAAGGCTTTGGAAATCTCAGAAAATAAAAATTAAATGGTTTCTTTATTTTAGAGAATTAAATGCCATTTTATATAAAAGTGTTACACAAACTTTTTTTCTTTTTATTTATTCATAAACCTCCTGAAACTGAAGTTTATTAACAGTTACAAGCGCACAAAAAGACTCGTAAAAATCTTGAAAATCTGTTCCCAAAATGGATTTGTTTTGAAGTTTAAATCTCTTTTTAGAATTCTTGGTATTTTTTGGTCCCATGGGATGAGGAAGGAAATTACTAGCATATGTAAAAAATATACCTTAGAATCTCTCTTATTCTGCTGAAAATAATTACTTGGAAGTGCTGTGTATCAAGTAGGTTTCCGCATGGTAGAAATCAGGGATTTCTTATCACTTCTAAATAACAAAGATCATCAAAAATGCGGTCAATCAATTAACAATTGTATGATGATAGTACAAGAAATCCAAGCAAAAGAGAAGTGGTCTATACAGTAGCATAAAATTTTGCAAGTACTTGGTTTGTACTGAGAATGTTTGGCCATATATTGGCTTCTTTTGAGTGTACCCACTTTTTTCTTTAGAGACAACCCAAGGTTCTTTTTTTTTAGAAGACACAAATCATACATCAACACTTTCATATTTTCAGTTAGTCCAGCAATATTTCCAGTTAGAACAAGTTCCATTTAACAAGACATAGCATCAAATAAATATATTCAAATTAAGTCCACTAACAATTTTCAGGTTTTTTTTAATGCATATATTCTTCAATACAAGACAAAATTTCGGATCCAGAAATACCTACTGTCAACAGTTCAGCTGTTACCAGGGACACGCTGCCTGAATAATTTCATTCCAATAATTATGTTATAAGTTTTCCTAAATGTCTTTGCAACATCTCTTTGGAAGTTAAATAATTAGATATGTAGTAAATGTTAACGTTTTCTCCGTCTGCTTTTTGAGGAAGCCAGCATGACATATTTGTATGTATCTGAAATGTGACTCTTCCTGAACACAAAATGGTAAAATGTCAACAGAATCAGGATATCCCTTGCAGAAAAAAACGTTCTTACTGAAAATATGACTTTATAAATGAATTCCAATTTTGAACTACTTCTCTTAGTTTATAGCAAACTGAAAATTATGTCTGGATAAATCCATATGCACATGTAAGTTGCTGCCTTGATTGAAATGTTATTTTAAATGAAAACCAGAGGAGAATTCACCACAGTTAATACTTTGTTTCCAGTTTCTAAATGCCTTATATTAGTATGGATTTGCCCAAAAGTTCTGTATGTCAGAACTGATGAATTTACCCATTTTTATTCAATTTGGTCTTCAGATTTTTTACACAAGATCTGCTAATTTCAGTTCAATTTCTATTTGAGCCTTTATTGATGATTTCGATAACAGTTCCTTGCAAGTGAGGGAATGGATATTCCTACATCCGAATCAAGAAATCATCACTCTTCTTTAATGCAGCTTAAGTAAAGAGAAAAAAAAAATCTCTTTAAAACAAGAACTGAGGTCCTCCTTCATGAAAATCCCTGGCTTCCGAAAGCTGTTGGTTGAATTGCAAGCAGTTAATCTAGCAAAAATTGCCAGTGCAGTTTCACACTTAATAGTAAGTTAGTAAAGAAATGGAAGGGGAAAAAAAGGCTACAAAGCTACATTCTATTTCCTTTATGGACTTAGTTGGACTAAATTGGAAGCATCTTCTATCTTTCCTCTGTTTCAAGCTGAGTACTGTTTTACCAAATAAGTGTAGACATGCATGGTTTGTGAAGCAGAATACTCAAGTCTTGCATTTGATTGTTAAAATATGTTCTTCTGAAGAAATCATGAAATACCTCAGCAAATATGGCATAGACTCAGAGTGATAGAAAGCTCAGTTAAGGATTCTTTTCCTGGATAAACATAGATATGTAGCTTGGTCTGGCTAGGATTAAATACTGATACCTGCCATCATTAAGTTGAAAGTAGTGTTTGCTGCTAAAAATATTATCAAGCAAGTCTTCACTTTCCCACAGCCATGAAAATTCAAGAAATACAACCATGCCTTATTACTTACAATAGTTACCTGGCAAAAAATTTCTACAGTGAGAGAGAAAAAAAATAATGATTAACCAGTCAGTTGCCAGTATTCTGTATTTAGTACATATAAACGGGGAGGAATTCACTGTGCTTTGTATTCTGTCTTAATTAAATAGCTTCACTAATTGTCTCAGGAATACATTTCAAAGAAAAACATACTTACAGGGATAAATATACATACACGCAGCTACAGTACAGAAACATCCACCTAGCTCAAATACTTAGCTGAATAGGATTTTGTTCTGTCTCCAGTATTTGAACCATAGCTTTTCGCCTCCATGGTTTACTTACAAAATTTAGACTTTGGCATCGATTTCACAGGACTTGAATATAATTATCCTAGTTGTCATTCCCATCTTGATGCATATTTACATCAGAGTATAAAGAACAATTTTAAAGGAAATTCCATCCCTACAGATCTATTCAAGATTAATAAAAACCCATGAACCGTTGTCCCTTGTTCAGATTTAGTTAATTTTTCTATTCCAAATTTCAGCTCAAATTGTCACTAACTACTAAAATATATTGTGGTTACTAATGCTTGGCCCCATCAAAACCTTCAGTGATTTAAGCAAAAGTTAAATATTTCCCAAATTTGGTTCTCAGTATGTTCTAAGAGAAAACAAATCTTGAAACAAAGTTATACTTTTGTTATTTTGTTGAATATTGCAATAGCTAGAGATCCCAGAAATCTTCTGCTACAAGGAGCATTTTCTACTACCATATCGTCCAGGAATGCAATCAATTATAATGAGACAACCTGAAGAGGAAGTTTCATCAAGAATACTGTACTAAACTAAGTAACAAATTATTTTTATATAGAGAACTTCCCCATTTAAAGTGTCTATAAAAGTTTATATATGATGATATTTTTGATATAGTTTATTTAGCTCTTTTTACACAGCACTAAAATTATATTATGGCTGTAGAACTCTATACGCATTCTCTACCATAGATTTAAGATTTTTCTCTATATTCTAATGAAAATTTTTAAGATTTTTTTTATCTTAATGATAACCTAATTTATATTAATCAAATTGTAGAGAAGAACTGAGCTGTTAGAGACAAAGCAGATGACCCTGTACAAGCCTCAAAGGACCATGACTGTGACTTCGGACTCAGTCACCATTTCCTGCTGCACACATTCATTTCCTGCAGGCACCTTCTCTCCCTTTTGAGAAGTGCCATGCAATTATCTGTACTGACGCTCTGCACTGTCCTCACCTGCTGTGCCCTCACCATGAAATCAGCTGTCACATACATTGTCTCCAACTTCTGCCAGCTGATGGAGTTTCTGTATGCCTGCTCCTCTTGTAAAGGCAAATTGGGTCTGACAACAGCATACTAAGAATACCTTGATGGCCTTCTTGGTGCAAAAGAGAAATGCACCGGACTTAGGTTATACAAAATGTCCTTCTACAGCTGAAACACCTGGACTGGAGGAGGAAAATGAGGAAGGGGAAAGAATGTGAGCATTCTTCTTAGCCAGAATTACTAACTATAATGCATAACACAGCAATGCTGCATGTTTGCATATGGAGAAAAGGCTTGAAATGTCCAGTCACTTGTATTCAAACCCACAAAGAGATGTTTTCCAAACATTCGCTGTCCACTTTGATTTGCATAGTGTGGCTTACGCTCCAAAATTAGATGTCATCTGCTAGGAAACATGAAGAAAACAAACAAAACTAGCTAAGTAAATCACACAACACTTTCTGGTATCATTTTTTTCTGCAGTTTTCTTATATCCTAAAGCTTCTCGCACTGACTGTCACTAGACTGTGAAACTAGAAATTCTGAGCAGCTAGTGGAATGGATGTAACCATGCAAGATGCTACAGTAGCTGCTATTGTACATCTTCTTTATCCAAATGGTTGTCTGAGCTATCCAAATGGCTCTCTGTGGTCACTGATAACCATAAAGAGCCTCCATCTTGTTTCAGAAAGATACTGTAAGGACACGGAACTGTTGCAGAGCACTGCACACATGCACAGGCAAACACATGAAACACAGGCCTGGTCTCTTTTAATGGGAATGTCAAGTAGCAGAAGCACATTTCTATACTAGCATAGAGCTTATTTAATGGAGACAAGGTTTCTTTTGCAAAAAAAAAGAAATGGCAGAGAACAAAATTTGTAAATGGTTTAGAAAATCCTGCTGATCGTGACTGTACTATCTAATCTCTATTTAAAAGACTCAAAGATTTACTGAAGTTTATTTTTGCATTTGATTACACTGAGAATATCTGAATAAATACAAAACATCATTCTCTCAGTGAGCTGACAGCCAGAACAGCTAGGTTTCCATTATCTTGACATTATTTTAAGAAAGCTTCATGTTAGACTTGAGGTAATGCTGGTCATTCATTTATATTATGTTGTTAAAATTTTCATATCTTTAAGATATAACAGTTAATAGTTTCTGGCCTTTAGTGGTACACAATATATTTCTAGGGCCAGTTCTCTTCAATGGTATTATAAACTGTCTGGATACATGACTCAAATGCATACTAAGTAAGACTGCAGACAACACTAAATTAGTAGATGTGGACTCCCTCAAGTGTAAAGAGGCCTTGCAGAGAGATCTTGACAAATTAGAGGGCTGGGCAATCATGAACTGCATGAAGTTTAAAAGGAGCAAGTGTTGGATTCTGCACCTGGACAGGGAAATCCTGGATGTGCAGACTGGGGAATGAGAGGCTGGAGAGCAGTCCCACTGAAAGAAATCTGGGGGCTCTGGTGCACACCAAGTTGAATCTGAGTCAGCAGTGTGCCCTGGCAGCCCAAAGGGCCAACCATGCCCTGGGGCACATCAGGCCCAACACTGCCAGCCAGATGAGGGGAGGGATTGTCCTGCTCTGCTCTGCGCTGCTGAGGCCTCAACTCAAGCACTGTGTTCAGGTTTAGGCACCACTATATAAGAAGGACATAAAATTATTAGAGAGCATCCAAAGAAAGTCTACGAAGATGCTGAGGGGTCTCGAGGGTAAGACTTATCTGTAGCAGCTGAGGTCCCTCGGTTTGTTCAGCCCAGAGGAAAGGAGACTGAGGAGAGGTCTTAGGGTGGCCTACAGGTTCCTCATGAAGGAAGTGGAGGGACAGGCACTGATCTCTGCTCTCTGGTGACAGTGACAGGAGCTGAGGGAATGGCAGAGGAGGGTCAGGTTGGAGATTAGGAAAAGGTTCTTCACCGGAGGGTGGTCAGACACTGTAACAGGATCCCCAGGGCAGTGGTCATGGTCCCAAGTTGCCAGTTCAAGAAGCATTTGAAAACTATCAGACATAGGGTTCGAATTTTGGATGGTTGTGTGTGCAGACTGGAGTCGAACTCCTGTGAATCCCTTCCAACTCAGGATATTCTATGATTCTGTGATTCTATATTTTTTTCCTTTTCTTCATCTCTATTGCCTCAATAACTGAACTTAGTTTTCAGTTATAAGTTATGCAGACACCTAGAAGATTTACATGATTTACATTGCAAGCCTCCTTGTTGAAAATTTCCAGAATTAACGGCCTCTGATGAGAACAGATTAGTGAGAAAAGACGTGTTCACCTTCTGGTTTGTATTTACATAACTGCAAACTTCTGAAAATTCTAACCCTGTGCTATACAAGCATTTCAGACACTGAGACAGGAATTTTCTGCTTAAATCTGGTTTAATTTGAGCCATTGTGAGATAAACATGTAGAGCATTAACAGAACAGTGCCTGGCTCCAAGGATGAGGAAGAGACCTTTTGTCTTGGATGACATTTAATTTTAATGGGTAGAATCCAGGTTATCAGCTGACTACTTGTGCATATGTGTTATTGAGTAAAACGTATTGATCAGGGAAAAATTTATTAAAGAATAATCAGAATTTTGTATAATGCCACAGTGATTAAAATCTTAAATTGAGATTTCAGCTTCTTCTCCTCTTACAACTAGCTAGGTAGTCATACAAAATCTTGAGACAGCAAACTGGGATGTAATTCATGAAACCATTTCCTGTCCCCCCATATGTATGGTTTCTGAGATTTTGGAGGAATTTACCTATTACCAACAACAGAAAAAGAAATTCTGAAGTGAAGAAGATTCTAAAGTGTTTAGATCTTTTTGTTCACTGTATTCATCCATTACGTATAATATGAAGTGACACTGTGAGCCAGAAAATAATCTTCTTTCACCTTCTGCCCCACCACAGTTGTATTCCCCAGGCACCCTGCTGAGTCACTGTGCTTCTCAACCTACATAGGCAGAGCCTCAGACTGTGCCCCAGGGGAGGTAGCGTCTACCCCCTCTGATTCAGTCATCAATTTTTTCCTCTCCTTTGGATTTGAAGTTTATTTTTACAGCTCCATTCTGAAACTTGGGCCAAATATTTTGATATCACAGATTGTAAATCTTTTGATAGGCTTTCCTCAATGCCTATCAAAATATGTTAGATAGCTCACACCTCTGGAGGGCCAGCTAGAATCGTTTTTTTCATTTCAATAGTTGCCATAGAACTAGAACAAGGCACGTACCTTAAATTTGATAACTCACATGACACATATCAATGATTACAGGAGCAAAAGCTTAAGAAAACAATAAATTTCCTATGTTCAAAGAGGGAAAGAAAGATTTTTTATCATGCTATTATGAAAGAAATATGAACTGTTTCATTAAGGAGGAGGAGGGGTCTACCCATTTTGAAGTAAATGTGAACTAAACAATATTAATTACCACTAATAATTGTCAAGGATTAGCAACATTAGAGAAAAGTAACTGTGTTGAATTTTATTACCACGTACAGTTGTTGATTTCCTTTTAACAATTGATGCCTGAAAACACAATCTTGCTGTTAAGAGCTATGATTTTCTCACATTGCCTAGCAACCTGTGCAAATATAGAACTGCAGATGTAAAACTAGTGACCTTTCCTCCATATCCACTTTAAAGTGCTTATTATTTCTATTCTACATACAAAAGAAATAAAACCAGAAAGAGACTTCAAACACGGAGTTGTTCATTATATCCTCAGTATTTCGGATAACAAAACCGTGACAATACTTCTGCTTAATAGGAAAGGAGAAAATGTTTTATTTACTTAAAATATTTCACGCTGGACACTGTCTCACTGATCTTTCATTACAAACAGAATGGCTACTCACTCTGCAATCTCTATAGTTATTAGGAGGAGTTGTCCATGCAGATCTCTTCCCTAGTGCATATGTGGGGGGGATATTTTTAGACCAATAATATATACTAAATCAATTCCTGCATTTAAGCATTCCTGCATTCAGCCTAGGGGCATGGATTGAGCTAGTCACTACATTTCTTCTTACAAATCCTTCCAAAAGTAGGATTATTCAGCAAAAGGAAAGAAGAGCATATGCAAAGCACAACATCTTGTTATTTTTGAAGGAAGTGAAGGTAATCTCTGTCTTAGTTTCTAGATTGGTATGAGGCTATGTTTTTGTTCTAGAAGAAAAACAAAGCCAATCAGTACTGATATCTACACTTCTTGCTGTACAGAGCCAAAGAGATTTCAGTTTTCTCAGCTTCTCGTGCTGCCCTGCCAGCAAGGGGGCTTGGGAGGGCACAAGGAGCTGGGAGGGGACAGGACCAGGGCAGCTGACCTAAACAGGGCAAAAGCATATTCCGTACCGTGTGACATCACATGAACTATAAAACTGAAAGCAGTAAGCTGGGGAGGTGCCACTGCTCAGGGACTGGCTGGGCATCAGTTGGCAGGTGGTGAGCAATTGTTTTGTGCATAACTTGTTTTGTACATGATTATCATTACTGTTGTTTTATTCTATTTCCCTTTTCTGTCTTAGTAAATAGTTTCTATCTCAACCCACGAGTTCTATCTTTTTTTTTCTAATTCTCTCCCCCATCCCAGCTGGGAGGAGGAGGAGTGAGGGAAAGGCTGTGTGGTGTTTTGCCCTGCCAGCTCAAACCATGACAGCTTCAGTAGCATCCAACATGGGACTCAGAGGGTTGAGATAACAACAGATCTGACCGGAGCGTGTTGAAATTGTTATAAGCAGGATAGTAGCTTAACAGCTGCTAGTCACAATGCTGATCCTTTCATTTTCAGAGTAGTTTTATTTGCTTTCAAGGCTGTTTTTCTTAACTCCGGCTGCGCTGTTTATCACCTCTCAGGGTTGGCCCAGTCTTGTTTATGGCACTGCCTGCTTATATATAATGCGTGCTCATGTTGTGCTGGTGATGAGTTTAATCTGGTACTTGCACTCAACAGTGCCATCATTCTTAGACTTCAGGAACCTTACTGCAGAAACCCTTAAAAAGTACACTCTCTACTCCAGGCAAGCTAAAATAGTTGTTGAAAATTTTGAATATACCTGGGATATTCAAACTGCCATGATTTTATTGGTATGTTTTCTGCATGTGTTTCCAGTTTTAGCTATGGTTAAGAAACTATTCATAAATAGCTCACAGAGATTTATACTCAGTCAGAATCGGTGTGGGTGGCAACGTGTATGGGAGGATATGGGCAGGTGTCTATCACAAGTATAACCTTCAATGGGTCTAGAACTCACTCCCGAACAAGTGCATAATCCTAAAAAGCTGTCAGAATGGTTGAAAAGGATATGCCCTGATCCTGGCAACGCCACAGAGTTACAGCTGGTTGCACTGTACTGGGAGGGGCCGCTGCTTGGGAACTGGCTAGGCATCAGTCGGCAGGTGGTGAGCAATTGCTTTGTGTATTACTTGTTTTGCATATAATTATCATTACTGTTATTTTATTCTATTTTCCTTTTCTCTTTTAGTTTCTATCTCAGCTCATGAGTTCTACATTTTTTTTCTGATTCTCTCCCCCATCCCAGCTGAGAGTAAGGGGAGTGAAGGAAAGGTTGCGTGGTGTTTAGCCCTGTTAGCTCAGACCACAACAATAGCCTGTGTGGCTTCTTCCCACAGAGATAAACCATGACTTGTATGATTACATGACAGTGTATATGAGACAGCACACACAGAGATGGAGTTAGGAGAGGCATTTTATCTCTTAAATTGCAATTCGATTGGAAGGCTGAACAATAACAACTGTCATAGAAGACATACCAACTCAGGAAAATTTTCCAAATTGTTTGCTCAATTTGAAAGTGTTGTCCAGTTGGTCTTACAGAGAACCGCTACTGACAGCATGACCAAGACTGAGAATACCATACTTTTCAAATTTCTTTCTCTAGAAAGGTAAGGTCATTCAATCAAATCTCAAATGCCAAGGTCAATTTGTACTCAAACGTTTGATGCTTTCCCAACTTAAGTTTCTCTAAATCTTTCTCATTTTGGTTGGAAGTTTACCATACGTATCCTCTGTGAATACAGGCCCATCATTTTTTTGATCGCATGAGAGACTCCTAAAATCATTCAGCTACCACTTGTTTTACGCAGTTCTCTGCTGTGTCTTCAGATTGTTCCTTTTTATTGGTTTGTTTTATTTTCTGTCTCAGAAGATCTTCTGATTTTATTTCCCACTGAGTGTATAGATTGTAGACATTAATATATAAGATTCCAGTGGGTAAAAGTGTTCCTTACTTTGCAGAAATGTATTACACATGATGCATATCCAGAAGTTACTATGCCAGGAACAGAAGGGAAAAGTAAAGTGGGAAATAAGAGAGGGGAATACATGTATCCCAAATATGGATACATGTAATACATTCACATATTTCTGCTAAAGACGAATTCCCCTTAATATCAGCAAATAGTCAATATACATATTTATCTACAGAATAGAATGTTTAGAAATATCACTTCATCTCTGCTGCCAAGTGTATATTTAGTCTTCAGACAAAGATCTATACTTCGGATAAGTATGCTTAGTTGTTTTTAATACTAACTTTTGTGCAGTGTGCATACTTTGCTGGTATTTGTTTAGTACTTTGTAGTACTTTCAGTTACCATGGCTATTAATGTTATTTTTTTAATATAAACTATTCAAAACATTTAATAGGGAACTCAAGGGACATGTTCTTTTGCCTTGAGAGTGGGGGCCTGTTACATAGAGAGAGAAGGAGACAGACTGCAATCAATGCAGGAGGAAATACCTCGGTTAATTAAAGTAAGACAGATGAATGTGGATAAACAGATATTGTTCTTCTTCATTTCACAGATGGAAGTAGGTAGCCATCAAAATATATCAAATGTCAAATTATTAAAAATATATAAAACAATGCAGTGTTTGTAAATAAGCAAGACTGTAAATGTATTCACATCAGTAATTTCACCCGAAATTATTTTAGTTTGCCTAGACCTATTGCTCTAAAAAGCAGTCTAACAACAGATTGAAACTACGTGGTGGTCTGTACAGCCAATTCTAGAAAAATTCTCAAAATCCTGACAAGATTTTGGCTCAAGATTTATACATTATTTTTATCCTGAAATTAATTTGTCTATTATGAGGTTTTATTTTTTATACTTGTTGCTAAACTTGATTCTTGACACCCACTAGAACTTGACATTGTTTATTCAGCTGTCACCTGTTGTTAATTTTTCCTGCAGAGTTTAATTTGTTCTTGAAAACCTTAGTCAGGCAAAAATCTTTGAAGACTTTGCAATTATCTGGAGTGAAATAACCAAGCACTAGACTGAACAGCCATGTAATCTGAATAGTTAAAAAAAAAAAAAAAAAGACAGAGAGAGAAGAAAAAGGAAAAAATTTAAATCATTTGTATTAATTTATATTACTATCTTAAGCTTATAAATTTGTAGAGGATAGGTCTATAACATACAAAGTGGATGTCTTTTTTACATAAAATGCATTAATGTTTTAATTAATACTTGCAATCCCCAGAAAATGGTAAGTTTTTCTTCTGAAAGAACAATGACAGAAAATGCAGAAAATGTAGTTGTTTTTTACAAAAAAAGAAAAAAATAAGAACCAGAAAACTGCATTATAAAAATAATATTCAATAAGATATAGAAGTCAATAAAATACTCAGTCTGCTCTTCATTGTGTTAAATTTCCATTTCCTAAAATTCCATGTTATAAATTTTTTTTTGGTTGATTTGTTTTCTTATACCCTGGAAACATGCTTTAAATTAAGTAAAAGAAGTTTTCTATAACTTCGGGCGTAACTTTTTTCCTTTTAGACAAACTGTGGCAGTCTCTCTGACAAGTTACCTATTTCAGTTCATCTCTTCTCATTAGTTTTATATTTTATATGCTATTTCAGGTCACATTAATCTCTATCATCATAAATGACAGCACGAAATAATACAGAGTTTAGATTGCTTGCTCTACTTGCTTATGTTTTAGGTAACTGGAGATGTTCAGCATCTCAGAAAGTCAAGAAATTTGTGTCTAAAAACATCACTAAATGAAGGAACAGAGAATAAAAATGAGTAGGACGAAAGAGAAGAATAAAATTTTGTCGCTGCTTCTTTGAAATGAAGCACTTTAAAACATTTTGACAACTAGATGTGAATAATTCTTTTATTTAGCGGGAGAACAAATTTTCATTAATGTTCTTCAGTTTTATGCATACAGCTACAATCTTATTAGCTAATTATAACTTATTACAGTTTTCTAAACACTTTGAATTCTTAAATTAAAAGTGTTCAAATCCTGATTTTGAAAATTGCTTCCTTAAAGTATGAATGCATCTAGAGCTTCTTAGAAGGCTAGCTTCTGCATTCACTTCCTCATTCATAGATTGAGAGGGCAGAATAGAAGCATATGATACAAATATTACCATGCAAAACCATTTGTATATTTAAAAGCAGGTATGTTTATGGTTTTTCCACAGAATTTTGATTGCCAGAGTATTTTATGTAAAATGTACGTTTATCATTGCCGGAATAGCTCTGTTTAACTGATCATTTCTAAAGACAGTTGTGAAAATGTTGTTCAAATAGATACGTATAAAGCAAGGTAAAGTTGCCTTTTGTTGATTAACACTAAATAATCTGACTACATTTTTAAAATACATTTTTCCTGTGCTATTTCATAATCTAACTTTTAAATTGTAGTGGATAATTTTAACACCTTTTTTCAAATGTGCTTATTGAAAATACACAAGTAAAGATGGTACAAAACTTTGTACACCACGACTGCAATCACTGCATTTTGCATGCTTAGATCTATGAGATTTTCTGAAAATAGATCAGCAACTTAGGAAAGTTCTTATTTCTGAACAATGCATTTGGTTCTTTTTTCATAACTACTGATCCATATTTGTGATATATGTACTTTCTAATGTCCAACATTATGTTTTACTGATACATAGTGCCTGTCCTCCATAGTCAATACAAGATTTCTATAGATATGCATATGTGCAGGATTACTTCTACCACCATCTCAGCTATTTCGAGGTTATGATGACTATTTAACAGTGTCTAGCCAACAGTAATACGTAAGAGGAATGTCTTTGATCATGCTTTCACAAAAAATACATATCTAACTAAAATCCAACAGAAAGAATACAGAAGACAGAAACATTTATTTGCTGAAATGTGAAGAGTAAGGCATCACACTAAATACTTCACTAATAAGGAAAAATATATATAGTAAGAATACTGCTTATAAATCATGCTTTATGGATGTTCCATACAGCAGAATACCACTCTTGCTCCATCACAAAGTAATAATGAACAAATCACTGAGATTATTTTGTGAGGAAACAAATATTTTCTTTGTATATCCCTGCATTGCCCATGAGCATTTGTCAGATTCAGAAGGCTGAATATCTGGTTCATTAAGTTATCGTAATTTAATTTCTGTTCTTATGTTAGTATTAGGGAAGAAGCTGTTTTTGAACAAATTGTGTCTGTTTTGGAGACCAAAGCAACTATTTTTTTTCTCACCTCTCTGTAGCTCATCATATTTCAGTGTATGCTTTCATTCTAGTTACTGTGCATATACTGTCACACATGCTGTATACAATACAATGTTTTTCCAAAATTAACCCCACATGTGACAATTCTTTTCAACTTACTAACTGGAAACTATCAACTAGTAAATTTAAAGGATCATTCATATACTCATCTCTAGGATGAAAGTCTATATTTTTTATGTTTTCTATTTCCTTTTTAACCTACTGACTTCCATACATCTTATAAAACATTTGATGTGGATTTGCAGATCTCAACAGACATGCGGTCCAAAGCTTGAGGTCACACAGAGCTATCCACACAATGATAACAGAACACCAAAACCAGAAAACTTACTGCCAGCTATCAGAGAATTAGAGAATATTAATAGCTTAATGTAGCAATAGGATATTTTTAAAGCTTTGCAAAGTATATTTCTTGTTTAAAGATAAATGTTTTTAATCCCAAAGTTTTCCCCTTCCATTTTTTTAAGGAAATGCATTAAAATAACCTTTAATTTACTTGTATGTTGATTCTGTCCTTAGCTCAAAAGGTGATATCATTTGCAAGCAGTCTTGAATAAGTTTATACATTTGAGCCACATACATATTACGCTTTTGCTTGCTCTGCACAAGGTTTCCTGGGGCTTCCAATGATGAATGTGTCCACATAGTATTTTCATTTAGAATTTAATTCAGAACCTTAGGGAATCTTCACTGAAAACCAAGAACAGATGTAATGGAAAACATAAGTTCTGTATGGTGGCACAAACGAATGCTAATAAAATAGTTAAAATTGTTTTAAAGAGTATACAGTTTAAGAGAAGAATCTGCTGTTAAAAGCAGAATACAAACAAACTGGCTAATGTATGTTTGTATTGTCAACAAACCTTCAGCTTCAACTGGACACTAGATTTTTATAGCTTACAGTTCTTCCCTAGGTTTACTTGGCATAAATGTGGCTTCCTGATACAAGATTACTGCTTTTATTGAAAAACGATCAGAAATCAAAATAGGGAAATCTGATAACTGCTTTCTAAATCCAACTCCTTTAGTCCTGTTAAGTGACTTCAACTCCCCTCTACTTCTTGGATGATCTCCAAAGGACATGAATTGAACATCATATCCTCTATTACAATGGACCTTTGATTTTTTGTGGATTCTGAAGATACAAATGAAAGTTTCAAAGAATGAGCAAGTTTTGGACAGTATTTTGATTGACAGTAGTTTCACAAATCAGAGTTTGGACTTTTAAAAATACCCAACTGTCTCCTTAGGTTGCATTGAGACTCCAACTAGCCATGACAAATCTGAATATTTTACAAACTGTGATTCTTCTCTCTTCATCTGTACCTTCCTTCAGCAAGTAAAACTCTAGCACCACAGGGCCTGTTCCATGTTGATGTATGAGGTAGATGTAAAATCGAAGGTTAAATTTCTCTGTGAGTTGTATGAGAGGAGTGAATGAATGGGCAGTTATACTTTGCATATCATGAAGAATATGGAGCATGAAGAGGAAAAGAAAGAGCCAAATAGGGAACTGAAATTATCGATTTCTAGAGAGTTACACCTAATAAAACATTTTATCAAAGCTGGATTCCCCTAGTTTCGTTGGTGCTCCCTCAATTTCTTCAGTTTCCTCAGGGGCTGTAAGACGACCCAGAACCCTTGAAGAATAGAGAAGTATTGCTGTGAAATTAGGATTTTAGTTCTCTTTTCTATATTTCCTACAGTGAAACAATGCAAACCAAGTGTTGTGCAAAAGCAACGGTGCTTCTGCTTTATGGTTCACCATTTCCAAGGAAAGCACTTGGAGGCGAGCTCAGATTCATCAGTTTTATAGCGGGGTACTTGCGATACCGGGATGGCTGCCAGGTAGTCTGTGCTGATAGGAGTGCTGGTAGCAGCGGGCCGGCAAGGGGTTCGCCTATAGAGATGCCAGGGCAGCACGCCAGCAAGGGTTCAGCAGCAGGGTTCAGCTGGAGAGTGAGAGCCCCCCGCCATGGTATCGTGGTCATTTATATAGTAGTGGGGAACAAATACAGATCTGGGTAAACAAAGTCATTCACACAAAACAAGGGTTCTTGTTTACAGCTACAGGGACAGCTACAGAGCACTTTTCTCACAAACAAGTTTACAACTAGCTACATGCAAGTGCATGGGCCGAGGCAGTGTACTTGCATTCCCAAGCTGACATCAGCCCTTTCTCATGGGCTAGCCACCTGTTCAGGCTGTGATCTGTAATTTTCCATACAGCAAGGTAAGTGAGGTAGTTCAACAAGAGTATCAGCTTGCTATTTTATCTAAAGGTCAAAGCAGAATAGGGTGTCTAGAAGGAGAGCAACACACTTACAGTGGGAAATACAAACATCTAGAAGACCTGGGTGTCCCGCTCCGATTATCGGAGTGAGGGGAGATTCTGTAACATACCCGGAGTGAGATTAAGACGCAAACGAGGTCAAATGTTGTCCGACCAGTTTAATGGGAATTCTGGTCAGTGAGGGAGATGGGGATGGGGAAGCAGGCGATAGTAAAAGATCGGACATAAGAGCAAGGGTTACAAATAGAAAGCGGGGACAGTCACCACCATGGATCCCACGCCGTTCTATCAGACCAGGAATATCTTCAGGCCTTTGTGGGAGCGAGGGAGCGAGAGNGATGGCCGTTTAGCGGCTGCTTGTCTCTCATTGTCCCTGGTCTGCAAGCCTTCGGGCAGGTGGGCAGACTTTGACACAAGAGAGTTCTCACAGCAAACTTTGAGACAAAAGGTTCCAAAACAGTCTCTTACACTGGGGCACATGCGTTTTGGAATATGTATCCAGCCTTCACACCCAGCCGAACAGCGAACTGCTTTGTTTGCTTGGAGTTTAGATGGATGCAATTCTGGTGGTAGAGCATCAATGCCAGAATGACTTAGCTGTGCAACAATTTAACATCTTTCTCCTCCTCAGGAGAGATACATACTTAAGTCCTTCAGCTAGTTTCTACTTTCTGCCTGCGAAAATCAAAATTCCCTTGTCCTTATCATGCACCATCAGTCAATACTAAAGGCAAAGGCGGGGCATAAGTGTAGAATCCGCTGTCCATCAAGAAACAAGGTTTTGTATTTCAATATTTTACAGTATTTTTATACAGTATAAAATCTTACACTAGATTTTAGAACTAAAGTTCAAGAAGTAATACACAACTAACATTCAGTGCAAATGAGTTAAAGGAACATATAAGACCAGATGCAATAAAAATTTTGGACTACACAGAAGAAATGTTCAACTGAAATAGCTTTTTGCTATGGCTTTCATTGGCCCTAATGTCCACAGAACTAGAGAAGATGAGTGTGAATAATTTTTATCTTTATAAAATGAGCAGTACACAAGCCAAAAACACTAAGTAGAATAATAGTAACATGAAGTAAAGAAATCACATTAAGGATTTCTTGGATTTCTTTTTACATTAGAATCATAGTTACAGCTTTTTGTGACAAATACTGATTTTATGGTTTCACAAAAGCCAAAGGAAATTGACTATGGCCTGGATATATTTTGTTTTTACGTCAGTAAGCTTTCTGTTAGTACTTGCAATCTGTAATACATTGATATTCATATTACATAATAGCATATTCTGCTTTGTTCCAATTCTTGAAGCAGAATGAAATCACTAAACTGATATTTTGCATTCAGCAGTTTTTTTGAAGAGAATTAATAACCTAACATCCTAATTCACCAAAGAAAGAGAGAGAAAGGGAGGGAGGAAAAAAAGGAGGAGGGAGGGAACAAGGACAAGGAAAACAAAACATTTCTGTGATTTGAACCTGAAAGCTCACATGCCTCATCACTCAAGGGAGCTGTATTGAGTGAACAGCCAAAAATTGCTTCTCTCTGCATTGTGCAGTTCTGACACAGGGTTCTGAAGACACCATGCCTGAGTCGCACAGACATCAGCCATTTCTGCCATCTGCCCCACAGTGGGAATACCAGATGAAATCAAACCAGTTTGCTAAGTGGGCATTGTGAAAGGCAGTTCCCTACAGCTGATGAACTGCATAAAATTTTTTGAAGTTGAGTATTAGCCATAACAGGAAGGCAAATATATTGGACTTCTAAAGCCAGAAAAGTTTAAAACATACAGTGACAGTGGTGTCACAAAGAAGTAAACATCATCCCTTCCATTATGCAATGGAAATCAGAAAAAAATAAGAGACTTAGAAATAATCTTGGGAGTCATTATTTATTAATGAAAAAACATATACAATTCATAATGACATTCATTTTATTTGAGGGAAAATAAATGATCATTACCAACTGTAGTGACTTGGGTACTCCCATGCCTAGGATCAGACACTGACACAAGTTTTGGCTGATGAATATTAGTAAAGTTAATCTAGTTTTTATCCTCAGGATAGGAGAGTAAATATTTTCAAACATGAGTGAAGGAGCCAGAATAAATATTATTATCACATATAATTTTGGAAACTCTTCCAACCCCAGAAGTGATAGGCAAGGAGAAGAGTAGTTAATGGCCAACATCTATCAAAGATCAAAACGTTCAGCATATAAACTTTAATAGTTCAGATCTTAGCATCGCTGGCCTGTAGCTTGTTGTGCAAGACCTATACAGATTGTGCAAAGGAATATTTAAGGTCATGATTGACTTAAATATCATAGATTTATGAGTTGAAGTAGAAAGTGACTTTAATGGGAAACTGAGCACTAAAAATGACATTTTCAGCAGCACTTTCTGAGATGGAGGGGAGCATGGGGTGAATAGTAGAAGCCCAAACTGACCCTTCTAAATTACAAATTCACAAGGCATCTTTGCCTGGACCTAAAATCTCATGAAGACTAGAGGTAAGAGACAAAATTTGCAAGCTGAAAACTTACAGAGTTGCAAGTTATATTCACAGAATTTAACACATGAATAAATGTGTTAATTGTAACTAATAACTAAGCTTCTTTGGAATATACTCATTATACCACTCACAGAAGTGAGAGCCATATTTGACTTTAACAGCACAGACTGCAAAATCCTTATATATAACCTATGAGACACCACAAATATATACAAATAAAAATATTAGTTTCGTGGAACATTGATATTCCATGATGAGACAACTGATTCAGCATAAAAACATATTGTTGATAATGTTCAGTTTCTAATTGAGGCTCAGAAAATTACCATACATACATTTTCACTAAAGCTCAATATTTTGTATTTAATAGCCACAAATCCAGGATCTATCCCTAATGAAAATAATTCTGCTGTTTTCACAAAGGTCAGACCAAGTTTTTCTAAAGCTTTGACCAAATAAAGCTTCAAGCCAAACCCAGGGTTGATTTGAGCTATGAGAAGGCAAACAACAGAAACTTCCCAAAAAGCAAAATAATCCCCACAAATTCTATATCTGACATTCAAAAGAAAATCTCTGATTAACAAGAAATTAAGAATAAATAAATAAATCTGGAACTCATTCTCCAGCCCAGAGGGTGCACTTGTCCCTAATGTAGATGGCTAGGCTTGCATAACCACCCAACTCCAATTGCCTCACGTATTATTGGAGTCTGTGCTTCTCTAGTCAGTGCTTACAAACACAGGGTCACATCTACATCATAGGAAATCTACACTCATCTAGTTTCAGTCATAACCCAGATATTTCAGCTCAAAAAATAGAATGAGTTAAATTTTTATTTCTGTTGTAAAAGCTTTTAGTCATAACATTCTTTTTTATTGTTGTTCTCAGACATGAAAAATCCACAGACACACTTGCCTTGTAACTTCTGCAAGACCTCAAATGGAGCTTGTAATATTCACTGAGACATTCCAAGTGCTCCCTGAAGTTCAAGCTTTCACATCTAATAACTCAAAAATTTATAAAACCATTCTTAGTGAAGCTGTCTTGTACTCCTGCTTTAATCAATTATCGTCTCATCTGTCATGTGCATTTGTGAGAAGCATTATGGGGAACTGGTCAGCTTCTACTTTGACCAACTCACTTCCTACACAAAAGAATGTCACGGACTGTTACTCAAGTAGCTCACAAACCATTTCTGAGACTCATTATTGTTTAAAATCCTGGGTAAGAAACATCCAATCTCTACAGGTTTTCCATTTGGTGCATTTTAGTAACTAGCCTGCAGAACTAATCACAAACTAAGAAAAAATCATTCTCCTCCAAAAAAGTATACAAAAGCTTAAAACAAATAGCAGTTTACATTTGATAATTTCAAACAAATTTTGATTTCACTTAATGCTTCACTGTAATTGATTTGTATCTAAAAATAAATAGATTTCAAAACCTGTAGCAGAAACAGAACTTATTACCCATTTCTGTGACAGCTCAACCAGAGATTCTAATTGTGCCTATGAATACATTTGCCTACACAGCATGATACTAGTAGTAGCTTCTTTTAACTCAGGTGCAAAAACACAGACACAAAGGCTTTTTTTTTGTTTTTTTTTTTTGTAGTAAAGAGGAAATGGATGGAAAAAAAAGAAAGGTTACTTAATGTAGAATGTCTATCAGTGTTGTGGTTTCATTTATCTCTAGAAAGACTTAGAAGAAATTATGAGCTGGTGGTCCATTTTATTCTGAATTCAAAGCATTTGGTGGTTTATGAGAAGCTACTTGCTTATAGATGTTGAAAACAATGCAGGCTTTCTACAACACCGGTAGCAAAACAGGAGGATGATGACAGCACAGTCTTCTTTGTCAGACAAGATAATAATGTTTAGACAGAAACTAACAGTAAAAGCTATTGTAGACAACCAAGAAAAAATAACAAAGCAGACAGTCAGTAAACGAGATGTTTTCTTTCTAGATCAGGTTTTCACCTGTGTGCATTGTGTTTACATAGCAAGGTTCCAGCGTCCTCTGGGTAGAGCCCAAAAGCTGTCCCATGTCAGAACAGAGCCAGCTCCAGCTGACACCAAAAGGGACCTGCCGCTGGCCAGAGCTGAGCCATAAGCAACATTGGTTGTGCCTCAGGGATAGCAGATATAAGAAAGGGAAAAAAACACCGCGCAACAGAAGCTGGGAGAAAAGAGTGAGAAATGTGAGAGAAACAGTCCTGCAGCCACCAAGGTCAGCACAGAAGGAGGGCAAGACATGCTTCAGGCACAAAACAGAGGTTCTCTGCAGCCCAAGAGAGGCCTCTCGTGGAGCAGACTGTCTCCTCACAGCCCAAGGACACCACATGGAGCAGATCTCCATGCGCAGCCCATGGAAGAGCCCATGGTGCAGCAGTGGATGTGGCCTGAAGGAGGCTGCAGCCCATGGAGAGCGCCTACAGGAGCAGGCCCCAGGACAGAGCTGCAGCACATGGGGAGGAGTTCACAGTGGAGCAGGAGGTCTGGGGGAGCTGCGCTAGAGTGGTCTGCTCCTGAAGGATGCTCCTGAAGGATGGACTCCATGATACTGATCCATGTCAGAGTAGTTCTTGAAAAACCACAGATTTTTGGAAGCCCACACGGGATCAATCTGGAAAAGATGGCATCCCATGAGAGGAACCCCATGCTGAAGCAAAGGAAGAGAGTAAGAAAGAAGGAATGGCAGATGATGAAGTGTTATGGTCTGACCGCAATTCCCATTCCTTATTCCTCTGTGACACTTTAAGGGAAGGAGATACAAGAGGTTTGAGGGCAGGAGGTGGTTTTAGTTCACTTTTAGTTTTCTCTTTTAATTGCTCAAGCCATTAGTAATAGGTAAGAAATTACATTAATCTATGTTGAGTCTGTTTTGCCCATGATGGTAATTGCTGAGCAATCCCCCTATCCTTATGTCAATCCATGAGCTTAATGTCATCATATTTTCTCCCCCATCCATTTCAAGAGGGGTGTGAGAGAGTGTTGCCTTCATTGTCAAGCCGCCACACCATGTTCTAGAAATCTCAGAAATTCTTAGCTAATTAACACCAAGGTGTCAGAATTCTATCAAATCACCAAATGTATCACAAGGGCCACATTCATCTAAAGAACTTCCAGTTCACTTTCTTTACTCTGGAATGGGGAAAAATTGTAGTTAATCAGCAGAGATATTAATTGTAATATCAAAATAGATATGTATCACTGCAGCAGGTCTGAAGATGCACCTGTGCCACCAATAACTTCTCTGTTTCTCCTCTCCAAATCAATTAGTATAATCAAACATATTTTCTTTCCCTACAAGTCTTGCCAAGATATTTTCAAGCATTTGACACAATTTGTGTAAAAGTCCTACTTCCACCAGGCAGACAAGATAATAATAATTTCAAATGCAATTTTGAAAAATTTGCAAACTTTTATGTTTGGATTGAAATCTTCAGAACTAGCCACATATCCACTCAGCTGTGTCTAAAGGGAAAAATTGCTATTTTATGAACAGATGTTTTGATCTGGCTTTGGTCATCTTAGCATTTGGGATTTTTCTTAGATTTGTTTTCCTTTGTAGTTACTTTAAAATATTTGACTTTAATAAGAAGAGTGTCTTATGTTTAATTTCCATCCCCACCACACGCAATTTTGGGATGGTATTTTCACATACATCACCTCCCACATTGTTCATACCTTCAGTGTCTAGGCAATGATTTCAGAACTCAGGTAGGACTTTAGCTTTTTAGTTATATATGTGTTCATCCTACAAAACTGTTTCACTTCTCATGACAGAAAAAAAAATTCAGACAAAGAAATCTCCACGAGGTCGGCTTTCTGGGGGTTCAAGACAGTAGCCCTGAATTGGGGATTACACTATTTGAAAAGTGCATACGATATCTCCTTTAAAAAACATAAAGTAATGTTTTTTTTACCTGTTGTTGCTTGTGTTTATAGAGCATCTACTAATCTAACATATGTTTTGTCATTTGGAACTTATTTCTTTTCTTCCATCTTACTGAACTCATTTATTTTCAACAGTGGGATAATCGATAACATAATTCCTATAAAGAGAAGGCAAGGAAAGATGTAGGTAGAAAAAAAAACATTGATAGCACTATCATGTCTCCTTAATAACCCATTATAGTGTTAGTATGATTCTGAATCCCACCAAAGTTTCAGAAAAAAAAGAAAGAACAGAAGAATCCCATAGCAAGCCTCTGTACATTGTCAATAAGGAAAGAATTAAACCAATATAGTAGAAGTAGGTATTTGAACTGTCTGTATTAATATTCTGTAGAACATGAATTTTAATATTGATATTTTCTGGCTATCATGTGATATATGTTGGAAATTTTTTCCATTAAAAAATAAAATAAAATTTGGACAAATGTGGAAAGAGAAGATAAGCACACAAGAAATCTGTAACAACTAAAGGAAAAGGGATAAAATGCTTGCTGCTAGAATTCTTTGCAGTGGAGGTAGACACTAGGACATTACAAGCTTCAGTAAAAATTTTTCCAGTTTTTCCAATCTTAAGCATTTAAAGAAAAGAAAATCAACATGTCAGCTTCCACTAAATCATCTTGAATAACAAACACATGTTAAATTGTTTTGCATTTCCCATTTTGCTTTTGACAAATAGATTACATTCAAATAACTTGAAAAGCTCTTGTTGTACAGCCACAAGGAGTATAAAAGTTACTCTCAAGCAAAAGCATGCAGACCTAGTACATGATCTTAAGAGTCAAGGCTTTAGAAAACCAAACCAAGAAAATCTCAGAAAGTTCAGTTAAGGTTATGGGAATTTGCAGTCTTGTGAAACAAAAGTTTCTGTATAGACTGCATCTTGCTTTGCAAAACAATGTTTAATTTCCTTGAAGTTAGCCTTAGGCAGCAGGATCCACTCCCCTTCAAAACTACTGTTGCAGTCCAACTTCACTTTCCATCCTTCCTCTCAGAGATTGCAGCCTACAACAATTTTGCAGTAACAAAGGTGTATACATGTATACATAAACATACATAAACTAGAATTGAGATATGTCTCTGCTAAATAAGAGAATGCAAGCACAACAAAAAGGTCTCTTACACTTGAACTCAGTCCGTGCTGTAAGTTCACTAAGCAGTATCAAGCATGTGGAAGATTTTCAGTTATTATTCCCATGAATTAAAAGTATTTTGATGTGTTTGCCAGCTAGCCTATGGGAAAAAAAAGAGAGAGAGAGAGAGAGAGAGAGAGAGAGCAGGAGAGAAGGATCCAGCACTAAGATAGAAAAATAAGTCTTTTCTCTGGTAGTAATATTTCCATTTTTCTTTTAACCATTCCTTACATACAAAAAGGATAGAAAGTGATTTCATTTGAGAGGGCGAGGTAGAAGCTTTCTTCGGTTCTCTACCACAAATCCTTTGAATGTTAAGCATATGCATAAACAAAGTACATAATGGCTATCTACCAATCCTGCTACAAGAATAATAGCTTCCTAATATAATTCTAGATGTCTGTAATCAAAGGAAAAGAAATGTTTTATTATGAGGTGCCCGTACAGAATAGCAATGACACTGGGCTACATTACCTAAACCTGTGTATGGCTAGCAGTAATGAAACTGTGAATCTGATGATTACAGGGTAGAACTTTCATATTAATCTATATGTTAAGATATATTAGGACATGCTTACATCAGCACGTTACTTCAGATGAGGAGTATATTTTTTAAACAAATCTCCTTATTCTCTTTTCATGAGTTTTGGTTCATGTTGCAGAGGTCTGAAAGTGTTTGAATTGGATTCATTTTGGATGAAGCTAAACTGGAAGATGTTCTCCAGGCCTATCCCACTTCAGCTATTAATGATCATTCAAATCCACAGGACTACCAGGACTTTACCAAGTAACTCCCTGTTAAAGTGCTCACAGTAAGGATTTCAGATCCTCAGTACCAAGTGTTTTTCTAGCCTACCTGAACCTATCAAGCTGTGTCAATTACTTGCATAAGAATCACACAATTCCTAGAAGAATTCAGGACAGCTTTTTGAACAGAAAGATACAATTTCACTTGATGTAGGATGATCAAGGGAAATTATATGGCTAAAATGAAACGCCTCAAGAACATCAACAGCAATGAACTTAATCCATTTGTAAGAATGTTGGATTCAAGTCCCTGGATTTACACATCATGGCAGACGCTAGAGACATTAACTCCTGTCCTTTCTTCAGCCCTCTTGCCTGATTCCCTTTGACACCAACAGCTTTTTCTCCTAACTCTGGCTCTTCTGATCTTCAGTCTTAACTGAGATCTCACATCTATTTAAACTAATTTCTTTAACTCACAACAAAGTCAGTAAACTTCTCAGCTTGCTTCCTTCTATTTTTCTATCTTCTGTAAAGACTAAGAAATAGAAACCACTTAACATACAGCCTGACCTAAAACATGCCTGAAATTCTAATAACTGCTAATTCTTCATTTTTTATTGCTTACATTCATCCATTTTCAAATATTGTCTCCCTCCTCCCCAAAAAAGACAGTTTGTTCAATATTATTCTAATTAACCTGCCTTCAATCTATCTTTTTTTAGACCTTTTATTTTCTTTTAAGATTCTTTATTTTCTTTCCTATACTATTCTAAGCACAAAATTTAGTCAAGTTACTGTAAAGAGTTAAAAAAAAAAAAAAATTGAAAGTAAACAATACTTTCTCTTCAGATTGTATTCTGCACCGTAGCAGGGTAAGATACTTTGCTTAATAGTGTTCATCCCTTCCAAATAATGGTTAATAAGCAAAAAATAAAAAATCCTTGTTATATTGTGCAGTGATTGCTTCTTAATGTATGTTGCAAAACAAGATAAATCTGGCTGATTAAATAATTCTTTTCAATCATTTTATGATTTGTGAAAAGATTTTTGATTGACACTTGAACCAAGAATCTCAAAATCAAATATAGATTGTTCAACATCAGACTAGAGTAAGATTGATATTTTCCTTCCCAGCCCTTCAGCCCTAAACAGGCTAAGCTATAAAGTCACTGACAGAATTTCAGAATGCTAGATCATAATGGGTCTTTTTTAAGCATGCCTTTGAATTAAGGCAAGCACTACAGCAGAACTATAGCAGGCATGGGATTTGAGAAGCAGCATTTTAGCAGCATGTTGCCGGTCTTCTCATGCTGTGAACATATTCGTAGTAGTTACATGAAAGTCCCAGGACTGCTGGTGTAGCATCTGTTCAGTACCAACAAAGACTTGGATGTTACACCAGAGTCTGTCTTATATTCATCAATTACCTTTTTACAAACACAAGACTTCTTTTGAAACAACGGGTTTTTTTATCGGGGTTTTCTCATGTGAATATGAAAACACACTAATTGTTGGATATGTATCTTTATGATATTATCAGGCATTTATCAGGCTTCAGCTATACTCAGAGTAAATAGGGGCTGTTACAATTAGATATTATCTACATCCAAAAACACATACACATTTTCAAAGATGTTAGCAACAAACCGGAATCTTAGAACAAGTCCTTTTTAGGGCTTCAATTTGGCACAGCTGAGTTACTACTGCTCCTCTTCACAAAGTGGAAATTACATCGTCAATTCACAATTCAAAAAACTTGGACTGACATTGACATTTGCCATCTCAGACCTTGCTCAGTGCTGAAGAGTGCATATGCATTGATTCCATATAGAAATTCAGATCTTGCTCTCCAGTACTATCAGACAGACATGTCTGTCAGTTTCAATGGGGTATTTCCAAAAACAATTTTAGCAAAAACTGCCTCATGGTGTTACTTCAGCTGAGTGCATAATTTGCTCCAAACATTTAGTTTTTTTTCTGTTTGAATGTACTTACTGTATTGATTAGGCTCACATAACGAGCTGATTCAGGATCAAAGCCTGATGACTGAAACCCACAAGCTCTCTTCCAAGTTAGTCTTAGTTTCTAACTGAAACTTTCTCTTTCAGTGTCTGCTACAAAGCTGTGTTTTGGTTCCAGAAAGAAAACAAGGCTGATAACACCCAGCAGCGCTGAACAGAACCAAGGACATTTTATGTCCCTGCCAGGAGAGTGAAGAGGCTGGGGGGGCCACAGGGAGCTGGGAGGGGACAAGAATGGGGCAGCTGACCCAAACTGACCAAAGGGATATTCCATACCATATGACATCATGTAATATAAGGAAGGGAAGTCAGCTGGGAGGGCCCGTTTGCTTGGGGATTGGCTAAGCATCGGTCATGGTTGGTGAGCGATTGCTTTGTACAATCACTTGTTTGTATATAATTATCATTACTGTTATTTTACTCTATTTTCCTCTTTTTGTTAGTAAATAGTTTTTATCTCAACCCCCGAGTTCTACTTTATTTCTCGATTCTCTCCCCCATCCCAGCTGGGAGGAGGGGAGGGTGAGCGAAAGGCTGTGTGGGGTTTCCAGGCCTGCCAACTCAACCCATAACATCTTTCAAACTTTATTCGTAGAGAGAGCAATCTGGAGCATGCTGGACAATCTCTTCCAAGCATGTGACTTAAGTTCAGTTGACACAGAGGTTTATGGTGCATACATGGAGGCAGGACCACTTTCAGACAGATAGGGTGGAAGCAGATAGAACAAGTATGGTTTCCTCTTCCTGGGACATTTTTTTTCATGGACCTCAAACTACTTTTTAATGAAACAAAAGTGTGACTGGTCAATAATCATTTTTTACCCTACTATATAGCTGTGGAAGAAAAAAAGCTTCAGAGGTAATAAAATAAATTCACATACCCAGATATACATGATGCACACAAGTACTTCCAGAGTCAGCCATCTGCTCTCCAATATTGTTAATACCAGGATAACAAGGTAACAAGGAATAAGCAATGAGAATTTTTAAATTTTCTTCTTCATTCACATATATTCTAGTCAAGCCATGCTTCAATGGAAAGGAGCAAGAAAGCTGAGCAAGGTACATTTGTCATAGGAAACCTGCCTGAGTGTTCTCAAACCAAAAGGCAGTCAGGTTAACAGATCCTACATGTTCATATTGAGGTTATTGAGAATAATTGCTCGGGGACTTAAAAAAATCAGATTATACCATAATCCCATAGTAACATTTTGCATACTACACACTCTTAAGAAGTCACTGTAAAGTTGTTATGCAAATTAGATATTCATAAGCAAAAATACATAGAATAGATTAACCATGGAATGGTATGGTGGCATGAAGCAGCTGAGAAGTATCTTGATCATTGCCAATTACGTACCAGTCTAGTTTTTGAATAGAATTACATTTCAGAATAGAATATATTTCCAGCAGCTCCACTCTACATCATTAAACCAGTAGCAGATTCCATGTACAGTCCTTTATATCCTTTAAATACGAGTGCCCATTGCACTTTCATGCTTCACTCTCTGATATGAAAAGCACATTTACCAGCCATTTTGTGTAGTACTGTAGAGAATATTTACATGGGAGAGAAAAAAACAGTGCACTCTAGGAGATGTACTGAAAGCATAGATGGTTTAGAAACAATAATATCACTAGATAATTGTTAAACAGCTAATCAGTTGAATATCATCACGTAATTTTCACATGCTTCCCCTCACCTTTCTCACACTGGTACTGCTTGAATAAAAGTTTCCCATATTAAACAGCTATTGTCTTGTGAGCTGCCCTTCCCTTCAAGTCCCACACTCACACACAATGTTTCGAGGAGTTATAATATTACATTGTGTGAAATGTGTGCTGGCAGACATCTACTTTTCCTGCAAAAATCCAAACCTGAAAAATACTGAGTAAGCTCCTTGTAATATTGCTGTTACAATGTATTGTAGCTTAATCACATGCCAAAAGAAGACTACAAATGTAATTTAATTTTTAAACTAAATATATTTATTGATATTTAATAGCAGGCATCACCTTTTTTCGCTGCTGAAGCATAAGGAGTAGGAAGAAATTTAAAAATGCGCTGAGAGGCCTTTGGCTGCTCTAAAGTAGAGCAGGTTGTCATAGCAACTGCCATACCACCCTCTATTTGTTCTGAGCAAATGACATATCAGGGTGCAGCTGCAGCATCGGTGCAGTCTGTCGCTGCTAGCACAAAACACGGCTGCCACACCTCTACTGCCATTGTTGCCACGTGGACTAAAAATGAGTGTTAAAAAAAAGAGAAAGGAAAATGAGCCCTTCATATAGGCCTCACGAAAATATTTAAAAACAGAGATTAAAAACAGAGTGTACAACATAGCAGCTTCATTTTCTGCAAGGCACATGTTGTCTGTCATGACGACCTTGACATTCAATTTTACAATTTACCCTTGGGTAAGAGAATTTACAAGGGCATATTCTCTTTAGGTTCAACATCTTCCATTCTTCTCATCTCCAAATGAGATTTGTCTTACTAAGGTGACAGCAGATCAAATTCTATGTTACATCTTGTGTGCATTTACAGGATTATTGATTCAGAAATCTAACATCTGCAAAATGCAGAACTGGTCAATTAATCCTAGGAGAGGCCTTACACATCAGCTGATCTCCCCTGTTGTATGCAGACTAATAGTACTTACCCATGACTGTGAAATAGTCCGGAAAAATGAGAAATGTCTGTGATCATTAATAATGGCATTATCAGACATTAAAAAAATGCAGTCTTTCTAACTAGATCAGGCTTCTATAGATAGAAGTGGTCAGTTTAGAATTGATTTTCATGGTACAAAGATAGACATCTCTTTTCTCAGTCCATTTATTCTTAAAATCAACATCTAGAGAGAGAGAATACCTGTTATTAGACCAAATGGTTTAGTCTGGAGAAGAAAAATAGATCAAGCTTTAGGGCACAGAAGCCCTTTCTCAAGTCTAACACGAACCAAGCATGCACTGGAAACAATTACTCTGGCTGCAGTCTAGTTAAAGGGAAAAAATAATCCAAAACTCAAATTTAAATTTCCAGGTAACGAGTTTTGTTACTAATACATATAATATTATAGGAGAAGAAAAAATCTGGCCTAAAACATGAGTGGAGTTTTGTTTGTTTGTTTGTTTTGATAGTCCACTGGAATTTCTTTCATATTTTCTATGCTGCAAATTCCTTAACATTTATGCCTGCTATTTCAAGCTCAAATGTTCAGGTCAAGGGAGGTGATCCTCCCCCTCTAATCTGCCCTGGTCAGGCCTCAGCTGGAGTACTGTACCCAGTTCTGGGCTCCCCTGTGTAAGAAAGACAGGGACCTCCTGGAAAGAGTCCAGCGGAGGGCCATAAAGATGATAAAGGGCGTGGAGCATCTCCCTTATGAGGAGAGGCTTGGTAATCTGGGTCTGTTCAGCCTTGAGAAAAGAAGGCTGAGAAGAGATCTTATCAATGTGTACAAATATCTAAAGTGTGGGAGGCAAATGGACATAGGCAATCTTTTTTTCAGTGGTCTGTGTGGACAGAACAAAAGGAAATGGCCAAAAACTGGAGCATAGGAAGTTCTGCACCGATACATGAAAGAACTTCTTCACGGTGCAGGTGACAGAGCACTGGAATAGGCTGCTCAGGGAGGTTGTGGAGTCTCCTTCCCTGGAGATATTCAAGACCCATCTGGACGCCTACCTGCGTGGCCTGCTGTAGGGAACCTGCTTGAGCAGGGGGGTTGGACTCGATGAGCTCTCGAGGTCCCTTCCAACCCCTACAATTCTGTGATTCTGTGATTCTGTGAAATTATCATCTCTCTACCTACTTAATACATTTTTAAAATGGATACACACATTTTCCCTAGATTCCTTCTACTATTTTCAAAATTTCCTAACTTATTAATAAAATTATATGATATCCGGAGTAATTGCTCCCATTTAGTTTAATTTTCCTCGGTCTTAATCTGACCCAAAAAAGACCTTGAGAGCTTCAGCCTTTTACATCAGGTTGCTTGTCTTAAAAAGTTGGCTATCACAGCTACATAATATCTTGTTTACAGTAAATAAATTTATTTGGTATTCTGTAAAAAAGCAATCAAAAAATCAAATTCAATAACAAGTGGAAAACATGATGCTACTATTAACACCCTGTTAACATTTAATAATAGGAGAAAAGAAAAGGAAAAATCATTCAAACATAAAAAGATGGACATTAATTATTTTTCTTGACAAGCGTCACCTCAGATCCTTCCTCTCCATCTCATTTGCAATATAATGGTAGAGAGTACTATTGAAATTCAGGCAATATTTTCAGTTCAGATCACAAAAACCATAAACCAGTAAAATGTGCAAAAAATATAACTTATGCACATACAAAACCAAGTGTTTGATAAATCAATTTTAATTAGTACAATCAATACAAAAATTATTAGTAAATAATGGCAGATTCCTCAGAAGCAGTAGCCTTTGCTAAGGCAAAATCACATAGAAAGATGCTATATTATCTGTTCCATATTATAGAGAAACTCAGTTACTTGTTTTCACTTGTGTGATTCTGAGGATATTTGAGAGCAAGAAAAACATTACTGGGTTCAAATTTATGTGAAAATCTTTTATCAACATTAGAATTAGTACAGGCTGTAGCTAACAGAATTATAACCTATCAATTATACAAAGGCTAAAATACTGACATCCGAAAGTATTATAGCTACAGATGCTAAATTATTTGTGCTTTTGCCATGCTTGAAATGTAAATCACTATGTCTTTAGAAAGATTTTATTCCCATGCACAAAAACAATTGAAAAGAATATGAACTGCATACAGCGCTGTATAAGTCAAATTTAAGAAACCTCTCCAAATCAGGCAATGTTATTTCAAAATACTGGAACCTTGAGAGGAAAATACAAATCATCAAATTAGATACTATGCTGAATTTCATCTCTAAAACATCCGTGGGATGTCAGTAAAACAAATGAAGTTTGACAAAGAGCTGTATAAAACATCAAATGTCTTCCTCTGAAACATCTTCATCCACTGTTTTGTACTGGCAACTAAAAAACACATAAACTAAAAGCTGATCATCCACATGTGCGGCAAGATTTTCCCTTTTGACTTAACCTTTCCTGCCTCAGGATGATTCATTCTCTAAAAGCTTTGTGAAACCTAGTTAATGTCATTAGAATGTGATCACAGAAGGAGAGATCACATTTCAACAATACTTTTACAAAATTCTATTCTGGCAATTTCAGAGCAGAACACTTCAGTGCTTTTGTTCTGACAAGATTAAAAATATTTTATACAAAAGGAATTAAAAAAATGCTTTATTGGGGAAAAATAATTGAACAAAAACCCCACATGAAACTGATACAAAAGCAAAAATGCATTTGGATTTATGTGGAAGATTTTCTAGTTCTATTCTGATCTATGTTCCTGTGCAGAAAGTGAACTAAATTTCCTAATTTGTGTGGTGTCACATTGAGAAATGGGTAGAAATTCAGCCTTAAATTGACTGAATTAGTTTCATAAGATTTATTAAGGCCATCTAAGGCCTGAATTCAGTCATCTAAATAGACTGCAGTGGAGCCTTATCTAAGGTGCAAGCTAGCAGTTCAAACTATTGTTCATAGAATTCAGTCCCACAGAAGTTCCATTTGTGCTGTAATACCAGACAACACAGCTGTGAAAAAAAGTTGGGTTGGAAACATTATTTTACCCATTAAAAAAATTGTCCCTATTTTCTGTTAACACCATAGCAAAGGATGTATGGTCAGCTTGTTTGTGAGTCACATAAGTCTTTCTGTCTCATATCTGTCATGATCACAGCAGTTTCTGTAATAACTTTCTGTCTTGTCTACAACTGTCTAGTCTTTTCTAGCTTTTGGAGTCCAATTTCTTAGATTTGTTCTGAAACATACTTACAGTACAAAATAATTTCAGCTGCATCTTCCTCTTTCTAAATAGTACAGTAGTATTAGTAATTGTACACACATTTCACCATGTGTGAAACAGGGAGGAAGCACGAAAATGCACTCAAAATGCAGAACCAGGATCTAACAGACTCAGGATATGCAACCTGTGGAAAAGCCAAAGAGAACTGTTCAATTTCCTTATCTTCTATGGAAGTTATCAAAACATGTAACCTAATGTCAATCAATCAACATGGTAAGCCAAAACTGTGTATAGTCCAGCTTCAGAAATCTGTCTTGACTTCCATTTAATTTTTAGTCACATTTTCTTTGAGCTTTATTTTCACTGTTTTATGTGACTTGCAGTAGTTTTCTTTCTCCATAGTAGTTTCCAGATTCTTCCAGTTCTTAAGAACAGACACCACAGAGCTTGCACAATGAAGAGAACATAAGCATATTCTCTCTTTTTTTTTATTTTCTTAAGCAATATTGAACATTTTGCTATGAATGCAAATCATGATTTGAAGAGTCTCGTCCTGATCATACAAAGTAGAGCTCACCTAATGAGTATAAAGAGTTATTTGATTAGAGCAGCAAAAAGTCTAAAGATAAAAAGAGAGGCTACCTATGAATTAATATGGGAATGGATTAGATTGTGAAAGTGAGGCACTGCTTCCATAAAAATCTGTCAATGTTGTCAGAAATACCTCTTCTCTTTCCAGAATCCTACGAGAGATGGAGTGGAGATAGTATTTGACAATCAAAATCTCTCTCTCATTTCTTATTAAGGTAAATAACACTAGAAGGACTGTTTTCAGAGACATGTAACAGTGGGAAAGTGGTCTTGCTTATTAGGAAGGAGATAACTAAAATCAGAACCCAATAAGGAATAAGAACTCTGGATGGAGAATTAAGACTGCTGCATAAACATGTTCATAATAGGCATGGAAAATACTCTACGTACATTTCCAATTGAAAAAAATGGGCTTGGAGAACTTTCTGGAAGAGTAAACTTCTTTACAACCAAAAATTAAGTAATTCAGGGGACCATTACAAACCCCTTCAATTTATTTCAGTAAATCAGACCAGTTACTCTTTCCTGTTCTTATAAACATATGTCTTATTGGGATATCACAGCCATGCAGTAATCTTCAGAGTTACCTGGAACTCCGTAGCAAAGGGTACAAGTTATTTCAAGTTTAAGTAAGGATTCAGGCTGCTATACATGGAGAACAGATGTGGTAGGACTGGTACTGTTCTGGATCTGATCACAAAGATTCAGGAAAGGTCTTGAAACAAAATGTTGCTAAGCAGACTTACTAAAAATCTATCTTATTTTGCCCTTAAAAATTCAATATGAGAGAAAATGTGATACATAATTCTGATTGTCTGAAATGAATAAATAAAAGGAATGATCACTCTGAGCCTTAGGACACAAAGTCCAGAGGTCTTTGTCTATGCCTTCCTTTGAATTCATGCTCCAAATAAGAAGAGATGCATCTGAAACCACCTTTTGGAAAAAGACTGAAGAACTTGGACACTGTTTGGAATGAAAAACTTTTGTTCAGCAAGGAGCACCAGATCTGGGAGATAAATCTGTATGAAAATGTGGAAATTCTTTGGTCTGTAAATTGAGCAGAGACAAATCAGTGGGGCATGTTGCTGCTGTTACAGTGGCAGCAACAATAAGACTTCAGATCATTTCAATTATACACAAATGAACTGCCAACTTAAGGGAAAAAAAAATACAAAACAATGAACACTAAATGTGGGATGAATAGATTCTTTTTTACAATCTTGCTCTCCAGCCACTCTCTTGGAAGTCAAAAGGAATCCCTCTATCTTACTCTACAATTCATCAGTTCCTACCTTGTTTGTTTTTCACCTCTCTTGTTTCTAGGGTTTGCTTCCAAATTATAACATTATTACAACATTATTGACATCCAGCTGACTATATTCAATTGCCTTTGTCATGAAAGAATACAGATATACCATTTTCTGTCTACTTTTTATCTTCTTTTCTGAAAAATACTCATGACTGTTTTCAGAACTGCAGAATTACAGGGGTTGGAAGGGACCTCTAGAGATCACTGAGTCCAATCCCTCTACCAAAGCAGGTTCCCTAGAGCAGGCCATACATGTAGGCGTCCAGACAGGTCTTGAATATTTCCAGAGAGGGAGACTCCACAACCCCCCTGGGCAGCCTGTTCCAGTGTTTTCTCACAGTATCACCCACACCATTCTTCAGTAACTTTTTCATTTACAGTACTCCATCCAAAATGAGTGTACATCTTTTCAAACTAGTATGGAAGGGGCAAGAAAGGAAGAGACACAAGACAGTAAGTGACTCACTCATTGATGTAAAATGGTTAAAACAGCGTCTGTGTACACCAAATGATCTTCTTCCATCTACACTCAGATCCAAAGACATTGCTGTTCCCTTTCAGGCACTTTTGTGCCTGCAGGCCTGTTAGAGAGCTTGTGAAGGTGAAGGTGCAACTTATCCTACAAGAATCTCTGTCAATATGTAATGATTGACTTATAAGTCAAAGTAAGAAAAGAGAAAGAATTCATGAAACGGAAAGTCCCAGGCTACTGTACAAGACAGCTGTACCCCTGTAAATTTAACTCTATTTTCCACTAAGTAGCAACACTACTGAAAATTTAGCCTGTGGCATGAAGTCTTCAAGATATGTCTGGACATTATCTTGGAACCCTGTATTCTGAGAAACAAACTGTCTTTTAATAGTCTGTGGGCTGTAAGTAGTACATTAGCTGGAGCAAACTATCCCATGGACGTGAAAAAGTAGCCTGATGCTTTTGCCTTTTGGAAGAACAGTAGCATCATTAAATTCACCCTTGGAGACTGAATTTTCAAACAAAAGGAAACAGATTTCTTGAAAGATTTCTGGCCTCCGATATCCTTTTCTTTTTTTTTTTTTTTTTGTATCTATACATAAAAAATTAACTGCAATAAAACTTCTTAACTCTCTAGGACAGATTTGGTGACCTCAGGCCTGAGTATAGCTTCGGACAAAAGCATACCTTTGTGAAAGGGATCCCTGAGAAAACAAGGACTGAATTTCCTTAGGAATTGGATTGCATAATACTATATTCAAGGCATTAGTTACTACCTGGAGCACTGTGCTACACAGACCAACCTTTATCTAAAATATCTCCAGGAAACTCTTGGAAGAGGAGCTTTCCTACAATAGCAACTTGCTATACTCCCAAATAATTTTTGATTCAGAGTTGTACAGCTGTCAAAAATTACATTCTTTCAGCAAAATATTAGTCTTCTCACAGCGCATGTTATTGTCTAGGCTATTTGATGCTTTATGACAAAAGCTGCAGTTAAAAAAAAATGATTTTATAAACTGTAGAAGACATTTGTTTCCCCTTCTGGGAATAAGCACTGTTTAAAAAAAAAAAATCTATTATTTTGAATAAATAAATAAATAAATAATCCTACAAAAATCTGAGGTTTGTTACTTGTTCAAGAGATGTTAAATTGACTGAAAGCAGTGGATTCAAGGTGTAGAGGTCTAGTGATGTGTGCAGCTGTTCTGAGGATCAGGAATCTCAGTGTGGACATTGTTCATTGTAGGAGCTTTTCAATGACAAGAAATCATTGAGCATTCAGACTGGGATGTCAAGCAGTTCATGCACACTGAAAGGAAACTCTCCTCAAAGGATCTATCAATCCGGTAATGTCCTTCGTCTCCTTAAAAAAATTCTTTCTCCAGCTCCATGCTAATAGATGGTAGACTGGCAATATTTGGAGCATGGAGGCCCAGAAATAAACCAAGAGGAGAGAAGATGCACTGTCCTCTGTGCTATAAAACTAGCAGAAAAACTACCTTCATCATGGGCTCTGGTATGTCTTTATTTGGAGCAGTATCTTCTCTGTTAAAAAATATGACCTTTTCCATTTTATACCAGCTTCTTAACATGTATAGATTGTGTATAAAAGTGAAAAAGTTATCACAGGTAACTAAATCTCTCACTAAATGAAATTTGGAGGTAAACAACTTGATTTATTTCAATATTTACTTCTAATTGATATATGGATTAGAACATATTATTAGCATAAGCATGTAATGACAGTTTTACCACTTCCTGATTGTCTGGTTATAAAGATTAAAGGAAAAACAACTTGGAGAAAGTGCAGTTCATTAAGAAATACTCTTAGTATTTTTGCACCCTTCTGGTGTTCATAAGGTAGAAACATCTGAAATTATCTCAGTTTTTGAGATCAACAATAATAAAAATGTAGAAAAAAATGTTAACTCACAGAATCCATCAAATGAATGCACCTACCAAAATGCAGAATCACGTGATGAGATCAGTTAATGTATTTTAAGAAATATTCAAAAGTGTTCATGTCAATTAATAAATGACATTTTATCAAACATAAAAATATTAAACTAAGACGCTGTTTCTTCTAATAAGGATGCATAATAAAGGAAATCAAGATCAAAACTTCTTATGTTTTGTGGTAGTCAGAGAAAAAAAATCATACTGATACCAGGAAAAAATGTTTAAGTCATAATGAAGGTAAACCACAAGTTTTATATAAATCTGGATATCCTTATCAGGGCCATTATTTTAAATTAAATAATAGATAAATAAATAAAAATTCATGCTATGTTAATCATCCGCATTAAAATTTTTTGCTATGTTTTTTTTTTCCCCAAAGGTTTTTCAACTGCACATTCCATGACTACTTAAAAAAATAAATAAATAAATAAATAAATTGTCATTCTGAAATGCTGCCAAAAATAGAATTTTCTTATTTATTGACATATATAAAATCATGATTATAACAGAAAAAAAAAATCTCCCACACCCTGTAAAGTGGTCCGTAACTACTGTTCATAGACATCTCAGTATAAAACATTACATTGCTTTTAACAGGTTTGTTCAAAATTCTGCTATATTTGAATTTTTCCACAACTCTTCTTATCTTTTTGCTTGCTTGCTGCAAAATAAAACACAAATGAGAAAGCAACATTCTTAGGAAATTAAAATGGAACATCAATAACGTACCAGCAGCAAAGCTGAAAATAGTCTTCATCGACATAAGGCCACCAATTTCAATGCAAGACTTAAAACCAAGTTTTGCAATTAATATAGTGGTAGAAGTCAAGATAGAAAAATAGCACATTCTTTTTTTCACTGTTTAAGAAACTCATTAGCAATTTTGAAAGCATGTAGTTGATTTAATGGTATCTTTGCTTCCAACTTATTTTAGTATATGACAGGACACATTTTCATCTCAGGAAAATACACAAGCTAAAGGGAACTAATTATCATTAATGGCTCAACAACTTCAAATCAAACATCTCGAAGGTAAACTTTTTGACATACTCTGGAATTAAAGTTATTTTCTAAGTGCCATTTGAAAGGCATTGCAGTGGTGTGGAAAAGGAGCTGTTGTTATAGAACGGCCATTAGCACATAATAAGATGTGTGTTTTGCTAGGGTTACTTTTAATGAACTTCACAACTTTTATAGCCTCAAATATCACTTTTATTTCCCCGGTAAACACTAATGCATTTGTCCAGGGGCTGGTGTCCAGTAGAGCCATGTGGTTTTTTTCATAATTAACTCATTACCAGCACAGGCCTATTAGTCCTGTATTAGTTCTGCCTGGCTTACAGACTTGATTACTGGAAACCCTTAACGTTTTTCTGCTTAGAGGACAGCAAGAGCAATTTCTCTATGCTTGGATCATGTTAACTCACGCCAAGAGTACCCAATTTCCATGGAGCTATCGATTTATTTCCAACATTCGATCTCAACACTACCAAAATTCTCCAAAGATTTAACCAAGATATAACAGCCTTCCTAGGATTGTAGGAACTTTTTACAATGTCATAATTCAGGCATTTGGAGGACTTTCATCTTGCCAGCCTCGTGCTTTTATTTGCAGTATTAATCTCCTGTTACACACAGTAGGACTGGCCATTCTTGAAACTACAGAAGAAAAAGGAGCTGATTATGACCTCCCTAAATGTTTCTTAGACCACACAGGGATGTAGAATCTCTGATGTAAGGACACCAAGCAGCACAACAATAATTTCCTTGAAAAGACCATGTCACTGCTGGTCCTCAAGAATGGATTACATACCCGATTAATTGTCAATGATTTAGGCATAGTTGATGCTTTCTCGAGGCAGCAAATTTGACTTACTTTAATTCTACATTATTTCTTTTTCATTATTTATATAAAAATTTTTGGAAAAATGACTTCTTAAAATAGTTGAACTTCTTAAAATAGTGGAGTAACTAAGCAGGAACCTATTAATATCTGTTGGAATTATTCATATTAAAGGGAGTGGCTTGGTTTTCAGGATCTTCAGGAGCTGTCAATAAAAACAAATAGCTGTTTCATCGTTTTTTGTATGAGTATGAAGTTAATATTTTGCATGTGCCTTGAATGGATAATCATGATTTGTGTGCAACCTGAGGTGATTAATTCTGCCCTGTAAGAACAGAAATACCAGCCGCGTTGCCTCTCTGGCAGTAAGGTGCCTTCCTACAGAGCATGGCTCTTTCATTTACGGGAACTGTTCAACAGACATTACTGAATAAAGAAATGTAAAAATCCAGTACACAAAAAAGTGCTATGTGAAAGTAAATGTAAATTAAAAATTAAAATCCCGCAAAGCTCAGCTTCAGAAAGAGAAAACATTATCCCAAACTCCAAATGAGTAAGCTTGATTTATCATATAAATTCTACTTCATTTTATTCCAATTGCTACAGCAGTGTTATACTGTTATTCCCTCGTTTTTTTTTGTTTTTTTTTTTTTTTCAGAATATGACACTTTGGGACTGCGTCATTTTTACCCCTTTTCTTCTCAAAGCATGAGATCGAGGGGGGGGAATGCAGGAATACATCATGTCGTTTCTGCACCTGTGCTTCATCTGCACGACATCTTAAAAAAAAAAAAAAGAAAAAAAAAAAGAAAAGAAAAAGAGGAAGAAAAATAAATAAATAAATAAAAAGCTCCGAAAGATAAATAAATGAACAGGATGAGGGGGGAGGGCCGGTTCTTGCCCAGCAGCCGCAGGGTGGGGCGCGGGCAGCCCACCGCGGGCAGCCAATCGCCGGCCGCCGGCATCACCCGAGGCGGAGGCCGCCCCCCGCCTCCCCCCGGCAGCGAGGCCGGGAAGAACGGGGATGCTTCTGGCAATTAGGAGCGGCGCTCCCTAGCTCCCCGCTAATAGGAGCAGTGTGGGAGGGAAGCTGAGGTAACTTCACAGTGTGGGCTATGATGTTTCTTTAGCCTTTTTTTTCTTTTTTTTTTTTGGTGATGTGCCTGCCTCCAGCAGCTAAAATAGGTGGTGTGGAAGGTTCCTTCCAATCTCAAACTGCTAAAACACATGCAGTAGTCAGGAAATGAAGTTGTCTTTCTGAATGAGGCTTTTTTTTTTGCAGAGTATGCAGAAGGTGTCTCTCATTTCTTTGCTCTTTGTATCAGATAAATCAATTATCTCAATATTATTCAATATTCCTTTTTAATGAAAACATTTTAATTATCTTCCCTGCTATTTACCATAAAGCCCCCAAAAAACCCATTAGCCAAGCAAATTATTTCAGAAATCCCATCACATTGTTTGTTAAGGCTTCATCAAGGTTTTAAAATGCTTTTAAGCATTCTGATAACCTTTGTGGTACCATATCACTTTGGATGAGAAATCTAATGCAGTTTTCAACAGGAAAAGAAGATTATTTTAACTTGACCAAGCAAGAATCTGTGGGCATATATATGCTCAAGTGCCTTAAAATGGTAGTGGCTGCTTTAGAAAGTGGGATGTGTGGAACAAACTACAAGTACTGTGCTGCATTATTAATCACAGAATCACAGAATTATAGGGGTTGGAAGGGACCTTGAGAGATCAACTTGAGAGATCAACAACCTTGAGAAGTCGTTGATGCCCCCTCCCTGGAAGTCTTCAAAGCCAGGCTGAATGGGGCTTTGGGCAACCTGGTCTAGTGGGAGGTGTCCTTGCCCATGGCAGGGGGGTTGGAACAAGATGATCTCTAAGGTCCCTTCCAACCTGAACCATTCTATGATTCTATGATCACCAAGTCCAACCCCCCTGCCAAAGCAGGTTCCCTAGAGCAGGTTGTGCAAGTAGATGTCCAGATGGGTCTTGAATATCTCCAGGGAAGGAGACTCTACAACCTCCCTGGGCAGGGCTCTGTCACCCGCATCGTGAAGAGGTTCTCTCTCATGTTGGTACAGAACTTCCTATGCTCTAGTTTTAGGTCATTTCCTCTTGTCCTGTCCCCACAGACCACTGAAATAGATTGCCCATGTCCATTTGCCTCCTGCACTTTAGATATTTGTACACATTGATAAGATCTCAGCCTTCTTTTCTCAAGGCTGAACAGACTCAGATTACTGAGACTCTCCTCATAAGGGAGATGCTCCACAACCTTTATCATCTTTGTGGTCCCATATAAAGACAACATCTTGTTTTAATACAGTGCTCAAAGGAGGAAGAAGTACCAAAAAAGTGGGAATTAAGTCTTCATAAGGAAATGATCATTTGTCTTGATCAGGAAAGAAAAAATACTGTGTGTTAGATAGGAAGAAAGAAGGTAAAGGGGAAGAGGAACAGTTACAGGTTTAACAAGCTAGACACATTCCACACTTATTCACTAGAACTGTGTAGAGAATATGTTTTTGTAGTGTTTTGTTGTGTAATGCTCTGTAATTTTGTTAACAGCCAAAATATGGGACCTGCACTGGATTTCTTAAGAAGTTGTGGCAGCACAGTTAAGTTGCTGAACACTCCTTAAGAAAACCTCTAATTTACTGAAATGTCCAATACCTCTTTTAAAAATAAAATGCTGGAGGTGCACGCATGCACAAGCGCACACGGTATTTATCTCAACATGCATCTGGGAATAGAAATGAACCTAAACTTCCTACCTCACTGAGAACTGAGATGGAATTCTCATTTCGTGGTGGAACAGAGCCTGGAGAAGTGAGGCAACTCTGGTTACATCACTCCAGTTGAGTGGAGTACTCAGCACAATCAGTTCCAAAGGAAGTCGTACATAGGCCGCAGTTTGAAAAAAAAAGATATGCAAAACTTTCACTTGCAAGACTACCCTGCAAGGATGCCTGCTGATTCTCACAGCTCAGTCTGAGGTAACAGCAAACACAATCAGTACAACAATTCCCTCTGGCGTACCCCATTTTCCAGCAGTTACATTTCTTTTATTAAAAATAATGTTAATTAATACAATATAGCAGGCAAAGCTATTGCAGATTTGCATTGTGTTGAGACAGATTAAGTACAGCAAACAAAAAATACTTTATCATCACCATACTTCATGTTAATTTTTAAAATACCACATGGTTGAGATCTTACCAGAATTAAGAATCTCCACACTCAGAAACGCTGAGATTTAGCATTCCAGTTTAATTCAAAAGCCTCTGTACTTGCCATTGTACAGTTACATGAAGCTTAATTAACACAGTTTTACCATTTTATTCATCTTTGTTTTCATAGGCATATAGAGAATAAATTAGAAGTTTTTTTGGCTCAGCCATGAAAATCAAATACATTCCTCCAATGAATTACACCTTGGTTGGTCTGCTAACCCCTAAGCACTAGCTTAAACAGGAAACATAAAAATTAAGAAGTTGAAATACCTTTTTTCTGGATTGGCAATAAAAATTGACTTCTTTATAGGATAGTTGAAAAATTCTGGCTTCGATCTTTCATTGTTCTTTTTGGCACCACCTTAGAAAGTAAAAGGAATGCAGAACAACATTGCTTTGTTCTCCCACACATTTCAGGCTTTAGTCTCCTCTCTTCTACCATTTTCTCCTCTTCAGTCTAGACTGAGGCTCCATACATGTATGTATGTGTTTTTGTTTTTTTTTTCCAGGAGGAAAGGAGTGGGGAGGTAAAGAGAGGGAAGGAAGGAAGATAGACAGGAGGAGGTGGTTACCAGTGCAAAAATTGAATCCCCATGCCCATCAGTGTTTCCAATTAAAGTATATGTAAGGAAATTCCAAAGTGGCAATATTTTATTGCACATACTGTATTTAGTGCATTTTTCCTGCGAGCCTCAGTACACAACCATCTACATAAAAGCTCTGTGTCCTAGGTAGTAAGCATTGAGACTGACAGGAAGCACGCAAAAATTGAGATGTAGGAGTACTTTGGCAGAGAAGGTCAATGGAGTGATGGATTAACAATTTTACTCAAGTGTACAGTGAGAGCAGGAAGATTTCCATGGGGTAGATATTCTTTTTATAAAGTTTCTGACTTCTGAGCCACTTCTTAAACTATTAGGTATTGCCTGCCCACACAGCAATTCCAACTTGGCCTCATTTACACAGCAGAACTTCTCGCTAAGGGCATTTCAGCTATCCACCAGAGGAAAACACAGTGGGTTATTTCTCAGTGTTTTAGACAGTGAAGATTAAGAGAAAAACATGAAATATAGATCTGGCAAGTACAGTTATTAATTCAGTGCAGAGAGCAACTGGGAGAAAATAAAGCCCAGAGTTATACAGTAATTGCCCAATTTTTAATAAATGTGCTTCCTGTGCATTCTCCTCCTTAACACTGAGTTAGAATGACAGCTTACACTTCCAAAAAGAGTGGTACAGAGAGAAGCCAGGAACTGGTTCATGGGGAGCTTCAACACAAGTATCTGCTTACCATAGCTGATTTCCTAGCTTCTGCAAAACAGAAGCATTTTTATATGTTGTTAAGTAATTGATATATATAAGTATAATTTCTACCATGCACTTTCGTAACCAGCTTAGAAGGATTAGACTCAGTTTTCCCTGTTCTTTGCTCCCACAACTAATCAAACCTAATTCCTACCAAAAATAAATAAATAAATAAAGCTTGCAGACAATATATTAGTTCCAAACCAAACAAATAAATAAAAGAAAAAAAAAAAACATAAAATTTTAATTCTGCAAAGCTGAACAACTAAAAAAACCAACCAAACAAACAAAATAACACCTTGGCCCCACAGACCTGTGTTAGGAAGTGGAGTCAGTCCACAGTCCACTTAAGAATCTATCCAAATTGTCAAACGGACTGAACCATTTTTCTTTCTGAACATGCTTAAAATAATTCCTGTTTCTTTTCACTGACCTAAAGAAGATTCTCCACATCTAATTCAATTAAAAACAAAACAATAGATACAACATGACCCAAAGTAGCTGAATTTATTAACATTTTTTCAGTAATTCGTCCATTGTTCTTTGTGGAGTCAGTTTGGTTTCAAGAGTAGCTGTTTCAGGAGCCATTGTGCATATATTGCCCATAAGGAAAAAAGCGCATCAAGTAAGGAAGTAACACAGAAAGCCCCCTAACCCACTCATGAAACATCAAAAGGGCCAAGTCAGTCTGAGATGGCAAACATTCTAGTTTCTTTCACTTACCAAGATTTGTCCAAACCTTAGTTTCCCTTCATCTGTGCAGATTAGTCCTATATAAAGACACAGCTCCCTTTTTGCATACCAGAACCTGTGAAATAAGTGGAGTGTGAACTTTGTTTGCTCTGCAGATCATTTAGAGCTATCTTGAATTTTACCAATTTCTTTAAAAAAAAAAAGTTTACAGCGATGTAATCCCTGGAGGTCAGGTTTAACCACTGAATTTCCAGAAGTGGGCTCAATATTGCCAGTTACATAAGCATACAAACAGTTCTTTTTATGAGAATAACACAGTTGCATAGATCTAGGCTAAAATTGTATTAGCTTACAATAGTTCAGTAAGTCTTGCAGTCATTTTTTTCCCTTTGGAAAAATATCCTTCTCCTGCCTAAAGACACTGAATAAAGGAGGGGCTGCTGATTACACAAAGTGAGGATAGAGACTTTGGATCTACTTTTGAATCCTCTATTATTATTAATTACCTTTCCAATAATGAAGCTAAGATGTTCTTAATGTTCCTTAAGATTCCTTAGCAGCCTCTATTGAGATTCAAGCATTAGCATCTTGGCTTGAAAGATTCACATGCACATGCTTGAATTTCAAGCAAATGAACAGATAGGTAGAAATGGGAAAAAAAATAAGAATTCTTTGTCAAGTTTTCAGAAATAGAGGGCTCAGACTAAAGACATTTTGACTCTTTAAAGGGAGCAATAGCACCATCACATAACCAAGTTTCCTAAGAGCGTTAGACACCTTTAATATCTGGCACATTTCATAAAGCTGCAGCGAATACTGCAGTATCTCAATTTTTATTTATGAACAAAAAAAGTGAGGTTCTCAACCTCAACTCTTTGAAGAAAAAGCTTTATTTAGTCAGAGAGGGTAAGATACTGCCTAACTGAAAATCTAGCATTTCACACTGCTGAAATCAACTTCCATATGCAAATTCCTTATAAGCAAGACAGTCAGACCTTATGTTACCAGCTTACTGTGCACTGCCTTTCCAGTAACATAGGCAAAACTATTCTGCTATCAGCAAATATCAGGTATCTGACTCAGACTCAGCTGTTTCTAACACGAAAAGGGACAGGAGGTGGGTCAACTTAATCCAGTTGTTTCTAGGGGATGGTACTGGAGGGGGAATAGAAATTGCTAGTTCTCTGGCATGATCACTGTATCCTTAGCACCACTTCTGTATAGATCACACAATCTAAGAGCACAAATTTGATCAATATCAGGTATGAACAAGCTATTGTATGTCAAAGGAAATAGAGCACATTGTGCAGAATTTACGTTGATTCTGGAAGGATAGCCCATACCAGATCCAGCACAAATTTAGTGACATAAACAGCCATTACCTCAGTCATTCAATTTGCCAGTACAAATTTGAATCAGCAAGATGAATTTATACATACTAGAGTGGTGATTTGTCAATGTGGCCACAGCATTTTCCTCACAGGCAGCTGCCATAAGGAATCGCTGACTGCCGACAGCTAGAGCTACATTAAACATGAGTTTGAGAGGCAGTTTGCAAGACAATGTCCTTACTCACAATTTTCTGACTACCACAAGAGCAAGGCCATGCACATTGCTGAAACTGCCTGTTTCATGTTTCCTTATTCTCCTCCCTGTTTTAAAATAAAAGCATTGAAATCCCAGTCCAAGCACTGAAATCACGTAAAAAGTGCTTGTTCTAGCCTGCTAATTCTGATATTCATGTATTACATGGAAGCCACAAACCATATAGAAGTAATTTATTTGCAGCTTGGCCCCTAAAGGCCTCAACAGGTTTGTCCTAAGGTTTATACAGGGACTTTCTCACACACACACAAAAAAAAAAGTATACAGGCACATACATGCCTAAAATTTAAGGTCGTTACATTTTTTTCCTGCTACAGGCTCATACATTGAAGGATGATGTCTTCCATTGTGAGAGACTCCATTTTTAATAACAAATCTATTATAAAGATTTGGAAATACATTTCATGTCTTCTGGATTAGACTGGTGGAGACCACTTTTGGCCAGAAACAGCAGTAGACTTACGGAGGGACTTCCCTTTCTATCTGCCACAAGTTCTTTCCTATCAGATTTATTAATCTTCCTGTTGTATGAAATATTCATCATAGTTTTAATCTCAAATGTTGGATTTCTGTACCTTCCTACAGTTCCCTGTTCTTACAACCTTATCATTTGTATGCCTGACATCAGTTCTTATCAGCCTGTCAGAGGTTCTGTCCTCTGCAGGACAAAAGCATTAATAAATTGCAGTACCCAAGCATTAATCTCTGATTCCTATTTCTATGATTTGCCAAATCACTGGGCTTCTTGTGAAAGAGGCACATATTCAACAAAAATAATGAATTTTCTCCTTCCTTCCAGGACCTTTGCTCAAGATGGTACACCAAATTCCTTCTTTAGACAAGAATATTTTTTTTACCTTTGAGTCTTAGCAAGAAAATGGCAACAGAAACATGGAAAACCTGGAAAATTGTAAAAGAACTAGGAGGCTCATTGACAGTTAGATTCCTCTTGAGTGTATAGGCAAACAAACTATAGCATTAAGGAAAGGCACCTCGGACTTCAACAGGTTGTCTGACTCATGGGTGTCTCTTTGTCTTTTTATGGCTGCAAATCAGAGATGAGAACTTTCTGCTGACAAAGTGGTGTTTACTGTGGGTGGCTGTGGCATTAGACAAGGAATTGTTATTCATTTTAAGTTTTTTTTTTTATATCTTTCAATATAGTTTTTTTTTTCTAGGCAAAATGTTAGAAACAGTCCTTTTGATGACAAGTGTTCTTTGATATTTTTTATATTTGAAATATGGGAATTTTTACAATGTGGATTTTTATTTATTAAAGTTTTTTTCATTGAAAAAGAATGTTTTAAAAGACTTGCTGTTGAAATATTTTGTACTGCAGAATATAAGAAATAATATTTTAAAACTGATTTGATGTGAAAGTAGATATCTGACTAGCCTTGAGCCAGGCTTGTGTAATTCCTATTTTATTGCTGCACAAAATGAGGAAAGAATACCAAGATAGGAGATGGTCTCTTAAGCAGAGGGAATACAAATCCCCTAAAAGTGGTCTAACTCCTCCCAGTCCACAAGGCACACACGATAGAAGAGAGGAGACTGTGCACACATTACCCCTGTGTCTCTCCATGCTGAAGGCAGAATTGCACAATTAGGATAGGAGGCAATGAAGCAAGCCACTAACAGTAAGTTGGATGCACTGTGTGGGGAGGGGAAAAGAAAATAACCACAACCAAATAGAATCAGACAATGTTTTACAAAGGAAATTGATGAGTGCTCCAGAACTGTTTCTTTCAATGTATGTCATTTGATAAGCTCAGTGCTTCACTGTGTTGTTATTTGTAAGGTGAACAACTTGTAACAACAGAAAATGAAGAGGAATCTGTATTTTTAGTGCTTAATCTGTATCTCAAGAGTGCATCAAAGAGAGTATTTCATACTTGTATGGAGATGAAAGCAGAGTTCTGGGATCTCTGATCCTAGTAAATACTTGGAACTGGGTGCTCCTATTCAAATTCACACCTATAGAAACAGAATCGGTGTTAATACTTGAATCCTACCCTGTATGTCTCAGAGGTCAGAGAGGGCTGCATTTTACAGTATCTGTAAGCATTGTGAAGAAACAAGTTATTCTTACAAGTATAATGGATTCAGCATGCAGACATTTTGCAATAGTTACAGTAGTTATACCTACAGGAGGAGCCTCATGAAAACAGAGTGATACTTCATCTGTGTACCACAATACTTTCTGTTAATCTTAAACCTGTAATTAGTCTTAAAGCTTATTAGGGTCTATTCTTAAGCATTGCAAAAAGTTTTTGTCGCACTTTTCTTTTCTGTGACATGGTCATATGACATGATTTCCTTTAATGTGATCATAACACAATGCCAACAGAAATGGTACTACCTTAAATTCATTAGCCAGTAGGTTAAATGACCTCTCCTTTCCCACCTGCTCCTGCTCCACCAACTTTTCCTTTGAACATATGAACTCTGTAATCTTCAGAGGCTACATTGTCTTTCACAGGATTTTTGGTGATACCTAGAAAGGAAGTCCACCTAGGTCTTGCTTTTTAGCTTAGGCTGATCTAGGCCCCTTCCAGATTTCTTTCTTTTCCCTAAGTCTTTTGACCAGAAGCTAGGGAGCATCTGTTCCTATTGATCAAACTCAGCAAAGTGTAATCATGTCTTTCTAGGCAGTCACCATTTCCCTTGCAAGCCTGGTCAAATTTTGCTTATGAAACATCTTTCCCCTTTCCTGGAAAAGCCTGATTTACAGCAATTGTCTCTTCTCGTTTAATACCAATACATGTTGAATGTTTTAAACCTGTTGCAACCATAAAGCAATACCACATTTCTACTGACCCTTAATAGAGCATCCACTACAAATAGCAGACACAATATTTAAGGCATGATCTGTATAAAATTGAGAAGGAATCCAAAAAAAAGTAACAGGTTCTGGCACCAAAATTGATGGACTAGCCACCCTCAGCATATTGCACTGAACTGTACAAAATTGTAAGCACTCAACTCTTTCATTAGGGAAAAATCATTTTAGAGCAGTACAAGATTATGTACCTCATATCGGACATTGCCTCTGGAAGACAGCTGTGCAGGAGTCAATGAGACTGCTGAGACCACCCTGTTTATCCTCCTTTAGCTAAATATATAAAGAAAGGAGCAACAGACCTACTGTGCTCCCAGAGTCTTGTTTCCACTGCACTGTGCTTTTGTGCCAGAGGTAGACACCACAGTGTCTCTGTACTATGTACAGAGCACTGCTGAGGTACAGACAGGAAGGACGAAAGTTTAACTAACAAATACTGAGCAGACGAAGATTAGTTTTGTGAAACAGCAGCAACAGAAAAGCAACAAGAAAACACTTAGTGGTGAGGTTTACCACAGGTTTCCAATCTCTGACTTCACATATACACCTTTCTCAGTTTTCAGGTATTCTTCTAGAATTATATTTTAAGCCTCTTCACTGTTTCAATACCTGAAGTATCAAAATAAATAAATAAAATGCTGCTGGATCAGTCAACTCTCAGTTACAAAGAATACACACAAAAAAACCACCCTCATCAAAATTTTAAGAGTGAGAGTTGAGGGAAGACTAGGGAATACATTAATACAAGTGATATTAAACAGATTGAATTAGTAAAAATTACCATGAACATTTGCAAATCTTAATTTTAAAATCTTAACCAAGAGAAACAAACAGAACAACTGCTTAACTGGAAATAAAATTAATGAAAAATAATTCCCTTTCCCCCAAAAGCCCAAGACACTATTGTTAGCATTGTTAGCTTGTTATTATGAATCAATATTTTGATAAAAAGTGGAGCTAAAATGGATTTTTTTGTTTATTGTAAAACATTTGTGCAATATCACACGAGAGCAACACATTAAGTGTGCCATTACTTATCTTGTTCTACAATAAGAAAGCTCCATATATTTTCAGGCTCCAGCATGTTTTGCTGGCATGATGTATCAAACAGATATTTCAAAAAATCATTCTGGCTTTCCTCCATTTATAAAATGCTTCTCGCAAACCATATTCTATGCTCACAGTTAAGTCAGACTTCATGGATCATTGGAACATTTTAATTGTAAATCCTGCTAAGGGCAGAGTAATCACATAGTAAGGATAAAGGAACACAGATCAGATACAATCAGATAAAGCTGGCTAACAAATTACTGGCTATCAGGTAGCCACATAGCAGCCAGTATCCCAGCTTTTTGCAAAGAAGGCATGTTAAAGCATATTCTTTCACTGAAGTGTAATAGGTTCTGCCTCTCAACTGCACAAGGCTAAATTCACACATGCGAACAGAAAGCATTAGTTTAGCCCTGGGGAGGCAAAATCTCAGTACCTCTCTCACTCTGTCATGGTCGGCTGTGAGCTGATAACCAAATGCAGTGTTTTCCAGGCTGTTTTGCAGCTCCTGTCTCAAATGCACACTTTCATGTAGCCCTCCTCTTCCCCCAGCCATCCATCTGGTTATCGTATTCCCACTCTTCCTACAGAAGTACCATACACAATCATTTTTTGCACTTCTCTTTTGGTGCTTTACTGCCTCGCAAACTCTTTTGGGAGTTTGGGTTTGTCTGTGTTATACAGTGAACCACACTGCAGAGGTCTTGTGCTAATACCAAGTGAACTGACTGAGAATAGTAGTATTTCAACAGTGGGGTAGCATTGTGTACAAGGCACTTAGCCTTGCTGAAAAAACAGCTCTTGTGTTAGTCTATCAGTTCAAAATAAGCTCTTCACATACTGTGTTGCTTTGACAACACGATGCTGAATTCAATCATATAGAAAGCTATGAATAGCACTGAGGCGGTTATGTCCTGCGTGTTGATGCCCTAAAGAAAGTGCCATGACATACTGAGTGTATAGCTTCTGGAGCAGTTCATTCTGTATTTGCAGAAATGAAGAGACGCAACCTGTTTATTTGGAGTTGAAACGTGGCTGAAACTTCTCAGAGTAGCTAATTTTACCCTTACAGCTTTTCATGAGGCATGAGCACAGTGTATCATGTCTCTGAAGAAAGAAACTAATAAAGAGACTGTTTCCTCTGCAATGATTAATTCCTGTAGATGAGTAATCTATGAATTACTTTGAAGCACTTAAATAGGATGGACACGAGAGGAGCTGCTAATAGGCTCAAAAAAGAAAAAAAGAAATAGAAAGATTGCCTGGATGCCTGATACTAGATGTGTAGTTTATAAAATTACGTACTGTCGTGCTGTTGCTCTTTCACATAGTTCCAGAAATAACCACAGGTTTAATCTGGATGACCTTGAATGCTCTTAGGTAGGACAGCAAAATTATAGGAGCTTATTTTGCATTCTTACCCTTCCATTAACTGACCATAATCAGCATCTGCTACAGAATGTATCAAAAGGAATACTAGAGTCATGTCCCAGGTGTTGGCTCACAGTCTATTCTGCTTTTGTCTCTCTAAGGCCAGTTTCCAGGTGCCCTTACTATACTGAAGACAGTGCCAAATGAGCCCTTTCTCTTACTGCAACATCTGTTTGTCAGGCAGCCAGTATCTGAGTTCAATATTTCCTGCAGAACTGTGCTTTGGGGCTTATCGACAATTCTGCAGGTGCTGCTTTTGCTGAAGAAATGTGTCTGGTCAGATGAGGCTCACAGCCAGTTCTCCTTGCTTCCCTTCACTTATCAACCACATTTAAGCATCAGCCTCTGAGATCAATACAAATGTTTCCTTGTTAAAAGGAACAGGAGTGCAAAGAGGACTACACACTCATCCATCCAGCAAGTCCTGAGGCACCAGCATGCAGCTCTGTGACCCTCTGCTATCTGACCTCTCAGAGCAGAGGCCTGGGCTGCAAGCCCAAGTTCATTCAGCCCAAACTCCATGGCAGCTCAATGTCTGCTGTTTCCTTTTAGCCAGATGCTTCTGAAGACCTGCAGCCAAACAATGGAGAAAGTGAGTTGCAGGTACATAGAAGGAGTATCAGAAATATTTGCAGCCCCGACACTACCATGACCACCTTTTTCTTAAAGGAGCATATCATTTTAACTACTGATTCATCTTCCAAACTTCTTTAATAATTGCACTTATAGGAATGTCTTCTTAGTCATCACTCTAAGTCTAACCAAGGTGCACACAAATTCAGTAATTCGGGCCTTTCTTTACACATAGTGTCTCATACTAAAAATCCTGAGAGGCACCTTCATTCTCTGAGCCCAACAAGAAAAAATTGCCCATGATCTGCTCTAACCAATTTTCAATAAATTCTTAACATTAAGAATTAAGACTGTTAAAATAGTTCATCATTGAGAATATTGAGGGAAACAGTGCTCAGTCTTCCTGCAATCAAAATAAACAATATCCACTACTCTCTCCTCATTCAATAAACCATTAGTTTATGAAGACATCAGATTGTTCAGATAAGATTTCTTCTTAGTAAATCCATGCTGATTACTCCCAATAGACCGCTATACCTTCCTGTCCATATCATGCTGTAAATGGCTTCCACAAGTATTTTCCCCATCATCTTTCCAGGCACTGGAGCAAAACCTTGTCATTTAAGCTTTATAGTTTTGATATTCAATATCGAAGTATCCTTGCTTCTTACAGACATCTCACTCAGCTTCTGTTAGAAGTAAATCTGGTGAAATAAACTTTTTATATTTTTGTGTAATTTACATAAACTATCACTTGACACGGTTGCTTTTTCTTAAGTTTCTTTCCTAGTACATGTATGTGACTTACATGTGTCTTCTCAAGTAGTAGAACTCTACTACTGTTTTCTTTATTCATAAAATTATTCCATTCTATGGCAATTTAACTTCTCGTGGAAGTTTAATATTATGTCTTAGATTTAAAAAGAAGAATCTGGCAACAAAAAAATATGCCAACATGGATGTTTTCACTAAATAGCAACTGTTCATACTGGATTTCACAGAATCACAGAATCATAAGGATTAGAAGGAACCTCTGGAGATCATCTAGTTCAATTCCCTTATAAATCAGGTTCACTACAGTAGGTTGCACAGGAAAACATCCAGGTGGGTCTTGAGTATCTCCAGAGAAGGAGACTCTATGACCTCTCAGAGCAGTCTATTCCAGCGCTCTTTCATTCTCAAAAGTAAAGAAGTTCATCCTTGTGTTCATATGGAACTTCCTGTGTTCCAATGTGTGTGGCCTTGTTCTGTCACTGGGATTTAATTTACTACACTGTCCAGTCCAGTCCATATATTTCCATATATAGAAAACATTTTCTGTCAGGCTTCCCAATAAAAGAAATAAACAACCGTTTATTCATGGTTTTATTCTTAGGGAGGAACTGTATAAGACCATGAAGACAATTTGTTCATATGGGCTTCTAAAATGTGTCCACCTCCACTTGCAGATTTCAGAAAAGTTCATTTGCACATTTGAAATTGGCAATTAAATGCATGAGTGTCTATTTGATTCATATAATGTATAATCTGTGTCTTTTTCTGAATTACTACACCCATACTCTTGTATGTAAATGTGTGAACACTAGCTAGAAAATGCATTAAAAAGCACTGGAAAATTAGATGTGTGATTTCCTAGATTTAAACAGTTGCATTTTACAGAACAGACTGATTGCACTCTTGTTCAGAATGCCAAGGGCATTGAGGGGAATTCTCCTGTGGCTTCACATCAAACTAAGTAAACTACCATCTTACATGTAATTATGAAAACTAGTTTTTTCTGTACTGGCAACTGATGCTGAATATTAAGACACTGTTTCAATCCTGATAAGAAAAATAATTAAAATAGTAAAAGCAATCCTGCTAATTCAAATGCTTCTTGTCATTGAATCTGGACCAAAAAGACATCAACTTGTGTCCTTACTTTCTAGATTTAAGATTGTACACAGTCTTCGTAAGCAGCCCCAAATTCATTGTAGACAGATTTCTAAATGAAGAATACTAAGATTAATACATCTGTAATATTTTTATTACTCTATATGTGTATCTTTTGTAAGATAGAAAATAGATATTGTGATCTATTGTTTGTTAAATTCACAGCCTGTTTCACAGGTTAATGTTGATTTTACGCGATCTGAACTAATGTACAATAAATAATAGTGTAAAAACCAAATAGCAATTCCTGTGATAATCAGTGTAATACTTATTTTCATGTTGATTGTTGATTTAATCTTTTTTTCAAGGATTTTAGCTGTCTTGTATTCACTTGAATGCAACCAATAGTTGCACCTTGACAAATCAGGTCTTCTTGAACTGAATATTTATCAGCTGCATCATGAGCATGAATTCTGATGTTTTCAGTTCTCTTATGACATGGCATGAAACTCCTTCACCACAAAAATCATTTGAAAATTACAGTAAGAAGACGTGTACAGCCCAAAAACACCACCAAACCACTGTAGGTGAATCCCATGTTGCACTTTATGAGACTTCAGCGTTTAGGTGCAGATATTCCAAAATTGTAGAGAAATTATTTGAATGCACAAATAGTTATTGGTCCAGGGAAGGGACTAGAGGAAAGGGTTCAAAATGTTCCGAAAAGCAGAGCTGAGAGTGGCTGAGTTCATGTTCTCTGCCATCATATAAATTCAAGTTTGGTGAAAAATTTTAAAAAAACAAATTGCTACACTTGAAAGAGTGCTGACCCCATTGTTAGAGGTGTGAAACACATGAACCTCGAGATGCTCAACATGGCCAGCATACCTGTTCAACAGGTCTGAAAATCAGTTCCCTCCAGTGGTTATGAAGTTTAAAATATTTTTTTTGTTCCATGTTTGGTCATTCTAAAGAAAATTTTTGAAGAAGACATTCACGTTTCTCTTTGAAGAAGTAACAAGTTTCTATCTAGGTCAAACATTTTACCAGATTTCCTTAAATTTTATGAATAAATACAATAAAACAGCAAAATTTAAAGGAAAAAAAGAATTAATAGTAATGCCAGAAATGCACAAAACCTCCAAAGCTGAATAAAACCTCTAGTCACCTGATTGAGCATTCCAGGAAATCTCATTTAAGAGATGTTTCTAAATGTTACTGAGTATTTGTTTCCAGTCAGGTTATTTCCTTATGAGGCAAGACTGGTCAATTGATTTATTTTAGTTCTACACATTACTGTATTTGCCAGTTACACTTGACATAGTATGCTCATTATAGTGCACTGGACTGTAAGATACACCAAACATTATCCAAACAATGATACAGAACAAAGAAAATCAGAGACGGTAAGAAAATAGCAAAAGGAGGAAGAGGCCATTTTTGCAGGACACGCTACACAATGTAGTACTTGTATTCCAGCAACAGGGCTGGAATCAAATAAAAACTACAGCTGCAAAATAAAACAGAATCTCCAGGGGTAAGGAGGAAGTGAACACAACTCAGAGCAGAATCCAGCCTAGAGCAAATATCGAGCAACTCTACAGAACCAACCCTTGGTTAAGCTTTAATAGAACAAGATGGTTGCTGCAATCAAATTTTAAATTAAACAGCTTCAGCTGTTACGAAAGAGAGTGTGGAAGACCACCTAATAGCTTTTCCCACTCCCTCAGATAAATATAGAAAATGAATGCTATTGAAATGGCTTTTTCTCAAGAATGAAATAATCTTCAATTCTGTGCATTAAAGGTTTGGCATTTCAGACACCTAACACTTAATCATATAATCCCCTAGGAGCAGAGAAGCACTATGGAGGCAGTAAGACCACTTCTATATCCATAAAGCCCGCACCACCTACAGAAGAGTTTTCGAGGAATCTGAGACATGAATGCGTGTGCTGGGAGGATTGGATATAACGCAGACAACTATCAACACACTTAAAATGCAGTTTTCTTTATTGAGATGGTGTTGATCCCAAAGCTTTTGTCTGGTTGCCTTACCTTACTACAGCTGATCTCTGGGTAAAATAAGCAGTCAAGCTAGTTGTAGTGAGGTAAGATATGCTCCATGCGTGCACAGATCCAATGCCAGCTTATACAGGGCATGATGGAGCATCACACGAAGAAATGTCTGGGTGGACTGTTCTCACAGAACCGTTTTGGATGCATTGATTGGTTGCTGAAACATTGTAGACAGAATGTCAGGGATTGTGCAGTGCACTTAGCCAAGGGCCTTGTTTAGTGTGGGCTGTCTAATCACAGAACAGAGATCCAAAGAAGCAGAAGTAGCACTTTGATGAGTCCTCACAATCTTCCTCTTTTACTGAAGTAATGAGAATTTCTCTTTTATTTTTAATCTCTTTTCACATTTGTTTTCTCTTAATCTCTCTCTAACTCACTAGTTTGAGACCGTCCACCACGTTTGTCCACCACGTTCACAGGATAATGTCATCTACAGGTTATTGCTGATGTCTGCTGATTCTGCACATGACTGGAAGTTCTCTAAGTATGACCTAGCAATTAATTTAATTAATTTATACCAAAATAAATATTATCCATTGTTGTACCATACTATTACATGTGAGTACATGAAAAATGCTAAAAAATGGCTGATAATGATTAAAAATGATATGGAGAAGGGTGGAAAGTGGTGTATTAGCTTATGTCTCAGCCTAGGCATGTTTTCTTCTAAGTTTGTGATAAACATTTTCCATTGTAGTTATAATATGAAGAGGAAAACAATAATTGATTACAAATGTATTTCTGAATCCACATGGGAAAAAAAAAAAAAGTAGTAGTAAGGACTTGTAAGGACTTTGAGTGTCTAGTAACATAGATAGACTTCCTTAAAAAGGCATGCCTTTTTAATTTTCTTTTCACAGTGATTACACCATATTTCAATGTGAAGGCAAGAAAAATCAACTCACTCTGGGGTACAGAAGTCACAGTAAGCATACAACATCTACTGATACCAAAGTTGAGAAGCTGTACAATTATTTGTCATTAACCACTACCACTGGCTCAGTATTGTGCTTCAGCTTTGTGCAAAGGTGCCTTCTTCCTTTCCTTCCTAGTGTGAAGGACTCCAGTAGGGTTCTTCAACGTTAGAGATGATATTTCTGACAAGAGATTTCTAGCTTCAGCATTCAAGCTGTCAAGAATGTTGTCAGTTCAAAGCAGGCTCTCTTTCCTCTCAAGACATTACATAACCACCAATTTTGTTTTCTCCATTTACCAGAAGCTGACAGAAAGAAAACAATTGACTGGAGGAGGTAGCAGTTAATATACCAAGGTCTAGCTGTTATATCTCCTTTTTTTACTTCTCTTTCTTTTCCTCTCCACATGTAGATGACCAGTCAAGGAATTTATCATTAGATTTGTGATTATATTTTTCACATTTAAGTAGATTGATGTAATAAAACTATGAATCATAACCAAGGATAAAGAAGTGTACCATAATCCAGAGGAAGAGTGAAATCTGTCGATTAAAACGTTCAAAAGCAGCAATATGTTAAAAGGTCTGTGTCACTTAACAACATACCAGATCCACAACAAATATACTGCTTGCTTTATTTAACATCTTCAATTAACTTGTGATCATCTGGTGTTTCGCATATTGTGAGGTAAATCCCTGATTGAAAAATCAAACAAGCTAATGACATTTTTGCTACGCAGTTGAGATAGTGGTTTGGATACCACACCTATGTAAAACTCCTGTGGCTCCATTTAGAAAGATAAGAGTTAGTAATGGGAAGAAGAAAACTGCAGCTTTGCATTATAGTAAGTGATATTTGTCTTAATTCTGCATGATCTCCATTGATTGAATTTCAAAGGCATTTTTATGAGTCCATACAAATATGTTTATGTATAAAAAAGACTGAAGGTAATTACAAGAATGTGTTTCTTCTTTTCCATCAAAACCCACACAAGCCCATGTTAAGATTTTGCTAATGGAAGGATTGACAATTATTTAGATCAGCACAAGCCAAAATAGCTGTATAAGAAGTGTTTTCAGTTCAGAGTTGGTATTACTGGGGAAAGGGAAAGGGAGTCTTCTAATATTCTAAGTGCCCTCAACCTCCAGCCAGTTTTAAGCTTTTTAGGTCCATGTACAGGCCAATTATAGTTCAGCTACTGTAGATCTTCCACACTTGGGGAACTCTAATCTCCTTAACAGAGCAATAGCAATTTCATGAGAGGTTCACTTGTATTATAATTCCCCAAGACAAAATATGTCTACAGAATTGAATAAAATGGGGCCCTAGAAAATAGTGCAATGAGTATGACTCATCTTAAAGGAGGAGAAGAAAGACTCTTTCTGGGCTCCACAGCACAGTCTAATAACAGCAAGGCACATGGACTGTTTTCCTAGCTGGGAACTGCAGCACACAGCACAGCATGTCTTACACCAGATGTCACTGTATCATGCATGATGAATATCACATCTTCATTACAGCCTTTCCCTGGTAAAATCTGTGTATATGATGTTGCAGCAAAAAACACCACTGAAGCCAACCTAACATTCAGTAAATCTATATTCACATGTTCATGACTAAAAAAGGAATTTTTCTTAGACTTAGCAGAGCTGCTAACATCCCTCTTTCCTCCCAGTTGTTCAAGACGTTGCTTTTGAAGCAGGATGCAAACTGAAAATAAGGATTTGGTTGTATCAAGGTTATTTCTGTTTCTACTTTGAGAAATAAAAAATTGCATATTCTTTTTTTTCCTCAATTTTCTCTCCCTTTCACCCAGGGAAAGCCATACATTTATAGAGATGAAAGTGGACACGCAATCTTCATTTACGAGGGGTTTAATTTAGTCCTTGAGTATGCACAGAAATCCTCCCTGCAGCAAAGTGATGTCAGACTATCTGTGTACCCCTGCAGTATATGGAAATCCTGGTTGCCATGAGAACCAGGCTGCTTCTTGGCTGAGTTTTCCGCACAGTGCTGCGAAGACGCGCCTCCATTTTGCCACCTTGAAGCCAGTCAGCCTGCAAGATGACCCAAGCAAGGCTGGGTGGCCCTGACACTGCTGCGTCCTGCCAGTGGGGTTCTGTTAGCTGCAGCCCTGCCACTGAAATGAGCATGTGAAAGTGCCACATCATCAGGATTGTATTTCTGTGGGAACTTCCTTAGTGACTGTATTTCTTCCCCTTCTCACCCCTCTATCCTGAAAAATAAAATGAAGCGATAAGCTGCTTGGACTTGAGGCAGTGTAAAGGCACACAACATTTTATTGTCTTGGGAAGGAAATCAAAGGTATACCGCCATGGTCAGATCCCAGAGGAAATTTATGTCTCTGAGCAGCCATCTTTCCAACTGCTGCTGTGTACACATGCAGCCTTTCTGAATACAGTTACAGCAAGCACAGCTGTGATAAACCAAATTTGTTCTTCCACGCTAAAGGAAAAAGTCAGTTTCTCTTTTCACTTTTTTGCTAGGCACGCAGAATCAGATGCAGAAGTGGTTAGAGCCAATCAGTGAATAAGAAGAATGCTATATTTTTCCTCTTAAAGTATGATCTTTAGAAAAAAAATCCTTGTGGTAGGACACTGAACTACGTAATTGGCTGTAATGAAAGAGAAGCTTTTATCACAGTCTATAATTAAGAAGAATATGATGTAGCAACAGGTAAGCTAGCATTCATTTGAGGAAAGTGCTACAAAGGAAATAGTTGTGTGCAATCTTGGCTGGCTCACACAGAACTAATGGACCACACAGCCCAATCTAAATCAAAGCACAATATCTCAAAAGTGCCATGTATTCACTTAATCCATAGAAGACTAGGTTTAAATGGCTTAATTTCAATATTTAATGCTTCCATTAAATGAAAGTACTTGGGGGCCACAGAGAATCCTTCTCAGTTTCTCAAGGAACTAGGACCTCACACATCCACCTCCACTGCCCCCACCACCTGAAGCTGTCAATCCCTTCTATTCTCCCAGGAGGCCAGTTAATCTCAGGTTAAACTTATGTCAACTGTTTTTAGGTGTTTGTAGTTTTCTGCTTCTTGGTCAGACACCAAATACATATATATATATATAGATTTTTAACATTATGGGAAAATGAACAGAAAACAGGTATGAGTATGGGTGATGAAGGATAAGTTTTCAAATCTGAATGAATAGCACAACAGTTTTTTCTGTTTGCCCCATGTTATTTGAGATAGAGCTGAACAGTTCAGAATTCAACCACTAGAGGACAGTGGTGAATATAAACATAATCAAGCCTGTCACTCATACTGTATGAACTTGTAAACAAGTTTTCTGTATGAAGTGCGGTGTTTTTTGCCACCTCAAAAGTCAATTCATGTTAATGAAATCTATGCCTGTCAAAAGCATACAGATTGCAAAGGATGCACAGAACAAGTGTAAATAATTATTCTCTATATATGTGGATTGTATTTCTTACTTAAGCAAAACACTGCTTGGGTTTCACTCAAATATCTTGACTTGGTCCCTGTTCAACCAGCTTCAAAGGTTTTCTTAAACAAAAGACAGACCTACACTGCAAATCCAATAAGCATTTTGCTTATGTTAGGAATGCAGGACAGGCCCCTCATTGTAATTATTTCTGTTCTTTAATATAATCCAGAGTCCAGGAAGACATGGAAGTTGCACAAAAGTCCACAGAGCTTTAGCCTGCATCAAGAACAGTGGCATCACCCACCCTAAAGGAATAAGATATAGAAGAATAAAGATCTAATCACTTTTCTGCTTTTTGGAAAAATTCTGTGTTTCCTTTATCTATGTACCTTGATCCAAACTGTGTGTACTTCTAGTGAGAGCTGTTGAGTTTTACCATGCAACAGCACATCTGTATCTGGATTATCTGTATCTGGCCCTGGATTGCAAGTTTACTATGGTAAAGACTATGGCTTATTTGACATGTAAAGAACATTAGTACTTAATACATGTATCATAGCTCCATGAACATGACAGAGCTACATGATTTGCAGTATTATCTGTCTTTGCCTTGTGGCCTGAGGTTTTTTGTTGTCTTTTCTTTCTTTTCTTTCTCTTTCTTTTCTTTTCTTTTCTTTTCTTTTCTTTTCTTTTCTTTTCTTTTCTTTTCTTTTCTTTTCTTTTCTTTTCTTTTCTTTTCTTTTCTTTTCTTTTCTTTCTTTCTTTCTTTCTTTTTCTTTCTTTTTTCCATTTCAATGCCAAGTTAAGTAATGTAAAACAGAGTTAACAAATTTATTTGATTTCACAACAAAGGTTACACAGAAAAGGTATTTTTATGCTTTCCCTAAAGAACAGTAGCTTGAGGACAATGCTTGCAGAAGTTACAGGCTATATCAACCAGAAACAACATTTCAATGTTTATGTAAACTCTATTGCATGAGAGAGCACAGCTCACCAATTTCCATCATACTACATTTTCAAAGTGACATTCTACAAAGCCCTGAAGAGAGTAGCACATAACAAAGAGCATCTTCCAGTGTCTGGTCTCTTCAGATTATTCTGCAGCAATACCTGTTGCTGTGGTTTAACCCTGCGAGGAAGCTCATCACCACACAGCTGCTTGCTGACTCTCCTCAAGGGGGATGGGGGGGATGATTGGAAAGGTAAAAATGTGGGAATTTGTGAGTTGAGATAAACAGCTTATTAGTAAAGCAAAAGCCATGCACACTTGTAAAGCAAAACAAGGAATCCATTCACTACTATGTGCCTATCTGAAGGCAGATGTTCCGCCATTTCCAGGAAAGCAGGGCTCATTCATATACTTGGGAAGACAAACGCCATCACTTTACTACAGCTTTTATTGCTGAACATGACGCTGTGCTATATGGTGCAGGATATCCTTTTGGCTAGTTTGGGTCAGCTGTCTTGGCTGTGTCCTCTCCCAGCTCCTTGTGCATCCCGAGCCTTCTCACTGGCAGGGCAGCATGGGAAGCAGAAAAGTCCTTGGCTGTAAGTACTGCTCTGCAACAACTAAAACATCAGTGTGCTATCACCACTAATTTCATCAAAAATCGAAACAACAGCACATAACAAGTCTCTAAAAAGGCCAAAAATTAATTATATTCCAGCCAAAACCATGACACCAATTAATGGATTGTGTAAACAGTGCTTATTTAAAAGGGAAGATGATCAATAAGCAGTTTCTAAAGATTTTGAAATTAAGAGACAAGACTTCATCCACAGGAGAATTTAATTGATAAATATGTTCAAGTGCTTCTCTGTGCAAATATCCATCCCATATTCTGGTCTTTCAGAGCAATGAAAAATATCTGCATGCGATTAACACATGACATATCAAGAGTTGTCATTAACATTTTATTTTCAGAAAATTGAATATTTACCAGGTGCAGAAATAAATGGCCCTTTGATTCACTTCAGTATATGCTTGAATTTTGCATTAAGTCGGTGTTTAAAACTTTCCAAATGTGGGACAATAACATTTATAGGATTGACTGTTATCACAGGAATAGGAGCATGGCAGCAAACATGGATTAGGTCTTTACAGAGCCTACAAAGTGTCTAAAAACCCAGAGGTCTTGGAATTATGTCAGAGCCCAAAACTACTTCCTGACAAATGAATGCATCTCCAGAATTCATGACTGCAAAGGTAAAGAGAGCACAGTCAATGCAGTGGCTCTAAATGAGCCTGCAGACAATCTGAATTAATGTGTCTTGGAGTGGTGACCTACCACCAACATCTCCCATCCAAGTCTCATTGCTCCAGGCACTCCTGTCAGCTGCAGATATAGAACGGTTGGGTGGACTCCTGTTGCAAAAGAGCATAGTACCTGTCCTTGTTAATTTGGTCCCAGGGCAGTATGCAGCAACAGCAAGTTCAAAAGTGTCCGTATGACATCCACATTCATTTGTATTCTTGGCAGGTTTGAGTCATAGCCTGATTGTCAATGACATGATTTGTGTGCATCAAACACAAGGAAACCATAAAATATCTGAAATCTGATTCTCATTCTTATGTGTTTCCCTTGTCCTCTAACTAGCAGAATTTAACAAATAGCCACTAAATAATAAAAGCTGTGCAGACGTTCTGTTTATATCTACACAGACTCTCCATATTTATACCTATAAATTAAGCATTTATGTTTTCAGATTATTGATACAAAGGGACAAATCTCTGACATTGATACCAAAGTCAAAGAATGGAGATACCCAATCTTTCCCTAGATTGAATTCTACTATCACTTTGCTTCTTTCTACAGCAAATTAACTACAAAATGCTATTAAGATCATCTTTGTTTCAATCCACAGGTTCCTTCTGTGAAGGAAGGGGGAGAAAAGAGGAAAAATTAGCACTTCAGATTTTCCCTTCTCTTTTATTTTTACTCCTCAAAGAGGAAGGGAGTGAAAAGAAAATGTCTAGTATCTTTATATCATGAAGAAAATGCACTGTGGCTGTTTATGAGAAGCAAGAGAAGGAGATTACCTAAATGCAAAGAAAGAGACACTTGCTCTGCCATCTGTTCCTTTGCATGGTCACCAGGCTGCTCTGCTGTATTAGAAGCAGCTGCTCCCTCTTCCAAGAGTTAACGTGAGATACAGAAAAGAGAGCATCCACCCTCCCACTCCTATCATGCCTGCAAAGGACTACAGTGAGAACCTCTATGGTTACCAATTATTTGTGCTATCGCCCCTGGTACAATTCCTCTCAATGTTCTCTTCTGCCTCTTGTGACAGTGGCAAGCTGTACTTTCCTCTCAGGAACGAATGCTAGTGAATGAGCACTATCATACTCTATTCAGTAGTCTTTGCTTTGCATGCATTACCCTCACTGTTCTTTATGTCACAGATGATTCAGCAATTTGGTCCTAAGTTCAGAAATAAACAAAGATTACTTGTGGGACTGCTTGAAGGAAGGAAATGAACAAAAGCCTTGTTTGTTAAAAGGGAAAATAAATAAGAGTCTGGCTGTTATATGAAAGGAAGCGAGACCAATGAGGGACACAAAACTTAGGAAAGCAGCTGCTAGAGTATGAGCTGGGACTAAAGTTTGCCTTTGCCATCTGCAGAGCACATTTCCTCAGTGTATGAACTGGGTCTTTGCTTTGTCAACATCATGGTGTCCAAGCGTAGACACACCTTTTTGTTTCTTTGTGTTTTTAAAGCATTTAAAGAATGTCAGTGTCTGCAAGCTTGCTTTTTTCTTTGTTTTTCACAGCTGAAAGTAACCAAGAGTAACCAGATTTATAGGAACCACAAGCCAAGACTTCAATGATCTGTGACTGGGATATTTCTATCTTTTATTTCATTTTATTTCATTTTATTTTATTTTATTATTTGTTTTTAATTATCATTTATTTCTCTAAGAAGACTGGATGAGATGATACTTTTTGAAGTAAAGCAGCTTCAGCTGATGTTGCCCAAAGAAAAGACAGCTTCAGAAATAACATGCTACAGAAGGCAGAAAAACATTGCTGGTAATCAGGAACCTAAAGCTCAAAAAGAATCTCAATACAGAGCCAGGCACAGCCATGCAGTTAGGCTTCAGAAGTAGCAGAGGACTGTGCAAATTTGAGAGCAAATGAAAAGTGTTACAACCAAACATTGGAGCAAGGAGACAGTGGGAATTTTTTTTAAATCCTGTCTTCCCTCACTGATGTGAGTTTTCCAAGTCTAAAATAAGGCAATTATTGTGATTTTCATTCTATTAAGCCTGACAGAGAGTTGCTTATTTAAAATATATTTTGTGGGAGTTCACTGTAGGAGGAGACCATAGCAGACCCACCTCAATGCTTTAAGCACCTGGACCCATCGCATCCTTCCATCTCTACTACACTAGTCAGTTGTGGGCATCAGATGTTGTTATTGCACAGCTTTGCTCATGAATTGGAGATGTGCTCCACCCTCCTGTCCTTAACACTTTAAAACTAGGTTGACTGAAACCAGAGAATTGGCTGATGGGTGGAACTTGAAGTGTTGCAGCACATCAAGCTGGCAACCAGTCACTAGTAGGGCTCCTCAGGGCTCCATTTTAGGGCCAATTCAAGAAACATTTGGACAATGATCTCAGGCATAGGTTTTGAATTTTAGGTAGTCCTGTGTGTATCCAGGTCTTGGACTCAGTGATCCTTCTGAGTCCATTCATACTCAGGGCATTCTTACCCACATTCTAGCTACACATCAGCTTCACAATTTTCACTGACAGGAAAACTGACTGTAAGGCTCTTCTCAAACAACAACAACAATAACAATAGTAATAATAATCTATCCACCTTCTTCAGAAGGTGCCAAATCCAGACTATACACTACCTGTGGTAGGACAGTCCAGCCAAGATTGGCAATGTACTCCATGGTCTTCAAACTGGTATGGGGCATGGCATTATCGTGTTGCAACAGAAAGGTTGTCCTCTTCTCTCACCTGACTTTGGAAGTTCGAGCCTTCTGCTTAGTCAGCATCATGATGTAGCGGTCAGAGCTGATGGTTTGTCTGAGTTCCAGGAAATCCAGAAGGATCACCCCTTTCCTGTCCCAAAAGACAGTGCACATCACTTCACCTGCTGAGGGTTCCATCTTGAGCTTGTCCTTTGATGAGGAATTCACGTCGCCACTCCATGGACTGCTGTTTTGATGCCAGCTTGTAGTGGTGATGCCATGTCTCATCACTGGTAATGGCACAATCCAAGAAACTGTCACCTTCAGCCTCGTATTAGTTCCATAGGTCACGACAAACTTGCATACAGTGTTCTTTCTGTTTCCATGTGAGCATTTGCGGGACTCGGTGCAATCTTTGCAATATTCCAGCGCTTTCACCATCATATTTTCCAGTGCATTGAAGCTGATATTCAGCTCCGTACACAGTTCCTTGGTCATAATTCACCAATTCACGTGGATGAGATGATTGAGATTATCTTCATTTCATGATGTGACAGCTGTGCATGGCTGTCCAGAATATGGCTTTTCTTTCTCGTTGCTGTTGTCACTGCTTAAACACACCATCCACTGCATCACTGTGCTCACATCCACCATTTGATCTCCATTAACATTCAGGGAGCAGTAATGAATGTCAATGGTTGCCATTTTTTCGACGTGGAGGAATTCAGTTCTACACATTTGCTTCATACAGACTTCCATGTCAGACGCCTTTTTGTCAGACTGCCTGTCTGCTGCCATCTGTCACATGGCAACAAAATTTAATGGAATATTGGTAGGAAGGTTCAACCTCTATTGCCATCCCACCAAATTCCACCTCTGATGTCATGGGCTAGCATATTAAAACAGGAGGCATTACTTTCAGAGCATCACTTGTATTTATTGGGGAGATGATCACATTTCGTTTGCACAGCACAGTTTCTAGAAAGCAGTAATATCTGTACCTATCTGTACCTACGCATTATGCTATGGGCTGCAGTGGGAAAGGCACATTTAGAGTAGTATTCTTTCCATATGGACATTCTAATCTGGATGTCTAGGGCTGTGAGATTTGCAGAGATGCAGAAAGGAATTGGTTGTACTAGCACAGACCTACAACAATGTTAACTCTGGTCCAATTTTTAGTCCGTAAGAACACAAGGTTTTTTGTGTGTGTGTGTGTATGTGAATTCAGGGATGACAAGGCTTTGCTTATAATGCAAACTTTACAAATGTATGTAGACACAGATAGCGTGTCACCCTGTTGAATTTTCTGAACATTCAGAATAACCCAGTCTATGTCAAATACACCTGAAATCTGAAATTATTCTGCCTCCATGTTGTTTAAAATGAATACAAAATTATTTTGCAGTTGTTTCTGGAATGTTATGTATCCAAAAGCCTGGTCTAATTTATATAATTATAGATAAATATATGTGGACATATGTTTACACATGCATTATTTCTCCCTATGAATCTCACCTCTCTTCTGTAGTCGAATCATTGGCTTACAGTACTGAGCCACATGTCCTTGTCTTCATTTTGCACGGTAAAACCTAATTTGAATGATTATTTGTTTCCAGAAGCATATTGCCTTCCCTTGGCAGCTGTCCTGTACTACTGCAGTTTCTGGTAGCCTGTTTGTGACACACGTTGGCAGCAACAACATTAGAACTGATCTTTTAGAATGAATATCTCAGCAATTAACTTGCACCTATAAATAATTTTTTTTTTTGTTAAAACTGTCCTATTTCACATCCCCATTTCTGTCAGAATGAAAGCATAAGGGAAACTGAGCACTTTGGTGCAGAATCATTGATACCTTGTAATTTTGTTGACATATTCTAGGAAAAAAAAAAAAAGAAAGAAAGAAAAAACAATGTAGAAATGTGATGAGATGTTCAGTTGGAGAGATACTGAAATTCTTTCATTAAGGGACAAAATCCCTTTTGTGCCTGCATCTAGGCCATACTGTATAGTCTAGGCATCTGAATAATTCAAAACCTCATTCTGTGATTATTCTTACATAAATGTGTTTTGTGAAAATATTATTTTAATTCTCAACTCATCCAAGTTTTCTAATATTCTCTTTTACATCAGCCTTGTGGTACCAGTCCTTCAGATGTGATTCATGTTATACTGAAATTTACCCTGCAAACTGTAGCCAACCATATCCAAAAGTTTTTGTTGTTTCTACAAAGTTTCTTACTTTAACTATGCTTTTATAACAATGATATATTTTCTGTGTGGTCCATACCCGAAAAGATATCATCTCATATGTCTTCTTTCCGGTTGCATTACTGTTCTACAGCAACCATTCACAAACCAAGAAAATCAGAAATGCACTTTTTCATTTTAGTTGTCTGACTCCAAGGATGCCTCACCCTGAATGAGTAAAAGGAATAGAATTATATATACCTGTTTTGCATATAACTTTCCCATCTATACCATTCTTATTGCATTTGAGAATTACTTTACATGTCAACTTTATCTCCATTTTTGCTGTTGATCTTTTTCTCCCATCCTGGCCCCTTTTCCTTTTTCTGTAAACTTTTATATTCTCTTCTTCCTGTACATCTTTTGTTACCTGTCTAATCATAGACTATCTGTCTACCCTAGTCCGAAAGAAAAGTTTCCCTTTTCATTTCTCGTTCTTTCATGAAGGATATGTTCTTCCTTGTTTCTTACAAAGGGCAGGACCTAGATTTTCAGAACAGGTGTTCAGGCTCTTCCGATGAAGCTTAACAGAACAAAAGGTCAAATTCAGCTGCAATGAATAACCACTGGTCTCAGAGGGAAGAATTTGTTCCGAAGTACTTTGAAGGGAAAAATAAAAATAAAAATAAATAAAAATAAAAAAGGAAAAGAAAACATCTGAAGAAAAGCATCTCTATGTAAACAATTTGCCCTTGTGGTCAACTTATTATAAAAGCAGGCCTGAGAGGCAACATAGCAGACTGGACATCACTAATGTGGTACAGTAGGCAGTGATATGTTACCCCTAAAAGACTATATTTATGGGCTTTTTAAAGTCTGCATCTGAAGGACATTCCGATAAGAAAAAGATGAAAATATTGTATCACTAGATAAAGTTCTTCTCCCTTCCAAGTACAGGTACAGAGCTTTTCCCAACAGTTAGAGGACACAACTATTTGCAGTCACAGGGATAGCAGATTACCTGGAACAGGAGAGGAAAGGGAATAAGTTCTTTCTACTTTAGAGATGTGACTTTTTTCAGTTACATCTCTCTACATGAGAAGCTCATGAATGGTTAGATGATCAAAATATAATGCTTCAGCTACCTGGTATCTCCACTGCTACTTCACAATCTGTGAGGATCATAAGTCTCACCACTTCCATAATATTTGTGTCAGTATTCAGTAAACCACTATTTGATAAAAACACCATCTTATAACTGCTGTTATGTTCTGCCTAGCCTGGGACAGAAACATACATAACAAAAATAGTATAAACTCATTTGAAAAAGAAAATCAGATTTTGGGTTATTTTAGTTTGTTTTCTGTACTTCTATAGAAGTAACAATAGCGCACAAGGGGGAAAGAAGATGTAATAATGAAATCACTTATTCTTGTATAACTGCTTGCAATTCAACTCTTCTAGAACACTATAGGTCTGTTTTTTCAATGCAGGCTTGTAGAGCATGTGCACTTATTTGATTCACACTGCTTAATCTGAGATAGCTTTTATTGCCTCATAAAACTACTGAATGAAAAATTAAGCCAGGATGATACAAAGTCCAGATAAAGAACTGGATACGGTCCAACCTTCATAAATCAATGTCCTGTTTAATTTAAAACACCATATTCCCATCTGCTGATATTGATAAATTAGGACATAACTGTACTGTATATTCCTAGATCATTAGAAGACTGTGAGGAAAGAAAAAGCAAGCCCTTTGACAGCAGTGGCATTCATTCGACAGCAATGACATTCATTCAAACCATTAAACTATCTTTTCTTGTCTAAGACCAAATTAGAGCAATGCAAGATGATGTTGATTCAGTTATTATACAACTCTATCCTATGCTACTAGATAACTGTATGTTGGTGAAGCAACACTTTGAAAGAATTTCTAGTCTTTAAACTATTTCATTTTACCACATACAAATGGAGAAAGTGTTGTTTAATCTTATTCCTTTTAAATTCTGCAGTGTAATTAAAGGGGCTACATCTTGAAACACAGTTTTCAATTCAGTTGTAACTTAATAATACTGTGTCTGTGAAATCTGCCGGCTGGAATTCTAAGGTGTCTCACACAGCACCTAGAGCATTAAATAACTGTTTCCACAATGCATGGATAACATTTAAGTAATGATCTTGATCAGGAGTCTAGCAAAGTCCAGTGAAGTCTGACTTAAGTGCAGTGAACTCAGCCAGCTCTATAGAGAGCAAGTCCTGAGGGAATACATATCAAATTAATTACATTTTAGGTATATTAATTATATATTAATCTCACTACCTTTTCCCTCCACCATATGTCACATGATATGGCAGAATAATTCAAGTCATAATCACTAAGCCGAATTGTGAAAATGGGATTTATAAGGATTATGAAATAATTTAATCACTGGTGACATTTACTGTACGAAAGCAGGTTTTTCACTCACACAATTTGCACAGTTCAGGCTGAGAGAGCTGGGGCTGTTAAGCCTGGAGAAGAGAAGGCTCTGAGGTGACCTGATAGCTGCCTTTCAATATCTAAAGGGGAGATACAAGAAAGAGGGGGACAGACTCTTTAGCAGGGTCTGTGGGGTAGAACAAGGGGGAATGGCTTCAAACTGAAAGAGAGGAAATTTAGGTTAGATTTAAGGAAAAAGTTTTTTACAGTAAAGGTGGTAAAGCACTGGAACAGGTTGCCCGAGGAGGTGCTGGAAGCCCCGTCCCTGGAGACATTCAAGGTCAGGCTGGACCAAGCTCTGAGAAATCTGATCGAGCTGTAGATGTCCCTGTACATTGCAGGGAAGTTGGACTAGATGACCTTTAAATGTCCCTTCCAACTCTAAGGATTCTATGATTCTATGACAGTCCAGCCAAGATTGGCAATGTACTCCATGATCTTCAAACTGGTATGGGGCATGGCATTATCATGTTGCAACAGAAAGGTTGTCCTCTTCTCTCACCTGACTTTGGAAGTTCAAGCCTTCTGCTTAGTCAGCATCATGATGTAGCGGTCAGAGCTGATGGTTTGTCTGAGTTCCAGGAAATCCAGAAGGATCACCCCTTTCCTGTCCCAAAAGACAGTGCACATCACTTCACCTGCTGAGGGTTCCATCTTGAGCTTGTCCTTTGATGAGGAATTCACGTCGCCACTCCATGGACTACTGTTTTGATGCCAGCTTGTAGTGGTGATGCCATGTCTCATCACTGGTAATGGCACAATCCAAGAAACTGTCACCTTCAGCCTCGTATTAGTTCCATAGGTCACGACAAACTTGCATACAGTGTTCTTTCTGTTTCCATGTGAGCATTTGTGGGACTCGGTGCAATCTTTGCAATATTCCAGCGCTTTCACCATCATATTTTCCAGTGCATTGAAGCTGATATTCAGCTCTGTACACAGTTCCTTGGTCATAATTCACCAATTCACGTGGATGAGATGATTGAGATTATCTTCTAAGCTGGAAAAATATCTTCCATTAGTTTCCTTCAGAAAAAAAAAAATGAGAGTTTTAGATAAATATATCCATCCTCAGAATGGACATAGCAGAGACTGGAGCTAGAATGAATATCATTTATTTTCACAGGAAACCCATGGAAGACACTAATATTGTAAAGTCAAGGAAATAAGTTTGCAAATGTTTTGGAAGATCCTTCAAAATTATTAGAATTGTGGAGGAAGAATGTGAGAATTTGAACTCTCTGGATGCTTGTTTTACTTGAGGGCAAGGAGTACAATTTACTTCTGTCTTGGTAAATTTTGTAGGAACCTTAATCTTAAGCATAAGAACTCAAAATACCAGCTCTCTAATATGGAAATTCCTGACACTACATTGTGACACCCATTTGTTTGTTGGTTACTCTGCATCAATTCAGTTGCAAAGAGAACAGAACATTCAAAACAATCTGAAAAGTAGAAAATAGGAAGTAATGCTGCCTTACATATGCAAAAAGTTTTTTAAAATAACTTGAATATATACTACCAACAGTTATTTTTAGATCTGACTGAAGGAAGATAATACTTTTTCCACTATTCTACTACTTCAGCAAAGAATGAGACAGTGGTTTTGTGACAAAACATTAGGTGCTATTACACAGCAACGCAGAGAATTTTATTAGTGAAGTTCTTTCAAGAGATTCAGAGATTGGACTTTCCTCCTTGTTTATCTTCAGTAGAACTTATGTCTCCCGTGGAAGGTCCTACTATGCATGAACAGCCAAGAAGGTGATTATCACAATTTGTAACAATAAACTGATACCTCTTTAAGACTTGTGAGAGACTAAAAAAGAATAAAATTAGAGAAAAGGTTTCCAGAGCCCACAACATTTTCAAAAGGTATTCACTCCCTCGGATATCACATGAAAATTATTAATTCTGAAATAATTTTACATTTATGATTATTTCTTATGAAAATATATTTATTTTGCAAATTTAATTTTGAAGATAATTAATTTTAAAGAAAACTGCAATTTTTTAAAAGGACCAATATGTTGAACTTCACCGTGTTCTAAAATGTTTGCATAGGAACTATGATATGGTGCGTTTGGATAGAAAACATTATCATATATTTTTCAGACAAGTTTCAGAAAAGATCCTAAACAAAATCTACCAAAAATACTTCTTACAGAGGTTTTCCGTATGTTTATTCTTTCTACAGCCTAGGAGAAAGTAAGAAAGTAAGGCGGGGGCCCATTCTTCAGCCTAATAAAGTTTTCATAGATTCAAAGTAACTTCATACGAGAAAATGGTTTCTGTTGCTTTCAGTGAAGTTATTCTGCACAAATATTTTTGTAACAATATCTGAAGGTCTATTGTCTTTTCAAGGGGTTGATCCCTCTTGCTGTCTCTGGTTCTTCTAAACGAGTTAAGACACTCAAGACTCCATAGGAGGATAGATTAACATGCTCATCACAGAAAAGTGAAATAGTATAGCAATTAAATCTATCTATATCTTTGAAATGAAATTACGCTCCAAATAACTTCTAGCAGGATGTTTCTCTGTTATTCATGAAAATGGAAAACAAATACATATTGATCCTTTAGCTCTGGCAAATTTCAAACTGTATAATGACCTTCTGCTCTTAAAAGCTTTATGATTAGAAAAATAAACATTCCCATCTTGCCAGAATGTTGACCAAATGCTCAGGAAAAAAAAAAGTTGTACAGAATTTAGGCCAAACAAATGTGTAGCTTGTTCAACCTCTACTGCCATACCACTGACACTCACCTCTGATGTTGTAGATCAACATAATAAAATAGGAGGTATTACTTTCAATGATAGCAATAGTAGGCAGAGGAGGAGAAGCTTGTTTGTAGGTTATGGTTCTTTAAAAGTCCTTATTTGACACAGCTCTTCAGTAATGAGGAAATGTCCAACTCAATAACTATAAACTGGATTGAATCAGCTCACAATGATGCAACATTGGAATAAGTGCTGACTTTGGTTATTTCACAACTGCTAGAGCTGTCATGATAAACTGGAAATTAATCAATCCTGAAAGTAATCACGGAGCACAGCTGGAAAAGAAAAATTGACCTGAGGGGGAAAAGAACATGTCCTCAAGTGCTGAAATATGAACTCAGCACATTATATAAATGTAGGGGTTTATTTTATTTTTATAAAGCAGATGTTCATATAACATCTGATACAAAATACTCATTCCTGGATTACTGTTGATGTAAATAGAAATATGTATCCTAAATTTGGAGATGGTAGTAGCCATCCATAAACAATATACAAAAAAAAAAGTAAATAAATAAATCCAGTGACTTAAAAAGGTGCTCTTAGCAGATGCAAAATTATTGTTGTACTCTAAATATTTCAAAACTATAAAATAATATTTAAAATAATAATAAAAAGAGCTAATAATAGAGACTCGAAAGGACTCCATACCCTAGCTATAACATCTACACCAGCAAAAGAGATTCTGACAGTGCAGCTTACTCTATGTTTACTTGTTTAACTTATTCAACAAAGTTAATTGGCTAGTAGATATGTTCTACTGGACCTTTGGAAAGGTAAGAATGCCTCAAGTCATAAACAATTTTAAAAAATAAAAAACCTTACTAATGATCTGAACTTTCCGCTAAAACAGACATTAGCTCAAACTCTCTTCTATGAGAAATGGAATTTCTTTTACTTGATTGATGTTCTGGAAAATAGGGAAGAAAATTACAAAATATTGTAAGTGAAATAATTGTAACAGCTCAGTCATTCATATGTGTTAGTAATCTCTAATAACTGAGCTTAAAGTCTGTAATTACAACGTAAAGTGTCTATTTATTAAGGGTTCAAATATAAATAGAGCTCTTCACAATTTTCTGAAATGATTCTCCCTATTAACTTTTGACAGAAATGTACACTTGTAAGAGTTATCATTTTTTGACATCATTTTTTGGTATTCGTGTCTCACTCTAGCCAACTCCTGAAAGCAGAGAGATGAACTAAGGGGAAAGAAATCTCCACCATCCAAATTTTGCTGCATCCAAATAAGGAGTTGGCAACCAATACCAGGGAAAAAAAAATACACATTAGAGTGTATATATATATATACACACACACACATATATATATCTATATCTATCTATATATATATATAAAATACCATCTTGTTGCGCCAGCGATAGGGATGGTTATCTTAACCCAATGGGTAAACTCAACCATGAGAATAAAGCTTCTCAGATGTTCACAGGCACTAGATTGAGAGGGTTCCATGTACAGTGCCAGAGGCCGACTTGCAACTGACACATCAAAACATCTAGCATAGCACTAACCTGGAGACCTTCACAGTCCTTACAAACAGACACTTAGCTTGGCTTTTTTTTTAACATCCATATCAACTGGATTTCATTCAATTTAATAATACAGACAAATTATTTGCAACTATTTAAAGAAATTTTTTCCATTTACAGTCCTGTAAAAAGTATCAACATCTTCTACTTTAATACTCTTACAACACTTTTAGTGTTAGCTTTTTTTAAGATTTCTTGTGAGTTTATGTGTTATGTGTCAGTTTTTCTTGTATGTTTTTCATTAATCATGTCACATTTTCAAGTGAATTTATAGTAGAAACCATAACAATGGTGCCCACTCTACTGGATTCCAGGCTCTGTAACAATGATGTTCATAAAATATAACAGTGCATCAGAGAGACTAAGGGCAGCAAACTCCAGAACAGCTGTGTTTGGGATACTCTCCTGGAAGCAAAATGTGAGAACTCAAATTTCTTCAGGCAAAGAAATTCAATTCTGCATGCTCTGGGTAAGCTGTCTACCCACTTTGAGAGGATCAGACTTCTCATGTCACTATTGAAAGTGTTTACAGACCTTCTGAATTTTGTAAATGTGTAAAATTTGAGCACAGTGAAGTGCTCAATAGTATAGACTATTTAGTATAAACTGATATAGTTAGTATAGACTAATAGCTGACCAGCTGAAGTTTCATGCTATTACTACTACAATTCAAGAAAAAGGAAAAAAAAAAATTACTCTCTCTGTGTTTCAACTATTGAATTTTCTTCTTCAGCATGGTAAACAAGTAGCCTAACAATCCTTGTCCCAATCTTGAAGCTGACTTTACGTTTTTGGAGTTGTAAAAGAGAGCCTTCAAGTTAAAGTTCAGTAGTAAAATCTGTAACTGAGAACAGCTATCAGGACTCACAGTAGAACATACAACACTGAAATTTATTCATTAAAATTATGCAATTTCACTGAATTGGTGGAATTGAAAAGAATGAGGATACATGCAGCAGGCAATGTTTCTAAAGGTAGAGGTAAGTGAAAACAATACAAGAAAATAATGAAAATAAATTTCTGAAAAAAAAATCTTTTCTTTCTGTTTAATTCATTTTTTTTGCTATCTTCCTGAGATTCCTTTATCAAACTATTTGATTTTTCTTTTGTTTGTTTGTATCTTATGTTTCCCTTTACTCTTCTGTGTCACTTTCCATATTCACTTTTCTAGTAAATAGATAAAATAGCCTTCTAATATAATCAAGTGAAAACCAGATCTCCAAGATATTAGATCTGCCAGTTTTTACTTTCTTCGCAAGTTTTCATATAGTTTTCTTCATGACTGTAGCAACCTCTTACTTAGTCTACACTATACAAGTGCATATGTCAGTTCAAAAAGAACACCAGTGAGAGAAATTTAAACTAATCTAAAATCTGGACTTGATAAATGCTTTCTTCCAGCAGTGTCAATGCAAACATCATTTTTTGTTATTGAAGTTTTTGAGAAGATCAATATTTATTAGTAAGTATTCTGACAAATTAATCTGTTTAAGTCTTGTTTGCATCTGTTTCATTACAGTATGTCGCAAGAATAATCAAATGAAATTAGTAATTGCTTAAGTAGCTCTTATTTTGAGTGATGATATTCTTTTACTCTTAACTGGACTATGCTCTGAACAAATTAGAATCTCTATTTCTTGTTTTTAATATTAATCCTAGAGAAACGTGTACAGTAAATGTGTTAGTTCACATCAAAATAGCTCTATTGGTTTAAGCTTCCTGCGGAGGTAGAATATGCACAACCCTTCTTTGGGGCATTTGCCTAAATTGCCTATTTGTTTAACTAAAAGCACAAACTGCCTTTCAGTTTCTGCATTGACTTATGCAGAAGATTTTTAGTACTTGACCAAAGATTTTTAGTACTGTTGTCAACGTTCAGAATAAAATTCCAGAAAAACTTTGCAAGAACAGTGAAGTGCTAGCACTTTTAACAACGCTTCCTTCTTTGATTAGAAATGTCCAGTGTTGCAAGTAGTGAGTACTCTGCTTTGGCTCACATAGTATCACACAAACTTCTGGTCAGATGCTATGATTAAGCCAGCTGATTATGCTGAGCACTGCTTCTGCACCCTTGAATGAAAGGAAAATCTGTAGGGTAGGACAAGCACTCCGTATCAATGGAAATATGCTACATATACCATTTTTTTTATAAAGCATACAAACAGTAAAATTAATGACTTGGGAATTGTAGCTATGGTAGTGCTATTAGTCGCAAGACACCTGTGCAAAAACTTCTGTCTGCCAGGGCCTTTCTGAAACACTTAAGCGAGGCATCTTCATGACTGCTTTCTCAAGGTTCACTATTCATTCATTCCTTGCAACTGTTATCGTTTATTTTCATTTTAACAAAATGCCAAAAATTAGAACAGGTATTTCCTCATCACACTCACTCAGTTATTCTATGTATGCTTCTAAGACCATCAATATTTACATTAAAAAAAAAAAAAAGGCTAGTGTATCTGATGCCGACATTTGCAGATGCAAATGCAGATCTCTATAGCAAGTGCAGATCTTTATAGCAATACTCTTCCAAAGCTGAGCAACTTTGGAAGGAGAAGCCTATTTTTAAAGGAATTAGACGGAAGAAAATCAACCCCAATCCTGCACATACTTAAGCACCTGCAGAACTTAATGATGTGAATACTCAGTTGGAGATCAATAACAAACATTTAGCATACAGTTAATGCTGAAGCACTAATGCTTCAGTGATTGCAAGGTCAAATTCACCTCTCCTTATCCTCAAGGATATGAGATGCAATGTACTTTAGGATGTTATTATATCATACATTGTCATTTCTGAGTACCACTAGTACTCTGTTGAAGAAAAGATTACTTTTTCTTTGCCTCTTTTATCATTAGACCAAATATTATTTTATAATAAGTTGCATTATGGAAGGTACTTTGAAGTCCTTCCCTGATGTGTACAAGTATTTCTGTAAATGACTGTAAATCAAGCTCTAACTAATATTAACTAATGTGTTCCTAAAGCAGAAATAATCAATTAGCAGTCAAACAAATGACTTAACCAATTTTTCTGATGCTTTACTTTTTACCTTCAGAATGCTGGCGTAACATTGCCTATACATATGCGATGATAACTTTCCCACATTTCATAGAATTTTGTCCCAAGCCTGTGCAAAATTATCCCACGCAGCCAGCAGAAACACCAGAAGACAATTCATAGAGCACAGAGAATGCAATTTGGACAATTGAAAAATACCTATATATTGGAGGGGATATCTAGAGAAAAAATATTAGTGCCTCATTTATTTTTTGCTCATATCCCTAGAGGTACCATGAAAGCTCAAAGATCATACTTCCACATTCTGTGCAATAGATAAGAAAGGAAACAATGTTTGTCTCCAGATGATGCTAGGGATGAGATGAAACAGAAAATATCCAAGACCCAAGCAAGAAGTTGACAAAGACATCTTGGTAGTGAAGAAAAATGGCAACATGCTGATTTTTGTTCTAGGAAGGATGAGAGTTGGTAACTCTTCCTGAACTCAGCAGGGTATAATTGCAACACAACAGAGCAAAATGAACAGCCCACCCACAAGTGACTCCAAGAACATATCACATTGTTTGTTTCAGTGTAAGCATTTTTTCACTTGGCAGTTCTGTTTTTAGATGAAATATGTTCAGCTTTTTCACTCTTGTCTCCTTTTTCTATTGTAGAACTTGAGTTAAAACATCAGCTCCTCCTTCATTGCCGATACTAAAATTGTAAATATTGCACTAGAGTTGTGATGCAAAAGAGGATTCACTACCAAGAAACTTCAATATACTTTCAAGACCTTAAAAAATAATCATAAAGAGGAAATTGGGCTTTATATAACTATTTATGATATATGCAAATATATACTTAGCAGAGGAATGCATCTTAATTGTGTGTATTTTTAGATGTATATGTACTACATTTCCTAATTTATAAATATTAAAAGGATTCATTATGAAATCATACATACATACAACCGCAGGGCAGAGGAAAATACAATAGAATTTAACCCTGTACACCTGACCGTTGTGTTAAATTCAGACTATTTAAGAAATTGGGACTGCAAGAATAGGTGGAAAACTGTCATATTTCATCAGAATATGACAAAAAGCCCCATACATTACTAAAATTTGGAATATTTTTGTGTTGATAGGACCTAACACTATCCTTGATATGCTATCAAGAAAAAAATTACTATAAAATTGTAACATTCAAACAATAGAAATAAGAAATCAGAGGGACTGTTGCACTGGGCAGCAGATGAAATTAACACTTACTGACCTGATGTGATAGGTATAGTTTTAAAGACTGTGTGGTAGATTGACCTTGTCTGGCTGCCAGATCCCACCCAGGCACTCTCTCACTGTCCCTCCTCAATGGGACAAGGGGAGAAAATAATATCAAAAAGCATGTGGATTAAGATAAAATTTGTTTAGCAAAAAAACCCAAAAGCTACATGTGGAAGCAAAGTAAAAAGAGTTTATTCACCACTTCTCATTGGCAGGCAGATGCCCAGCCATTTCCAGGAAAACAGGACCTCAGCACATTTATCAGTTTCTTGCAAAGACAGATGCCACAACCATGAAAGCCTCCAAAACCTTTTCCTTCAGTTTTACTGCTCAGCACAACGTTGTATGACATAGAACATCCCTTTGTTCAGCTGAGGTCAGATGTTCTGGCTGTAAACCCTCCCAGCCTCTCACCTACTCCAGCCTACTGGCCTTTGGCAAGGAGAGGATTAGAGAGACAATGTTTACTGCTTGGCAATAGCCAAAACATTAGTATGTTATCAACACTATTCTAGACACAACTGCAAAGCACAGCACCATACGAGCTGCTATGGGGAAATTTAACTCCATCCCAGATAGACTCAGCACAGATGGATAATTTCAATCCTTAGAGAAAACATGTTGACAGAGAGACAACATGATCCAAGGGTTTAAATAAGCTTAGGTATATTTGGTATTGCATAGCCTCATGCTAACAGTTTTCTTAGATGTGTATACTGTATAGTGTGGCTGTCAAGAAGCAGCTATCAAGGCTCTCATTCTTTCTGCATCTTCACAAATAACTCGTTGAACCAGAGAGAAAGTATGAGATAAAGAGTAATCAGACTTCTCCTCTTTTCCATGGGACTCATGGCTGTGACAGTCTATTGTCTAAAAGAAAACAACAGTTTTCCAGAAAATCATGTCCTACCTGACATTCGGCATGTAGTCATTTTTTGGTGGATGTACCTGCAGCCAAAAGAAATACAGTAAAGATCAAAAGATAGGAACAACAAAGTTGTCCAAACTGAACATGGTCCAAAAGATAATGTTGTAACTTGAGTATTTTGATTTTTCCCTTTCTTACTTTCAAAGAAAACTGCTTAGTTTTACACAGGCTTGATCCTTGTGTATCAAAAGGAACAACAAAATAGAAAATCCCGATACTGTTTTAAAGAGAATTTTTACGGCCGGGGATGTTATAAGGTACTTGTTTCAAGTTCTGTTGAAAGGTTTTTTCAATTCAAGCTTATTCAAAGCTTGAGGTGAACATAAAGAAGGTCACCATGCTGGTCTCTCCTTGGGAAAATGAGTATAGCTGCCTCCTTCCCCCTTTTTGAGGTCTCTGTGGCCAAGGGACTGTGAGTGAGATTGGACCATTGTGGCACCTCCACATCTGAGGTGCTCTTTTGGTCTTCAGTGATAACTTTTGTTGAGGGATAAATAGAAGACCACTACTATCAGTGCTAGCAGAGGGATACCTGCAAAGCCAGTTACTTAACTTTTGCTTACTAATTTGTAGGACCATTCCTATATCCTACATTTGCTGTGTTTTGTTTTTCCACATTTCAGTGTTTCTGTCTCACATCAAAAACGAGTGATTGCTTAAAAATTTAGAGGCTTTTAGGGACTTTTTCCAACAGCTGCTAGACTCTTAATCTCAGCTCCTCTGGCTGTAGACGCCTACAGTCCATTCATTGTCAGATCCCAGGTTACAGTTTCTTCCAGAGGATGCTTTCCGGCAGCCCAAATTCTGAAGATGGCAAATATCCCAATCACCTAAAGTACTGCATAAATAAGCTTTCCCCACCCTCTTCTGTTGTGTACATCTTATATTCATCACAACATTCATCGGACAAGGGTAACTAAACAGGGGTGACCCTTTGTCCTTCTTCTGGAAATGACACACTCACCCCCCACCGCCATTTTTCCAAGAGTCTGGCTGTCATTGCCAACTGCAATTACAGTAGTAATGTATTAAAAGAATGGGCTCAAGATTGAAGCAGCAGAGGCTGACAAAAACCTGTCTCTCTTATATACATTTTGTCTTGAGTGCCAAGAAAAGTAAACAGAATAATGGAGCAGAAATAGGAGTGACTGACACAATTGCAAAATTTCATAAATGTGAACTGCAGTCATCCTTGCAAATAGATTTTTGATTTCATGAATTTATTTATTGAAAGAAGAGTACATCTCCTTAAGGATTAAGAAGATTTTATGCTATGCTTCTGTATTAGATTTACAGTAGATTAGTATGTACTGAGACACCCTCCAAAAAATAAAGAAATAAATGCTGATGATAACATTAGGAATAAGCCCACATTATTTATAGCCATAAACTCTGGAATTGTGAGTATTATTCTCTTAAAAAATTCAGAATGTTTGCCTATTTTTAAAACTACCAAGCCTCTATACAGGTTTCTAGTGTCTAAAACATCATGCTATGTTTTTTTATCTATTCAATAATAAAAAAAAAAAAATTCAAAAGCCTAAACTGAATATGTAGCACAGTATGCATTTATTGTGTCAAGAGTTTGATTGAGAATCACAGAGCAAGGTCAATTTTGAAAAGAGGTTAAGGTGAATTTTTGTCTCTTTGAATTTACCATATTTAATACAGAGCATCATTCTGTGTACAGTGTAAATGACATTGGATCTTGATTCCTTGAAAGTGATATGTGATTGCATTAGTTATAAAATAGAAGCATGGTAGAGAATAGCCATCCTATATCAGCATATTTGATATTTTGATTATTTTCATTTTTCTGATGGATGTATTATTATTATTATTAACATGATCGAGTAGTCATAGGTTAAAAACATAGCTGATATTTTCAAAGAAAGAATCAGAGCTTTAGGGAAAATGATAGATCAAGTATGAATTATTAGGCTCAGAGGAGGGCAACAGTGCAAAATATGGCATTTAATTTACACAATTTAATAATGCCTGGATTTAGTATCTAAGAAAATTTAAGAACTGAGAATCACTTTTTCTTTTTATCTCTACCATGTGTTTTTATATTTCTCTTCCCTCTGACCTTAAGAATGTGCAAAGCTTTAACTACCTTTAAGCCAACTAGCTAGATAGGCATATATTTAATGTTTTACAATACTCAGTTGGTAATTTTAATCCAAATACATTATTCAAGACAGAAAAATAAATAAATAGAATGGAAAATATTTCCAGAAATATTCATCTATTTTAGATTAGATGTAATGGGGAAATTTTTCACTTAGAGATTGGTGAGGAACTGGCATAGGCTGCCCAAAGAAGCTGTGGGTGCCTCATCTCTGTAGGTGTTCAAGGCCAGGTTGGATGGGGCCCTGGGCAGCCTGATCTGGTGTGTGGCAGCCCTGGCCACTGCAGGGGGGTTGCAACTGAGTGATCTTCGAGGTCCCTTCCAATCCAAGCCATTCTAAGATTCTTTGAAATATATGCAATTAATTATTGCTACCGTTGAAAGCAATTACATTTTTGAGACATTTGTAATCTAGATTAAGTTGCTATTTGCATTTTACAGTGCTGATCAAAAATTGATCTCCTTTCTCATTTTCAACTTGCTATTGTCAATATGTATTTGGGGATTTCTGTGATTCTGTGCTCTACTTCTGTTTATCTAGTGTTACATTTGTTTGAAAGAAAGATAATCAGCACGTAGAGGTAGTGATTTAGCAGACGCCTTTACAGAGGAAAAACTAAAAGTTATTCCAGTGAACTGTAAAATTACAAATAAGGCATGGGATTACTTTTGTGCATAAGTCCCTCAGCCAACATTCCTCTGCACCATTTGTGTAACAGGAATCATTCTAATTTGAAAAGGTAAGTGCCCATATAGAATCTAAATTCATCTTCTAGTTGAGACAAAAAGAAATACAAAGACAATTCAAGGAGTAAATCCGGTACTGAGCTGTTGCTGAAGTTGGAACAAAATGCCTCTATGGTCTTTCCTCAAAATATTGCAAAATTATGTAGTTAAGAAAATGGTGTATGTGATCAGAAATGGGGACCTGAAATCAATTTATGCAAGAATTTATTCAGTTTATATTCAACATACAATTATGAAGTATCGCACCCCAAATATCCACATGTTGTGATCAATCAAATAATTATTCCTGCTGAATTGTATGCAACTCTTTGTCTAACACAGATCAATTTCACCCATCATCTGTGAGTTTTTCCCACTAGATTATTTATGTGAATAACTTAAAATATTTAAAGAAACATTCCATTTCTGCTGTGGCTCTTCCAGCATCAAGTGATCATTAGGGCAAGTGAGGGAGAAATACAATATAGCCAGTCATTTCCTCAGCAAAACAAGAAATATTGTGAAAACATGGTTGTCCATTGTAAGACTCATAGAGTTGTGTGAAACACAATAATATATGGCCTGAATTTCAAGCGTAAAGAAAAATGGCTGTTTCTTTAGATTTTAAGAAGATATACAAAAGAAAGTAGTCCAGAACCTGCAGCAAGCCGTACATTTGGCAAAGGAGCAAAGACAAAGCCTTTATTGTTCGTTATTTTAGATGTTTGAATTTGGTGTCAATTTGATGCCAATGACCTGAAGAGGAGTAGCTAAGAGTTAATTGGCTCTACATCTTTTGAAACAGTTAGGGGGAAAAAAATTCCCCATGTTAAATTAACTGGAGTTACTGTGTCAATATTGCTTGTAATTTATGCAGTAAATCAGTAAGCAATTTGAGAAAAACGTTTCCACATAATCACACAATTTTTCATAGTATGCCTACACAAATAGCTACAAACAAAGCTTGTTAATTTCAGTTCCTGGTTACATTATCATAGTAAAAATTGCATACTCAAGCTGGCTCTAGTGAGTTCAATCTGGGCAGACTGGTACAGAATTACCTATACCAACACACCTACACATCACAGAGGATGATTTACTCTGATAGATCCTAGTTAGTAGGCCCTTCAGGATAGTTTGTCGTGAGTATTCAGTTTGAAACCTGCACTGCTTTCTTCACTGGTATGTTTTGCAAATGGCACATTTCAATTCCTTCATCACAAGATGTTTGGCGGGGATGTTCATGCTCATTCAGCAGGGGACTACTCCAGCAGATTGAAGCAACCACAAGGTTCTGATCCACATCAGAAATTTTCATGGCTACAAGAATTAGACCTAAACAGAAAATCACAGCTGGGGATATAGAAGTAAATATTTCAACCAACATAGCTTACTGTATTGATGAAATATATTGATTGCAGCCAAAGTCGGTATAATCTTCAGAGTCAGCAGAACCAACTGTCTGTGAACATATCTACTCTGTGTGCTTCTTTTGTTTCCTCTTTCTGTGCACTTTAAACAATTTACCTCTCTAGAGACATTATATGTACCGTTTCAAGCAACAGTGGATGACGACCATGTGTCTCATAGATACAGAATTAATCTATAAGAAGCAATTTGGAAATTAAAATACTATGAAGATATGTATCTTCAAGTGGCAATTTATTAATTAATCCTGATTCTCTTACTATTGGCACATATAGGTTGCAATCATTTCTATTTCCCAGTGCTGAATGAGTTTACCTTTGAGCATTGATCTGCTGCTGATACAAATGTTAAGTCCTGGGTAACTAACAAACAGTTTATACATTCAAGCATCAACATCCAATTAAAATCTGGCAGTTTTTTAAAATCAATTCTTAAATGATATAAAAAGTAAAATGAGATACAAAAATGTCACATTAGGACCTCTTTATAATGCATTAGACATTTTTTATGACAGCAACAAAACCAAGTAGATCCTGCACATCATTTCATTATTTACTCAGATATAGCAGAATAGATGTGCCTCATCCCCACCAATCCCTTGTCTCAAGACAGAAGGTCTAAATTAAAATAATTTGAATTTCTCAACAACACAGAATTAATGAAGCTTTTGAAAAATGACAACTGCTGAACAATGTTTTTTTCAAATACTTGGCTGGATCCAAAATGGTTGAATGCATTCATTACAAGCTTTCTGAAATATTCCACTTGGGGCAATGAGGAATTAGGGAAATTTTCACAAAAGGAGATTATTTTAGGGATACCATCTATAACAGAGGATGTGAGGGAGAAATGAGCCATCATTTTAGCTGTGAACTAGAGTATTGCTGAAATCATTATACTTGAAAAGTATGCTAATCTAATAGTAAAGCCAGCACAGCACGGGGATACCTATTTTGCATAGCATACCATGACATACTGTTAATTTTCTGTAGAGTTTCTAATCTCTTTTGTTAGGTCCTCAGCAAAGGCTGTGATGGAATTTCTCTCAGCTTCTGATTATTTCTTTGTTGCTGGAAGCACTTGATATGCACTGTGCTGCTTTCAGTATTTAAAAGTGAAAATTTTGATAGCAAAAGTCACAAGCAACATAATGCTGTACAGACATGATCAAGCAACAAATCTGGAAATGACAGCAGTCTAGGATTGTGAACTTTTATTTTTGTCTACTATTACTCTTAAGTGAAAAAAATGGGGATCGCATGAATTGTTAATTAAACTCATCATGATATAACATTTAAGATTCCTGGATACATTATCTATGATCTGAGCTGATGTACAACACATTTCTTTAGAACCTGAGCTAAGATAATGTCCCAACTAATCCTCCAGCTTTCCAGCTCATGACACCAAACCTGCAATATTTTGGATTGTTGGGCTTCTGCAGATGGGTGCTTGTAGGATATTTGCAGTAAATTATAAGCACATGTGGAAGAGTTGGTAACAACTTACAAAAATAATTTTGAATTTGATGCTAACAAAATTTCACAGTATACGTGCAATTACTAAATTCTCCAGGCATTTTTCTGACATGCACAGATTTAAGCAAATTACTACTAAATGTAACACATGGCTTCCTCAAAATATACTGGCCCTTACCTTAAGACAGTGAACAGATTTATCTTGCTAGCTCTAAATAAATGTAACCTTCTAAAACATCTTCTGTGTTTGTACAGAAATGGGATTGATATAATCCATTTTCTAATCCACGGCCTTGGGCATCGAATTTTCCTGGCAATTAAATCCTTGATAGCTTACTATCCATAGTCCCTATCTGCTGATTTGTGTATGTTTGTACATGCGCTTGAACAGGCAGTTCCACCTCCCCAAACTTGACCCTGTGGAAGCTCCTTCCAGTGCTTAGAGTTCTATTGTTGGACCTTGCTGGAGTGAGGGGAGCGGAAGAGCAACTGGAAGGGGGCAGCTCTACTTATCAAGATGAAAATAGGTGAAATGAAAATACAGAACCAAATATGATACTGAAACAGTCACCTGTAACAAGCACCAGTTATCACTTTTAAACAGAGGTTTATGGGTGTGAAGCACCACAGGCAGAAAAGCATGTCTGTATCTGTATGTTGTTTAGAAAGGGTTATCTAGATTAACTCTACTGAATACTTCTGGTTATGGATCTTCTAGATATGTTTCATAGTATTAGAAGGTGGTGGTTTTGTTGTGGGCTTTTTTTTTTTTTTTTTTTTTTTTTTTTTTTGGTGCCATTGCTTAAATCAGATAAACAAATTAAATTAAAACTACACTAGCAAAATGGCAAATGTCTTTGCACTGTTACTTGAGACAGTTAGTGAAAGACCTGCTTCCCTACTCTAGCTATGCCAGAAAAGTTGATGGGTAGATCAGAACTAGTGTAAGCATCATGGTGGTTTGGTTCCATTGTATTACAGCCTTCGTCATGTGCAGACCAAGGTGCTTTAGGGAAAATTGCTGAGATATACTGTGTTCATCTTGCAGATGTTGAAGTACAGACAATGTGATTCTGCTAGGGCTGTGGAGAAGCCCACCAGCCAAGAAGAGATTAAAGACCAGATCAGGACAGTACCACAGTACTGGAGTTACAAGGGCAGCCTCAAGCTGCCAAGGTGAAAACTGATAGTTGAGTCAGGCTTGCAAATCTCCAACTTCAGATGATGGCTTTGTATTCAGCTCCCCAAAGCCTCTACTGCGCAGCAGACTGTGATGCACATCCAGCACACAGATGTGCAGTCCATGAGGCGCGATGGAAGGGGATGGAAAAGGGCATATGTCTTGTGCTGCACTGTGAAACAGCTGACCCACACACATCTCAAGTAGGAGCCAAAGAAGAAGCAAGTAAGTAGCTCTCCAGCTTAACACCTACCTGAAAAGCTCAGTACAGCACTGAGCTGGCCTAATGCTTGTCAAAGCAAGTAATGAGCCATAACATAAACATGGTGAGAACGTAGGAAAGGGCCAGAGAATAAAGGCCAGAACTAATAAAATGTCATATGTTAACACATCATTGTGCACATTTGCCTATAATTCAGACACTTTTTCTGCTTCATCTCCAAATGCAAACCAAATGCCCTTAAAGCAATATATCCCAAACTACCTTAGGATGACATTATGAATCACACACACCACATTTCTGAGGGCACTTGCTGGAATCAGCATGATAGTTCATTGTTCATTGATTCACACACAAAAGTCAAACAAATCCATCAAACTTTAGACACTTGTCTGCTTTTCTGCTAGTGATCTCCATAGTTTTATCAGCCTCGGGGTAGCTGATTATTTCTGAACTATGATTTTCCTGAACATATTTTGACTAGTCCCTTTGGCTGCATGTTACTAGTTAGCATGGGTACTAGAACTGATTTTACTGTAGACAGAGCAATAAATATCATCTCTTTTCAACAGCTTTTGCCACATGCACACATCAAGTGAGATAACATCTTGACAAACCCCACAAGTGACATTTACATATTAGTTCCATTAAAGTAGAGTGAATACATACCACTTACTTCCCTGAAAATGATAGACGTGCCAGCAACCAGGCTTGATGTGTTGCATATCAGCATCTTTAATTGCAGCACAATTAACTGTGTCCTTTTTTACCTGAAGCATTACATGTTGTACTTCTCTGGCATATATCATCACAGGGTGTAAACTGTAGAGACATTTCAAAGGTGCATTTACTATCTAACCCTACATTCAACTCTAATTTAAAACTTAGACTGTGGCACAGACGGTCATACCATTTAAACATCCCCATCGTGCATATTCACATTCATGTCGAAAATCTTTAGAGTTTATTGACCACATTTCAAACTTGACAGAGATGTGCTGATCTCAGAGATAATCACCTCATTGATCCAGATGGAGTAATGCTGCACACACACACACACACAACAGAATTAATTTTCAAATTCACCTTGAGGCCATATGATAGCTAGATCTGATGGGATGGTAATGTTGAAAGTGAGTAAAGAAACCAGGACTGCCTCTTTTGGCATGCTCCACAGTTAGAACATTTTAGGCATAGTGTGAAACTGCCTCAGTTAAAAAGTCAATCAAAAGACAGAAATCTGTAGGAAATCTGGCTTCATTAGTTCATTAGCTGCTTGCAGAACTACTTGTTTACACTGGTCACATATTGCAGGCATCAGAAGTATTTGCAACAACTCATCTGTTCCTAAAAACTGAGGATCTTCTCTGATGGTGCACCACCCTTCCCTTCCTCCATCATGTGCCCATAAAAGCGCATCCGCACTCTTGTACATTTAGCTCCGAGAGATCTATCTAAAATATATCCACACAACAAGCAAGACAACGAACACAAAAGAGAAAAGCTGGAAGGGATGATAGTCACATGTATCTACTATAAAGGGAGTATGTTAAGTTCTGGATGCAAGTCCTATAAGTAGCAAAATTTAAATGAAATTGATGTCATTATTTATGTTTGCAAATCTCTGAGCCATGGGGAATAAAGGAAGGATATAAGTAAACTGTGGCCATCTGTCTGTACAGCTCATTCAGTTCTCTCTTCAGTCAGGTGAGACTATTACTGTTGAATTTTGCATTTGAAACTGGTAACAAAATTCAGAGTCAAAAGGGGAATTGCAAGAGGAATTTCAAAGAGGAATTTCAGTCCAGCATTCTCAAAGCACGGTAGCATGGTCTGTTCCCTGTTTCTTAAATATAAGCCGTGTATATTTTAGAAATGGCTGATATATCACGTACTGCTGGTTTTGAATGCAGAAAGGAGAAGAATGTAAACATATAATCTGCTTAAATTCATTAAAATTCTTTTCCATTTGTGCAGGGAGCTCTGTCTGAATTACTGATTTTCATGAGGATTGTCTCACTGTGGCAGAGACAGAGGCCACAGCTGAGATCAGTGACCTATTGTGCTAGTCACTGTTTGAGCACACAAAAGAGACAAACCCTTCCCTTGAGAGTTACTGTCTAATCAGAGAGAAGGTAAGAGGAAGGGATTTCATATATATTTATTTTTCCTGATACTTATAAGCAGATGTTGCAGATTCCTCAAGGGGAGTATGCGTGTACTAACCATTAGAGCTTTGATTTGCTGAGGAGTAAGTCCCTTTTTGACTATAGCTCTAGTAACGATGTGAACATTTACAAGGCTGGCTTAAGAGCTAAGTATACCATCATTCCTTTCCATTTCATAATTGCAGTAAATTCCAGTACTATCTATACCTATCTATTTTTATCACCAATCCCAAAAGACTTTTCTCAACATTTTATATTTATATAAGAATGTAAGCAGCAGCATGTACCATTGTTTTGTGCTTTTCAAAAATCTAAGCAAAAATAAGCTGGAATATTTTGTATTTTATCCAACACGATGTTATAAAGATGGGAAATTATTGGATTCTCGCAAAAAGCATTTACCAGAACAGACATCAATGACTTATATTATATATATATACAATTATATAACTTATACTTAATATTTGACATACTTTTATTAAGATTATACTAAGTCACAGATCTGTACATACATCTGTAATACTCAAAGGTTGTATTTCACTGGAATCATGAGCGTGTTTTCTGTTTACATGAGGACAGGAGGATTTAAAATCAATAGCTATATACAGACAGCAGCAACAGTGGTTTCTCAAAGCACCTCATGTTGAATCATGAAACTTGTAGGTTTGAGACATGATTTGAATTAATATACTGGAGATAGTTAAAGTTCATATATTATCTTATCTGAAGAGGCTAGCTCATCTCATGTCACAAATTTATAAATAACTTTACCAATTATGGGGTTCTTTTTACAATCTCTGTCTTGATACCTTAGATGATTAATGTATGATACTTTTATGCACTTCTTTGTAGCTGCATTATCAGAGATTTTCCAAGTGCACTTAAATCAGTCTCTTCTCAGTGAGCCACAGGTGTGACTTGCATTGCTAGTCAGCCTTTCAGAGCTGGGAAAAAGGGAGATTTTCTTGGCACTCTCTTGCTGAATAACTCATCCTTCTCTAGTGCAGGGGGAAAGGAAACAAATTATACTATGTACTAAATCTCTGGTCATGTCAAAAGTTAAATAAACTGCAGTACAATCTTGAATTGATAAACTATATCTGGATTTAATCTCAGATTCAGTCTCAAAAAGAGGCACCTACAATACACTCACACAGAAGGCGTGGTTTCCTTAGTAACAGTAGCCAAAGAAAGAAAATCTGCCTGACAGGTAAGCTTACACTGTTTCTGAGATGGATAACCACTTTCCACATCTAAAATATTATCCCTCTGTGGTCAAGGGAATGCTGGATAGGGATACATATATAAATCTCTCTCTCTCTTTGCTTCTCTCAATACAGATATGAATATTTAGACATCAAATCAGTGAACACAATTTACTTATAGTACACAAATCTCCCACAAGCTGCAATTACAAATATGGGTCTCCTTAGGAATCAACAGAAACAATGGTTTCTTAGGAACAATTCTTGCAGTGCACAGGGTTTACAAGGAGTCTCCTTTCTGCTCAGCTAGTGGTTCTTTTTCTGGAGCCACTTGACAATTAAATGGAATTCATTTGAATTAAGACATTTTCAGCATTGCTTCCTCTTAAGCAAATGCAATCAATCTCCCCATGCCTCTTCAGTTAGAAGAAGTTAATGTTTAATGCAAACTGCCTTTGTCTTTGCATTTTGTGCATAAATTTCTGTTTAATAAAAAAAGGTTAAGTACCTTTCCACTGGAATTTAATTAAATCGCTCTGCCGAGCTCTTACAGTGTATCAATATTAAATTGCAGTCTGTGTCCACTGCTTTCTCTCTTAGTGTTTATATTGAATGGTAGCATTCAAATGCCAGTCAGATAAAAAAAAAAAAAAANNNNGCAAAAAAAAAAAAAAAAAAAAAACACAAATGTGATGTTTTTGTACATCTAAAAAATACGAGAGAAATTTAGACAGAGCCCATTCAGAGATGATCTTTGAAATTATTTCATCTAAGATCTAAGTTCATTCATACCTTCTATGAACAACAGTTCTGTAGCCAAGCACAAGCTTTAAGAAGTAAGCTATTTCTCCCCCTGATGAATTCGTCACCATCTGACTGTGGCCTTGTGATTCTGCAGACTGGTCATAAAAAGACAGATTTGTTTCCTAGTTTGATAGGAAAGATATTCTTGATAGTATCTGTGACAGCAAACTGGACTCTAATAGATGTGCATGCAGAGAAATTTTCCACAGCTTCTTTTGATAACAAGAGAAATAATGAATGTCATGTAGCTCCAAGTAAGGACTTTGGGAAAGCAGGGCCACTTTTCCAGAATGCATTTATGTTCTTTGAAAAGCATTTTACCATGTCTACAGTCAGTTAGACAGACAATGAAATACTGTGCTTAATCCATCTAAAAATTTGGATAATGTCAAAGCCAAGTTATGAAGTTGATATACCAGTGCAGAAAAATTAAACAATAGAAGGGAATGACTAGAAATATGTATCTATCCCACAAATATGCAGTATCACAGGGCTGAAAGAGATGTAGCAGAATAATATATGAGACTACATTAAATTGTTGAAAAATACACGGCATTCAGGAAAAATAAAAAAAGTTATGGCAATGGAAGGAACACCATGAAAACAATATTGTAAAGGCATATGCAGTAACACAATGGATACTTTTTCTGGAATAGTAGATTATATCTAGTCTAGAATCCACGGTAAATAAGGTTGGAGCTGTCAATATAAACAGAGCAAAGAATTATATGAGGTTAAGAAACCATTTCTGCAAAACTACAGAAGGCACGACTACAATAACAGCAACACCCCCTCACTCCACCTTCTAAAAAATATCAAGGTATTTTAAGGTTCAAGAAAAGTCAAGGAAGGAGTATGTTTCTAATGAGTCAAGGAAAAAAAAAAATTGATCCAGTGATCATGAAATGAATTTCCCTTACCTTAAGTGAAATTCCAAAAAAAAATTAATTGAGTCTATAACTCAATTTACTTTACTGGAGAAAAGCAGACTGAGACTGTAAGAATACTAAAAATTCAGGCTTTCCATTCTTTTAATAGAAAGTATGAACATTTTTTCTGGAATCTCCCCACAGGGAAAAAAAAAAAAAAAAGAAAAAGGAAGAAAACTATTTCAAGTAGGAGCTGAACACTATACGGATAATTACTACAGAACAAGTAGGCAAAAATACAAAGAAATGGGAAATACTAATACTTCTACCCTGAAGGTCAGAAAGCATATGAGAAAAGCATAAATCAGTATAATTTAGTCCAAACCAAATCATGCTAAGAATATTAAAAACAATTTAAAAAATAGCCATAATTATTATGAATTAAAGAGGAAGAGAAGACAAGATATTACACAGTGAGAATGAGATTAAAGATGATACGTTTGTGTCTGTAAATGAACATTTTATCTCAGCTTTTATACAAGACTAATTCTAAACCTGGGGCACAAATTATGAGAATATATGTCTCAACATAGAAATTATGAAAGCTGATGTAGCAACAAAGCTGAGAATTTTTGTCTGTTAAACTTGAAACGGTTGTGAACATATTCTTTGTAGAATTCTGAGAACAACTGGTACATATTCCTGCAAATTCAGAAACCAGAGTTTTTAATGACCATCAAATAGGGAATGGAAGCAGCATTATAGGACTGGGATTAAGCAAAAATTCCTACATTTCGGGAAAGACCTCCAAAAGTTTTAAACTTAATAAACTTGCAAATATAGTATTATTATTGTATCTTCCTTTGTATGTGAGGTTTAAAGAAAGATTTGAATAAAAATAGCATTTTACAGAACAGACAATATGACAAAACATTCTAGAGCACGCGTGTGTGTCTTTACAGGATGTATTGTAAATAAGATTTCATTTAAAATTCATTAAAGGTTTTAATACTTCACTGTATGGGAAATAACTGGTTAGTAACCATGGATTTGGGGATGGATATGTAATTTTAAAAGTACACAGGGACCTGACTGAAGAGGGGAAAACATAGCAGCTTCTTTGGAAGAAAAATTACTGGGACCAAACCTACCAACAAAGATATTTAGTTTTACAAGGAGGAAAGTGCTGCAGAAGGCAGTCAGAAGGTCTCTCTTGACCACTTCCACAGAATTCAGTTCTGCTCACAGAGATCATCACATTTTCAATGCCACAACACAAGCTTCATTAATATTTTTACTCTTGACCTAGATGTTTAAAGTGAGATTTTCTGCTAAAATTAGCAGGTGACAAAAAAGGAATTTTCCTTAGCAAAAGTGGAAGAAATAAAATGGACTTAATTATACCAAGTGCCAAATCACACAGAAGTTACAGGATCTTGTCAACTGGAGGTCATCAGCTAATAAGATCTGAAGATCATAATTCAACAATGACTGTAACAAGGCCAATAGAGAGCAAACGTGATCTTGGCTCCTTATCACAAACCAAATGGAGTATTTCTCAGTAGATCTACAGGGGTGCTTATGTAAGTATACTAGACTGAGCTGTAATTTGTGTGCTTCTATTCACTCACGTGCAGGAAAGAAGTATTCAGGTTACTCAGGAAAAGGGTATCAGGGTGTTTAAGTGAGTGAATAACCCACTATATAGGCCAGACTGAAAGAGCTCCGATTGGCTTTTACAGATCCATCAAGTGAATAAACACAAAGAAGAGAGAAACTAAGCAACTATGTTGACACCAAAAAAAATAATAAAAAAAAAAAGAAAGGCACTGTAAACTGGAAATTAGATGTTTTACAGGTAGCAGAATAATAAAGTTGTACAATGTTTTCCCCATGGGACTGGTGTGGGAGGGAGGGGCAAAAAACACAACTAATGTTTTTTCAAAGTACTGTTTGATCCCATTATGATAACAACATAGCAACAGGTAATTGGACTCCAATCCAGGAGCTTTGGCCCTGCCTCTTTACACTTTAATGTTGCTAAACAACGTCTCTGATAAAAAGAAAAAATAGACATTTTACATAATACAAAACACTGAGGGCTTGCTACATGAAAACACAGCACATAGAAAGAGAGAAAGACCACCTGATCTTTGAAGCATGTCTGAAAAAAGTGATTTCTGCAAGATTTCTCATTAATTCTCTAATAAAAATCACAGACATGCTAAGCTAGGTTTCATTTAAGAACCCTGGAAGTGGAACTCAGATAATCTGCACCTTCATTACCATGTAAAATGAGATTTCCTGTTTACCATTACGGAAAGGAATTTATTTTCATTGAATGCAAAGTCTGAAAGGACCAATATACCTAACTTGCTCTTTAGTGTAAGGCAGATCTGTATGTTTCTCTTTGCACTCAATTGGGCCCAATAGTAGTAAAAATGACTAAAGCATAGAGTTCTCTTTGAGAATATGCCTTGATGAAATTAAGAGACAGGATAGTTGTTCTGAGTGCAAATTAGTCATACTGTTACCTATATATGCTCATTTTTTTAACTGTTTTCCGTTTCCAGATGCAGATTTCCTTTCTCATTTTCTGAGCTGAATCTCCAAGCTTAGCCCAAGCTTTCTAATCTAACTCTAAACCTTCATATTCTCTTGTGGCTAAGTTAAGCTGACTGAGCTCTTCGGAACTCTACATTTAAAATTTAACCTGTTTCTGCATTTCTCTCTACATCCTGTCAATCATTTAATGCCTCCTGTAAAATGCAGACAATTAAACTAGACTTTGTGGTTTCATATCTTATCCAATCAACATTGTCTGCAGAGGTTAGTCTTCTCCTGGTAAATATTTCCTTGCATATACCTCCCAGGAATGCAGAATTTCACAGTGGGAACTGCTTCCCACTATCATCCTACAAGAGGATACTTCTCTCCAGATAGAAGAGACCTCTCTTCAGGTTTCTTGTCTTATTTTTCCCCACCTATGTGGAGCCACAAATACCACAGTGAGGTCTTCCATACAGCTCTACTGAATCACCTTCACAAGAACATCACACCTATCACTTACCTGTTCCAGCTCTCTTTTAGGCTTGTGCTAGTAATCTGCACTTTGCAAAGTAACCAGAATAATATTTCATCCAGAGATAAATGTACATACCAAGGAATCAGGCAGAGAACCAGATTTATGGGCTTTTCTGGCATGAACAGATTAAAAGGTGGAATAACACGTACATTTGTGTAACAAACATCCCTTTTTCAAACTGCATTAGTCTGGTGGATAAATCCTTCTCCACTGAATACACAGAGGAACGGCCTAACAGTCATAATTTTCTGACTTAGTTTGTGAACATATCTTGTACTGGTCCACTTTGAATAATGACTTGAAAGTACCTGTCAGCTTTTTCTCCTAACAAAGATTTCAGACTAAAAATTGTACATGAAGTCCCTGTGAGGAATACAGCATCGATCATTACAGCTACCACCACATGACTCTCAGTTTCCTAAACTTCAGCCATCTGTAACACTTTCTAAAATAATTTTTGCTGCACCTTCAAAGCAAAATTAAATTTTATTAAAAATTCTCTGCAGTAAGGTCATTTCTTTATTCTTCTGATGTTGATAGGGCAAGTTTCTGAGATTCAGTTGATTAGAAGTTCAGCAAACACAGATTTGACATATACTACTTCATCAGGCAAAAAAGTGTAGCTGTAGGAACCTAATCCCTCTGAGAATGCATATGTGGCTAAGTGGATAAAAAAAGCGAGATGGTCTATACACTCGACGTTAGTTCACAGGAAAAAAAATCAAACTCTACTTACAGAAAAATATTGAAAAGGTAAGCTACTTTGTCATTAAGGATGAAAATATGCTAGATCTCAGGAAAAAGCTGGTCAGCACCTAAATACCTAAAGTCTATTTTTTAGCATGGTGTGAGATTTCAGTCACGTAGCAAATGCTCCTACTAGAAAGGAAATAATTTCCTATTTCCAACCATCCAAAGCTACTTACTGGAAATTTCAAGAAGTGTTAATTTTCCTCAGAGTTGTGTTCTTGAAAGTGTCAACTTAATTCCAGGTAATGTACCTGTCACTGGTACCGACAGAAGCAGAGGAGAACGTGAAGCTACTTTGGCAGACTGTAAGTTGTGTTTTTTAATTTTAGTTTCTTTAATGGAGATTGGCTAAGGATATAGAAGGAGTTTGACTGCTGAAATAATTGCTGAGCAAAGTACAAGCACAGTTATCTATAGTGCCTGAGAAATGACACTGAAAAAATAAACCTGCCACAAAGACAGATGCATTGTATGAGGTTGCTGGATTTCAGACTAAATGTCTGAAAATTTGCTGGATGGATGTTGTGAAAAGTTTAGGGAAGGAAGGAGAGGAAAGGAAAAGAAGGAATCAGTAGCAGATCCAGTCAGTGTGAGAAAGCAGGAGGACAAAGACAAAAGGAAGTGAAGATTGTTGCAGGGTTTCCAAGGATCTCTGCAGATCCCTTATGGACAAAAAACTGGACGGGAGTCAGCAGTGTGCACTTGCAGCCTGGAAGGCCAATGGTATCCTGGGCTGCATCAGAAGAGGGGTGGCCAGCAGGGACAGGGAGGTGATTGTCTCCCGCTACTCTGCCCTTGTGAGGCCCCACCTGGAGTATTGCATCCAGGCCTGGGGCCCCCAGTACAGGAAGGATGCAGAGCTGTTGGAGCAGGTCCAGAGGAGGGCCATGAAGATGCTCAGAGGGCTGGAGAACTTCTCCTATGAAGAAAAGTTGAAGGAGATAGGCTTGTTCAGCCTGAAGAAGAGAAGGCTCTGGGGAGATCTCATTGAGGCCTACCAGCACTTGAAGGGAGCTTACAGGCAGGAGAGGGACTGACTTTTTACGTGGGTAGATAGTGATAGGACAAGGGGAAATGGATTCAAGCTGAAAGAGGGTAGATTCAGGTTAGATGTTAGGAAGAAATTCTTTACTCAGAGGGTGATGAAGCTCTGGAACAAGTTACCCAGATAAGTTGTGGTTGCCCCGTCACTGGAGGTGTTCAAGGCTGGGTTGGGTGGGCCCTGGGCAATCTGATCTAGTGGTTGGCAGCCATAGCAAGGGAGTTGGAACTAGATGATCTTTGAGGTCCCTTCCAACCGAAGCCATTCTATGTTTCTGTGATTCTAAGTTCCAGATCAGCTTGCACATATGTGCTTCAAAGCCTCATTCAACTATGTAGTGAGCAGGGTGTAAGGAATTGAGCAGGATGGGGGATGGACAGCAACGACTCACAGTCCACCATCAGAAGAGTAAGAGTCAGGCATGCAGCAGCAGCCAGCAAGATCAGAAAACACAGAGAAGGAAGTATACTATCTGTTCTAATAAAGGATATGGGATGTATGTATATTACATAAAATCCTGTATTTTGTGGAACATGTAGAACACAATGTATGTAGGCCAGCAGGCACTGGTAAATTCAAGAATATCTGAAGTAACACCTCCTCAGAAATTTGAAAGTGCATATGAATGTTTGTAAGATAACACCATTATGATATTCATGCTGAATAGTATTTAGAGGTGTAATGTCATAACCCCTTATAGACGGCCTTAAAATGTTAATTTGAGTGGACAACAACTAGATCTTTGAGATGGACTTTTAGTTAGGTAGAAGTGAAGCACATCTCACAAGGCAAATTTATGAAGTCTTTTCTGTTCTAATCTAACCAACAAGAATAACCATTGCGACCACCTACAAGATGAACCTTTAATTAAGAAAATGTAAGTGTTTGAGAATGACAATTAAAACAAATTAAATTTCAAGGTATTCTTATGGGATGTCAAGTGGTATATGATCATGGTCATTCATGCAAAACAATAACATTTTTAAATTCAGTTTTAAATTTTACTATTTTATATCATCTGTTGGTCCTAACAATAGCTTGTTGCCTGAATGAAGATACTCATTCTACATACAAATGAATTTTTGAAAACAGAATGAACATACTAATTCAAGATGATTAAAATCCATTAATACAAAGGCAGGATGCCTTCAGTTAGTGTGTTCAAGGTCAGAGTGTATAAAATTGTCACAACTACAGTGAAGGATAAAGAAATCCACAAAAGCTAGCACTGTGATAAATACATAAAAAAATTGGGACATTGCAGAATATCAACCATGAGTAATTTATTTTCTTCTTACTGCTTTACTAAACACTTGAAACCAAAGTAGGTAATAGCAGAAGTGAGCAGCAGGAGACAAACATACACACTTGGAAGACTGAAATATTAGTTTGAATCCAATAACAACATTTTATTTACTTTGGCTTGTATTGGAAGTGAAAGGTCTTGTTTAAACTAACTCATAATGTCTTCTGAATGAGAAAAAAGACATTTCACTGTGCAGCCTAGCACGGAAAGGATAATGCATCAAATACTATGTCTAAATTTTAACAAGACTTGATTTTCTCATGATCAATACCTCTTGAATTACTGCAAATGAAATAAAAAGATTCTCTTGCGTTTCAGGAAATCACAGGTACATATCATTTGCCTTGTACACTGGTTTCTAGTGAATGTGTTAAGGGAGAAGTAACCACTCTGAAGCACTGTGCATGTGGGCGCTGTTAGTGCCAACGTCAGTTTAGTAGGATCAGGATACAGACTCATGTGGGACAGATTATGCTCCCTTGACCAAATCCAAATGCAGTGGAGTTTGTTTTGTAAGTTGTACGCTACACCTAAATGTACTTTATCTGGGCTAACGTAAACACAAATGCAGTAGAACATATAACTCCTCAAGAGAAAGGTTGGAACGTAACATTTGAAGGTCCATCAATGTTTCACATTTACAATAACCTTTATCAGTTGTCTATCATCTTTATCAGTATAATCACCTTTATTATTTTTAGAATTTTGCTGTATTCATTGTTGAAGACTTAATGAGAAAAAAGAAACTCTTCTTCAAAGACTAAATCATTCCTTGCTTCTGCATAAAATATGTACCACATCTGTGGTGTATTTAATCAATACAAATTGCCTAAAAGCAGGAAGCAGGAATAAACTAATAATTTTGATCTCAGAAATGAACATAAAATATTATTTGGGCTGTAGGCAAACTGAAATAAGGACTTCTCCCTACATTTGAAGCTCTTTTTGGCATAAGGAGTTTTTGTTGTTGTTCATAATCAGAGATGACCTTCAAAGGGATGACTGCTGATATACACAGTCATGATACCTTTACATCAACTACACACAGCATTGCTAATTTAAGATACATATGGTGTTTGTACAAGCCTTTAATTCAGTCTTTATCATCCCCTTCATATAGTTCTATTTGACTTTGCTTGCTTCAACACTCTTCCACATTTAGAAACTGTATTCTTGTCTGAATAAATAAGTCTGCTAAGAGCATCTATTAAGTACTGGTATCCCCAGGGTCTGAGGCAATTTTTTTTTCCTTACATTTTTGCCTGCTGAATCTGAGTTATAAAGCATACAGCAGAAAGGAAGACGGTTGCCTTAGTAACGAGGCAGACCCAATCAGCTGCACAGGCTCCCTTGAGACCATCTAATTTGTGCAGCAGAAAGAGGCTAGAACAGGTGGCTAAATTAATGTGCCAGACAGCTTAAAATATTACACATATGAATGCATACACAGAAATCTATCACTGCACTTATATACAAATGCACTTAGCTCCTACATTTTAAAAAATAAATATCATCTGTGTAGCTCAGCCCTGTGAACCCCTCAAAGTGGTACAGATGCCACGGGGAAGTAGAGTGGGAGGGAGCAGGGCTCCTTCCTCCCCACAGCCCTGCCAGACCTGCAGCCGCTACAGGAGGAGGAGGCAAGGACTCACAGCTCCCAGCTGGTATGTCTGTGGGGTGTGGTCCCCCACCTCTGCTGAGGCTTAGGAGCTGCCTCCTGCTGATATCAGGATCTCTTATGATGCTCTCCTGATCCCAGCAGGTGCTGGAGTTCTCTTGTATGACCCTTTATGTACCTCTTCACAAGGCTTTTTTTCTATGCCCTCGCTCCTGATTTAAAGTGAAATTCCATCTTTTCTTCACACTTCCCTCATAAATGCAACAAATCTGAACACGTTTTATAGTCTCCTCCATCCATGCTGTGGGAATTCAGCCCTGACACAAGAATTTGAAGCCATTTGGATGCAGATCACATGCCAGCTCCTAGCTCTTACAAGCACAATCCCAAATCACTCGATTCTACAAGACCTCCAGGTTGGCTTTAGCCAACCTCAGGGAACAACAGGCATTCAGAGCCCACTGTGTGTCAGGAAGGCACATGGTGTATCAGCAGGGCACATTAAATTGTGTCATGCAAAGAATCCTGCAATAGATTGTGCTTTAGAACCCCCTCATGTTGTCCCTTCATATTGCAGTGCAGAATCACACTTAATTTCTTTATAGTGGAACAATCTATTCCCATATAACTAATTAAAACAGACATCTGACAAAATTACTAGCCACGGGCTGGTAGAGATACAGTTTCTGTGTTGTTTCTGCCCTCAGGAAGAAATGATGTGGGGACTGCTGTTTCACACCAGGTAAGCCTGTGTCCATCATGACTTTATAACCTTGATATCATCATGATTTCTGTCCTCCTTTTTCCCAGCCTCCTGATGAAACTTATTGCTGGCTCATGACAGTGGATTTAATCTCGGGCTGTACAGCTCCTTTACACAGCAAGGCACTTCTCCGCTTCTTATCTGTCTGCATCAGGCTGGAAGTGAAGGACTCCACGCACTGAGACAATCAAAAGAGCTTAAGGAAAACTGAGGCACAAAACAAACATTGTTTTTCCCTGTTGAAAAACAAATTGTAGTGAAAATACTGACACACAAACCTTAACAGATAAGCTACAAAAGAACGGAAAGCTTATTATGTTTGGTTTTCCATTTCTTCTGAGTACATTTGATGTCAAGAGGATGGGCCCTACAAGATTATTGATACATCTGGTTTGGGGTGACTTGTAACAATGTTAATAGCCACTTGTGCTGTACTAATAAGCTGTGTCAGTGAAGTGTGGAATATTGCCCAAAGTTTTGTTAGAAATCGGAAACCATAACTGTGTGACAATCTTGTAATGAAACCAAAACTCCAGCTGAAAGTAGGACAAAAATCTGAAAAAAAGAAGCCACATCCAGAAACACTCAAGAAATAAACACTGGAGCAAAGAAGTTAAACAGGATCTTCTGAGACCCAGATTAATGCCCTTGTTACTACTTCTCCCATCTTGCTGATAAACATTGTTTACACATTTCATTCCTTTTCACTAGTAGCAATACAAGAGTTCTTTTCATGACAGAAGTATTAGTAAGCTTCCACAGTTCTTCCTCAGGAAAGTACACATCACAGTACACATTAGAAAGGAGTGGAAGTTCTTCCTACGTCTAGATGTAAGAGTTGCTCCCACTATTGTTTTTGGAGAAAAGAATAAGTGTTAATGGGACACTTTAATAATGTCCAGAATATCAGTTTAATTATGTATTTTGATACCTACATTATGCAAATTCTGATCCCCCAGTAGCATAGTAAGTGGTTTCCAAGTATGTCATAATATGTATCTGATTTGGCGATTTCTTTTTAAAATACATAGCAGATATTCACCAAAAATCCCATCCGCAGAGCACATAGCGATGTAGCACTAGATGTGTAATGAGATAACTAATGTAAGTTGAAAACAAAAAGAAAAAAAAGATTGGTAGATATTACTTATGTATATTTGAAGGTGATGCATCTAGAAGCACTCCAGAGGAGGGCCACGAAGATGATCAGAGGGCTGGAGCATCTCCCCTACGAGGACAGGCTGAGGGAGCTGGGCTTGTTCAGCCTGGAGAAGACAAGGCTGCAGGGAGATCTCATTATGGCCTTCCAGTATTTAAAGGGAGGTGATAAACAGGAGGGAAAACAGCTTTTTACACAGGTAGATAGGGATAGGACAAGGGGGTATGGTTTTAAGCTGAAGGAGGAAAGGTTTAGATTGGATGTCAGGGAGAAGTTCTTTATTGAGAGAGTGGTGGGGTGCTGGAAGAGGCTGCCCAGAGAGACTGTGGATGCTCCATCCCTGGAGGTGTTCAAGGCCAGGTTGGCTGGGGCCCTGGGAAACCTGATCTAGTACCAGATCTGGAGGTTGGCAGCCCTGCCTGTGGCAGGCGGGTTGGAACTTGATGATCCTTGGGGGTCCCTTCCAATCCAGGCCATTCTATGATTCCATGATTTTTAAAATATGTATAATTAAAAAATGTGTATCCACAACCCCTCAAAACCTGTGAGCACATTCAACAGATCTGCACCACCTAACTCACTGTCATCATACGCTCAAAAGACATTGAAGCAAAGCTAGAAGGTCCTCCCTAACTACTACTTAAATATCTTGGCCTGACCTGAGATATTTTGTTTACAAACTTCATGGCCAAGCTGGGGATTTATTCAGAAGTGCCCCATCCCTCGTTAACTAGTAGAGAACTAATGCCTGTGAGTGGCATTATGGAACACTGCTGCTGTATTTCTATAGGAATAGATATCGGCTACCTGTATCACACCTTGTTCATTCAAAAAGCAGAAAATTAGATAATAAAAATTTCTCTGGCTAAGAGGAATCTCCAGGTAACAAAGCCTCAGGAGGGATTTGTGTCCCTTAATCTAGAGCTCTATATCTCAGCTAGCCACTAACTCTCCTTTTATCGTAGTCAGTGTCAGAAAAGGGGACCTTATTATGCACACCACATTTCATTTGAAGGTAGATTTCCTAAATTCAGATGAAAGATGAATAACTCCTGAAAAGACTTTTCTCTCCATTTACTACAAAGAATATAGGTAGCTACTTCGGAAGGATATGGCTGCTCTGTAAATGCCTATTTGAGAAAAATTCCATCTCTCATGTCCCTGTTTGATCTCTTAGGGTAGAGCATCTTAGCAAATCTCTAGAGTGTCAAGAGATCTACCCTGCCCAAACAATTTCTAGCCAGCATTAGATAAACATGAGTTTCAAGGAGACTTTCCTCCCTTGCCCAGCATATGGCATCTGAGCAGAATTTGACCAAGCGTAACTTTAAATAACATTGAGGATAGTAGGGAAGGATGAAACACATCTGAGTAAAAATAAAACACATCTGGTTTGTGATGAGTGATTCTATCCTTTAATTGCTTTTGTTTGTTTGTTTTTGATTTTTTTTTTTTTGTAAAGCTATTCAAAGATCAGACCCTCAATACTATCAAGACACCTTCAGTTGACTGAGTTTATGCACTGATAGAGAAAATTTGAGAACGACTCATTTGGAAAACAGAAGTCTTTACTATTATCTTTACAGTACCTTTCTACCGTTATGAAGGAAATTGTTGTCATGAACAAATACATCATGGTCAGCTCTGTCTGCTCCCCAGCACTCATTTAAAGCCCCTAGCTGAGAAGGCAGCTGTGCAGAGCAAGTAACCGGTGAGCACTGTGGGAGTCCTGTACTCGAATGCCACTCAAAGAAATTAATGCTTTCTTTCTGTTGTCATTATCAATGCCAGCAACATGCATTCTTCTTGGTAGATGCACAAAGACTGGGCTGGTTTGGTGTTAAAATGTGTGAAAGCCAAGATTTCCTTTTTTCATATATTTGCATCTAATATGCAGGATAAGACAGTAGCTAGATTACAGCCACTGAATATTCTGAAGTGGCTTTATGAAGTCTTGCTCTGGCAAGGATGAGCAATGGAATCAAAAAGCATAATTTGCTGTATTCCTGCTGGCACTAGTCACTATATTCAGGTTTCAAAATATTTCTCATGTTAAATCTCTGTTTTCAAAACCTTCTGGAAACACGACCATTATGAAAATGCAATTCTCAGTACCCTTTAGTCTTTTACGTAAAATGTTTTATGTATTTAAAATACCGGCAGGAAGATTCTTCAAAAACGTGTAATTAATTAGAAGATAAGTGCAAAGTGAACTGTTGATTTTCAAACCATGTACTTTCTTAATGCTGTGAAGAAGTCAGTCACTCACGGAAGAACTCAAATGACATCTAGAAATCAAAATGCTATGATCAAACGAAGTTAGCACCATGCATGATTTCAAGGTAGGTAGAAACATAAATGGTATCAGAGTCTTTATTTGCAAGTAATCCTCCTCGAGAACGCATGCTTTATCAAGCTTGGAAAATAAAAATAAACGGACCGAGGTAATTAATCTGCACTTTTAAGGTAAAAAATAGGTCCAAAGCATTATTTTTCCCTTTTGCTAGGTAAACTGACCAAGATCTGTAAAAGATGTAGAGAAAGAGTCCCAAAGGTCCCAAAAATTCCATGTAGTAATGGAGTAGGTGAGAAGAAAAAGGAGGAGAAAAAGAAGTACAAAAACCAAAAGAGAAAGGAATGGGGAAGATCATAAATCCTTACAATATAATCTATCACTGCATTATTAAATCTCACTTCATTAATACTAAAGTTCACTTGACTTAAAATCACTCTAGCTTAAGAGATCATGCCACTGTTTAATCACGAACCCAAACCAGCATTTTTAATTCATTTCCTGCCACATCCTAATAAGATCACTCTTGAGTCAAGTCAAAAGTCTGCAACAGATAACCTTCTTTTTATTTTTTTCTCCAAAAGATAATTTGGAAGTCTGTTATCATCAGTTATGTTTTTGACTTAATTTCAACTATGTTGGATCCTGCGTTAAACGCACCTCTGTACTGAGTTCTCAGATAAACTGCTGTCTCTAAACTGTCAAAATCAACTATAGTAGCAGCCCAGTAATCTTAACAGAAAAATGCATTATTACATGGGTGTTGTGGTTTGACTCAGCAGATAGCTAAGTGCCACACAGTTGTTCTCTCACACCCCCATCCTCAGTGGGATGGAGGAGAGAATTTGAAGAAAATACAGTAGAACTTGTGGATTGAGATAAAAACTATTTACTTACACAGAAAAGGGTGTAAATAGAAAAAGCAGTAATTATAAACAAGTGATACACAAAGCAATTGCTAACTGGTCACCACCCACCAACCAATGCCCAGCCAGTCCCTGAGCAGCAGCCCCTCCCTCGGCTAACTACCCTTCCATTATATTTACATGATGTTGTGCAGTGTGGAATATCCTTTTGGTCAGTTTGGGTCAGCTGACCTGGTCCTGTCCCCTCCCAGCTCCCTGTTCCCCCGTCCCCACCCAACCCCTTTGCTGACAGAGCGATACAAGAAGCTGAGAGACTGAAACATTCTTGGGTCTGTTCAACTCTGCCCAGCAACAAGTATAAGCAATCACTGTGTAATCAATTTTGTTTTCTGAATAGAATCAAAACATAGACTCATACCAGACCCTGTGAGAAAGACAACTTCTGTCCCAGCTAGAAACTAACACAGTGGGAACAGACCCCAGTAAGAATTCTAGTCACAGGACATAACCTATAATTCAGCAATATATTCTCCGTTTCCTCCTCAAAAGCAAAAGTTAGGTACCTTCTTATCTGCTTTGGTCATATTAACATAGTAAAGATTGCTAAAAAAAAACAAGTCAATTTTAATCTTTACACCTACTTTACTCTCCACAAACCAGAGCTCCCCACACCAACCCCACCTATACGTAAACTGTTCTTGGTTTGGTTTCCATTGACAGAGCCTAAATTGTCCACATGAAGTGCAAGTCTTCCAACATTCCTCCCTTTTCTTCTCTTTTCCTGATACAGAAGGTTTGGAAGGACCAAGATCCTACTAATCAGTACAGTACCGTTAGCTTCTGTACTCTGAAAATGTACCTGAAGACGTTTCCACTTCTTTTTGACTTAAAACATTTCCACTTTTTTGACAAACAAGCATTGAGTTGAATCCTAACACGCTGAAATCAGACTTCTGTTTCCTTCCTGCTTCAGACTTCACTTCCATATGGTAGAAAATTTCACTGGTTCCACTAAAAATGATGCCCCAGCTACAACCATCTTTCCTCTTTTTTTCTTTTCTCCCCTCATACACACCTTAGTCAAATACTGTTTCTACTCTGATGTTTACTAAATAGAAATGAACGGTAGACACTTGCTATTTTTGCTTGCTGTATAAGGCAGATTGACTTTATGCCTTTTGATAGGTGTTAGAAGATTTTCTGTAAGGACACATTATAATCCTATTTGCCCTCAGATGCTTTTACTACAGTCCTGCTCAGATACAAAGTATTACACTCAAATATCAGTCTATGGAGACCCCTGTGTGAGTAGAGCAGGCAATATACAAAGCACACTTCTTCCTGGGAACTTAAAATCTCCATTCACACAATACATACAAGTGGCAGAAAATGGAAGAACACGTAGAGTGAAAGAGAGAAAGACTTCTGGCCAAAGTGGTAATGACAAAGACAAATATGTGTGCATTAGTAATCAGCACCTCTGCAGGAGAACGGTTGGTGCAATTCAATGCATTATAAATAAAAGGCACAAAATCTTGTAGATGTAATAATGATGTGTGCATTTTCTTCCATATAATTGTGATTTAAAACATTGCATCTTTTGTGTCCTGAAAATGTCTCTTAAAATAATTAGACGGGACATCAGTGGATGAGGTAATTATTCCAGTCAGTCACTAGCTGCAAGATTTGATTGATGTTATGAGCCTGACAAGTGACAAATATGTCACAAGCCATAATTTTGAAAGTTAGTGGGCGTATTTTTGTCTAATCTCAATGTTCTAAACCAAGGCATGGTCACTACTCAACCCCACAGAGCTCTACTGTTTAAATTTACTTGTTATTGAATCCTATTACACCTTTCGAGGGTAAGCAAGTTTGAAAAATGTGCTTGCAGTTAGGACCACAGAGAATTACCTGACCTTACAGCCCCTACACCGTATGGCTTTGTAAGGCAAAGCACAACCAGGATGGAATGTTGAAGTTTGAACTTCAGCCTTATCAGTCTTGAGTCTGAGCACAGAAGAGCATCATTTTGCTATTGACCTTCCCAAAGTCCTGTGCTGGAAACTTATAATCTGTCAGTAAAGAGAAGATGAACCTGTGTCTTTGAGTGTGATGTTCACCCACAGAACATGGAAGAACATGTTATTATGCCTAATCTATACATTTCATTTACATTTAATATGAACTGTCTGATGGAGAAAGATTTTTGCATCATATCCACGTTAGTATGGTCATCATGTCTGATCTTCCCAGAAAACTCAACAAAAAAGATCCTATTTGTGAGGAAACATAAAATTAGGCCAAGTGTAAAGATAAAAAGCTCCTTTGAAAGTGTTAATGAGTTTTGTGAGCAAACTAGAACCATTTCTATCAAAATATGACAACAACATGTAGCAAAACTATACCATACAGTAAGAACAAGTCAAGACAGGAGAATTTACAATATTGAGAAAACCTCTGTATATAATACAAATCGTTACTACCAATTGCACTGCTACTAAGCATAGCTTTACATCTCAGTATTAATTCTGCAGTGACACTGTGGATGAGGTTTTGCAATAGAATCCACATTATTTAAAAAGATCAAATAAAGAAAGCAACAAATGTTTTAGCTTGAACTGCAAAATTTTGCATCTCTGAACATAGGTACACAGAACTTGAACTTAAGACTAGAATAAAATCAAAGCCTAACATCACTGATGTTTTTATCCAGTAGACAAAATTATCACCAGTTCATCAGCACATTTATAGTATGTGAAAAAGATAAAAAATAAAAAAATAAAATAATGGGCTTAAAGAAGACTGGCTTAAATTAAGTTAGCTGTAATTATTTACACTTAAAAAGTGGCGATGGTATGGTAATAACATATTATGGTTCGTGTATAGTACCCAAAAATACTTACTACATTTTCTTTCAATTAAAATTTATATTATTTCTGTTGTTTAACTGTGAAAGTGTTTTAATTAAAAAAATTCACAAGGAAATACAATCCTTTGGAAGGTAGCATGCAACAGAAAAGAAAAATGCACTTCTTCCATCAAGTATATGGAAAGTTAACAGGACTCCATCATTTTATTGTTGTAGTTAATTTTTGCAAAAGCATAGTGATAAATCACCTGTATTACTTTAAAAATATGCACTAAAATGTAGCAACGTAAAAAAAAAAAAAGGTGTATACTGATGCTGAAGATACAGAAAAGTTTTTGATAAACATAGCACATTCAGAATTTTTCTTTTTTCTCCAGTCCACATAGCAGTGAAATTTACTGGAAATAGGTGTTAAAAAAAAAAATCACACAGATAATGAATGTTGATGGTGCTTAGAGAAGAGGAGGAGAATCTTCTTTAAGACAGGATTTTAAAGGAGGAGCCATCAGAACCATTTCAGGATTAATAGAGAATAGCCAGCCTCAGCTGCTCATTCAGACTCAATATTGGACATAATATTCTGGATTTTCTAGGCCTGGTATTTTCGCATTACATTATCACAAATTTTAGAGGATGGTGAGAGACTATCCTGAATAGCAAACTTGAAGATTATATCTTACTAATTAGGGTCAAGGTTTACAACTTCAGTGTCTAGTGGGACTTTCAGGAAAACAATTGTTCAAGGAGATTGAACTAAAGAAGAAGAGAAGACTGAGAGAGGATTGTATCAATGTTTATAAATATCTGAAGTGCAGGAGGCAAACAGATGGAGCCAAGCCCTTCTCAGTGGTGTGCAGTGATAGGACAATGGGCAATGGCCAAAAAATGAAACATAGGAAGTTCCACACAAACATGCGCAAGAACTTCTTTACAGTAAGAGTGGCGGAGCACTGGAGTAGGTTGCCCAGAGAGGTTGTAGAGTCTCCTTCTCTGGAGGTATTCGAGTCCCATCTGGACATCTACCTGTGTGACCTGCTGTAGGGAACCTGCTTGAGCAGAGAGGTTGGACTCGATGATTTCTTGAGGTCCCTTCCAACCCCCGCAATTCAGTGACTCTGTGAGATCGACTGAACTGAAGCTCTGCTTCCTCTTTTTAAAATCCCACGAAGATAATGGCTGAGTCTTTAGGAATCTAATGCAATGGAGTTTTAGTTTAACTCACAAGTATATTTCTGGAGGAAAAACAAAACCTTTGCAGTTGGATCATCATTCTGCTAGAGATCTGTGCCAGTTTCAGTCGAATTTTAAAACTGTTAAAAAAAGGTGCTAAGGAAAATGCACAAACAAATCATCAAAGCAAGCCCTGCAGGCAACTTTAGTAACTTCTTATTTTACAGCTCCATTCTGCTTCTTAACATGCACATGACTCATGAATCATACAGGAGCTGACTCTGTGAACAATATTTACCTACACAAATCCTGATGATGTCTTTTCCCAAGAACCTCTCCAAATTCCAGATCTTTCATAACAGAAAATAAGGTCAGAGGAGCAGCCATATTGAGGATACCTGATTCACACTGCAACTAGTACTGCTGGACAGAGCCACAGCTGTTGAAACCAACCCATGACCATTAAGTGTGATGTGAGATTGCATTCCTTCTCCCTACTGAAAGAATTTGAGTCCTTATCTTGTCCATATATTTTCTGCTCTTCTCCTGCCCATGCTTGTTGCATCTGTTAAAATGTGTACCCATCTAAAGTATCTCTTTAGTGTTGCCCAGCATCCTTCTTTTCTTCTCTGGGGTAATCTCTAGGCATTTGGACTCCCCAACAGGAGGAGGAGGACTAGTCCGTCAAATCTCAAGGGACCCTCAAGACAGTGAAAATGTTCCTTCAGTTTTTGTTTACCCTATTCAAAAACGTGATCAGCCTATACAATCTGTTTCTGCTTGAAGATAGGGCTACAGTTGGTGACTTGGTGTATTTTTGTTGTATGTGTGTCTTTTATTTGTGAACTCATATTAGAAAATTGCAGAAGCAAAGCTAGTAGGACAAGACAGCAGCATTTTAGTAAGTTAATTACTTTCAGAAAATAAATCCTCTAGGAAAAAAGAAAAAAAGAAAAAAAAAGAAAAAAGATAAGAAAAACAAACAAAAGCTATTAGTAGCATTGTGCTGAATGGGTGAGCTCTGAAACAAATGATACCTAATAAAATGGATTGCTTGTCTTCCTCTCAGCTTCCAGTCCCCCAGAACGTCTCAAAAAAGGGCAAAGCAAGAATGAAGACAGGAGCCGAATGCTAGTGATTTTACTATTAAGAGCTTATCCAATTTGTATGCATAGAAATGGCAAATGATTTTAACCGAAAAAGATCTTATTCATGACCATTTTGTGCAAATCTTCTGCAATATCAACACTACAAATGGCTGTCATTAAGAATGTTGCAAAGTCCACAAATGGTATTTGAACATCAAATCTATTATCCTCATAAAATCCCGAACTGCAAACAACATTTTCTAAGAAGAAATATATAAATAATAACTGCATCATAGCAAATCCATGCATTAATTTCTGAAAATATATGAAATTTATTGTAACTGTCAGGGCAAAATTGTCATAATACAAGAAGTGCTGGATTTGTAGATATCACAATTTTTTCTTCCAGTTTGTCAGCTAACTATGTATTCATGTGGTGCAGACAAAAAACATGTCAGTAGCTACAAGAAAAATAATTTAGGTTGCATGTCCTTTGTCTATCTTCTAGCCTTATCTAGTTGATCCTACCTGAAGAAATACAAGCTTTTTTTCAATGACACAAAGTAGAAAACTCCTTTCCAGAAAAATTTTGGCTACAAGAAGTACCATTCACTAACACAAGACCTTGATTCTTCTTTCACCTTTGTATGAACAGATGTTCAAACACAGTCAGGCCAAAGTACATGGGCAAACTAGGTAGATATCTTTTCTGTCTGAGGAAAGAGGAATCACATCTACTAGAATATAAACACATTTCGCCTCCTACTGGTGAATGTGAATGGATTGAGAGGGAAGAATAGAAAGAGAGCTGTATTTTTCACCAGAAGCAAACAACTTTCTCCAGTTTCAATAAGAACAAACAATGTCCATGTAGGTCTTAACTCTGCCCCCTCTTTTTTCTTCCCATACAGCAGGGTCTGGCTTTGCTGTCATCCTATGTACTCTTAACAGCTTTTATCAGCTACTAAGAGCAGATGATAGAAAATATTAAGTAGCAGCTGCCCTGTGTGCAGGTGAGAAGGATGGTACTACTGTTTGTTATGGGTGAGCAATGTGAAACGTTGAGTCCTGGAGGGGGAAGGACAATAGGCTGTGCACAGAAGTCCTGTACACCGAAAATAAGCACAAAGGTGAAGGAGGTCTTAAGGGAGAGGAAAGGCAGGTGGCTTAAGGCTTTAAGAGAAATGTTGCCACTTTGCCTACAGTTTCCTGATGTTTCCCACAGCTACCAGGACAGCGATTTTCCCCCTGCCCTGCTCCCCTCTATGACACATCCCAACCTCGTCAGTTATAAGCAGCTTCTTAACACTGCAAAGCAGGAGCTTCAAGTCAGTTGGGCACCAGTATATGTTTTTCTTGCCTTGAGGCATAGTTTATGCCCATAAGAAACAGAGACAGCTGAAGGTGCATGAAGCACACCTCAGCTTCCAGTGAGGCAGAAGCTGGGCAGTGAAAGGAGCCCTGAATAGGCTCAAGAAGTATTGCTTTCAAGCCAAGTACACAAACTACAGCAGGAGGGTGAGCAGCAGCTCAGATAGCTGTTGTCTGGTGCCTGAGCAGAGCTAAAAAGCTCAGATGTTACTCACTTTTGGAAATAATCATGTCAACATACAACTAAAACGTGAACAACTTGCACTGTAGTCATATGAGGGCTGTGTTACAGGGAGTCAGACACTGCGAGTGTTTCACCACCCTCATAGAGAGGTGATTCCCATCTTTGGATATCCCCAGCAAATTCAGCATGGAAAGATGAAAATATCTCTGGAGAACGGAGTGGATGTCAGAGAAAGATGTTCTCAGATTTTTAATTGACAACCAGAAGCTAATCTCTGTGACTGGACAGAGCAAGTAAACGACTGTAAATTGCCGGTATGAAAGTGGGAGTGAATACTTTCACCCTCAGAAACAGGAGTGAAGAAGTTATAATTGGAACTCGTGGAATTTTACAGCAAACACTCTGAGTCCTCACATTCAAAGATTCAAAGCTGGATGGTCTGAACAAAGGGAAAATTGTGCCGGGAAATCTCAAAAGGATATAAAGCAGCTTCTCAGTTCATCGTGTAATTTCTCCCATCCAATTGATGGCAATATTATGACAATAATTGCATATCTGTTTGACAACCATACACTGCCAGTCTTCTTAATGGACCTCTGTGTTTTCAAAATATCCCTAAATGATACAGTTTTTAATGAGCTACACAGCTGCAGGCTTGTTACTAATTTATGATAGAAATAGTGCTATCATGCTTTTCTTGCCTCTCGGTAGTAGTGTACATGAGTCTGAGGTAAACACTTCAAAATAATGATAGTTCCAAAATATTTTAAACTGAGATCTGTTCTTTTTTGTTCCAACAAATCTTAGCTTTTACTTATTTTCAATTTTGCTGGTAAACAAGCAGAACTGTGGTTATGAATAAGGACGGGATTTTATTCGTCATTGCAGGTCTGATGTGTACGCTTACAGTTAGCTGCAATGCATAAAAATTGTGTAGAAGCTCAATGTTATTAAAAGAGAATCTGTTGTTATTAAAGACATTACTTACAAAGATGCAGTTGTCTAATTCTTCCTTATTTTGACACTTGTGTAAAGGAATGAACTCAATAATAATAAAAAAAAAACATCTTAAATGCTGCTTGTATTCAGATTACTCATAAGACTCAAGTGTTTCTAATTATCTCAGTCATGTTAAGACCTTTCTCAAAGGCAAGAGGGTGTTTACTGCCCTTTCTGAATCTCAGTTGTCTGATCCACTTCTTTCACAACTGGCAAACTATAAAAGCAATTTTAGGAAAACAGGGGATAATAAATGTTCATAAGACTTCTCCAGCCATTTTGAGGATGATCGATGGCATATTCTGTCAGAGCATACACCCCAGGAATTCTAACCCTAGAACAATCACCTCTTTTTAAGATTGAAAAATAAAACCAAAATTCCTTTTAGACATAATACTTCTTTAATGCACTTCTAAAAATTAACAATTAGTATGTAGTAGTTATGAGTGTGCTACTGCAGATTAAAAATCTAGCTCGAGGCACAATAGTAACATTTTTGTTCTGCATTAATATATGTAGAACTCCAGAAGAAATCCTGGCACAGTTTTTCTGAAATTGTATTTTAAAACAGAGAAAAAGAAACAGAATTCTGCTAACCTTCCAGCTATTAAACACTTCACTGGGCATTGGAGACTGAATAATCTGTAATCAATTTTCACAAATCTCACAGTTTCAGCTATATGTCAGTTTATTAAGCATTCTTATACCGAAGAGTGTTAGCATCTGCCAGCAATACTATTCATGATCTATGGGCAATTGCAAATTTCTCTAAGACTGAATGGCATGTTGGGTAACAGCGAGAAGTAATCAAGTTTTCTTTATAAGAGAGAAGAGCTGGAACAAAATAATTCATTGTTCATTCCCTGAACCACATAGGAAGGCCTGAACAAATGCTAATTAACCCAAAGAAAATAGAGGCTTCCCCAGTTCACCGGTTGATTGAGATGAGTGATAGAGGCTGACAAAATCAAAAAGTTTGTGTTCTCCTCAGCTATGAGTTGATCTGGATTAAGTGTTTACCTCCACTGTGCACAGCTCAGGGCCATCTCCACACTCTCTGGGCTTATTGTCGTGTGGTCTGCCATATAAATACTTTTCTGAGTGCTCTTCAGCTCAAATTCATTCCACTGAACTAGGTTAATGAGGAATCTAACCAACTAACTGGAGAATGAGCTAATGAAAAGCAGAGGGTAATAATTCATTAATTCACGTTAGCAGCAGCCAAGTAAATTTAAATTCATGGAAAAATTGCCAAAATCAGAGATTCAGCTGCAGCTGGAGGAAGTATAGGCAAGAATCCTGGGATACTGGGCAAATTGAAAAAGAAATTTGAATCGTATGCCAAAGAAGCTCTTGAAGAGATCCAAAACAGTGCGTGTTCCCTATGAGAAGTGAAATAAATTTATGTGACTGCCATCCTCAACTTCTCCTCTTATACTCCCATCCATTCTTGTCCCCCCAAAATTTGCCTGTCGACTAACAGAAAAATGCGGGGTTAAAATCCAGCTAGAAAAGCTCTCATTCTATTCCCCTGTGTTACATTATGTCTTCTTAAAGTGTGTAATTCACATTCTTCATGTGGGCTTGCCTTTAAAATGCTTAAAAGTACCTATACTTACATATTTGGTACAACATTTACCTAAATGATTTCCAAAAAAAAGTATGCTTATAGGTATTTTACAAGCTCTTATTGTTAACACAAAGATTAAACACCTTGTCCTACTCTGAATTATTGCCATCTCTTAAGTAAACATGGCAAATGTTAGCAGTCTGCAACAGCTTGCTGCAGGAAGTGAAAAAATATCGACAAAGCAATGCAAAGGGGAGCACAGAGGCAGAAATGTTACTAAAACATGCAGCCTGTTTTTTTCTGAGGATATTTAACACTGTCAGCTTGTAAATCAATGGAAGGGGGAAGGAAGCTAAGTAGCTCAAAAAAGGCACTTAATTGTTATGGATTTCAAAGTGCATCTCGTAGATGGAGACATACATTTTCTGTCTTTGGAAGAGACTACAAAAGAGAAACAAAAGAACTATCAAAAAGTCTGCTTAAAACTCTAAAAAAAAAGAAAAATTACCATAATTTGGTGAAACAAATGACTACTTATCACAATTCATCAGTCCATTTTGCAAAACCGGAGAATTAAAGCAAACTCTTAACATGTATAACCTTTTAAAAAATATCTGAAAATTCTTATATCTGCTATCACTTACATCTTGTATCACTGAAGGTCGCTTAGAGAGCTGAGATTGTAAATATTTCCCATTTCATTGCTGATAGTTATGCTGAGCATTGTTTCAGAGCTGATAAAACAAGAACTAGTTCAACAGAAGCGGAATTTTATTTTAAATTATACATATTCAGAAAACATTTCTCAGTTTCATTTGCCTCTCATTTTCTTCAACTGATGCTAACTTCTAAGCAAATGAAGGCTGAGTGCTCCAGAGGAGTGGTGTGGATTTATTCTTGTCAATATTTTTAGCATATATTTTGTCACAGTTACTTCCTAGCAATTTTAACTGATAATTTTTGGCTTAGCAGCAGTCTTTTATGAATGGCCTTGTAATATCATATATTACAGCACAGATATTCAGACAAACATAAGCAGAAATTCCTTTTAGTTAAATTAAAACTGCAATTTTAGCAATCACACCTCTGGGGCTTGTCTGTTCCAGCCTAAAGATGTCTGTATTTCTATTTTAGTCTGAACTCCTCTGCACCAAATTAATGTCCATTAAGTCTAAGTATATGGTAACTTTTTATCCCAAATGTGAGTGTCTTGGTAGAAGATGGAGTGATTCACGAAAAGACAGATCTCTTTCTTTCACTGAGGTCATTGTCAAAAATCGGACCGACTTCTGTTAGAAGGTCAGTAGAAAAATGTTCTAGAATTTGAGATCCAAAGGGACTGTTCTGATGCATCCTGTCTTGTCCAGCCCAACTTATTTCACCAATAACTCCTATGTAAAGTGCACAGGCATATGGAAAGAGATAACAAATTCTTTAAAATAATGGTAATAAAATGGCCAATTAAAAGGTATTTATCAGCCACATCTTTTAAATACCACACCTCTTAAAATCTTTTGTCTATCATTACTAAATCAACAAGCAAAGAAATTCAATACTGTTGAATATATTTCTCTTATATACTTCTTTATCTCAACTGTTTCAACTGTAAGCACGTTTACATATGCAGCCCCATGTAACTCTGTAATAAAAAGTAGAACTGCAAGCAGAGTAAAATAAGTCCATTAGTAAAGATCGAAGACACTTCAAATATGCTTAGCAAGAATAGTAATCATGAATCCTTCGTAAACAAAAGGTCACCTGCAGAGAGTTAAATCATAGACACACATACAGGTGAAGAAGCCCGTGGCTATTTTCTCTGTCCTTTATGTGAAATGAATGGGACTTCCAAAATTGCTTTGAAAAAAGAAATATCATTGGTAACTGCAAGTTTTAGTAAGTTGTGAAGCAAACTGAATGATCGAGATCAATGAATCTCCTTCTCCTGATTATTTACTAAATCTAAATTCCAAGTTAACCTAATTCTAGGGACACTGCTAAGTATTTCATACCTGGCCCCTAATATTGTAAAAGGTATTGGAAGAAAACCAAGCATGATTTTCTTTTACTTTAGTGAGCTCTATTATTTTAACAGCACTGCTATATACAGGTACAGATGAAATGCACGCAGATATCCTGCAAAACCTAGGTGACCAATAATGGTGCAAAAATACTGACCAAAAAAAAAGAAAGCCAAAGCAACTCTACCATATTAATAACTGAAGAGAAGGGAAAATCATTAGTAAATACAAGTTGCTACTGGCTGGCAAACAAAACTGCCTTCATTGCACACATTTTAAAAAACACTCATTTTGTAAACAAAACTAATGCCACTAGTGTTGACATTGACTTTAGTGCTCATCTTGCACAGTTCTCTTTGTTTCAGTTAATTTTGAAGGCTCCAAATACTTAAAATGATAAAAAATAATATCACTCATTTCATAGAATCATAGAATGGTTCAGGTTGGAAGGGACCTTAGAGAACATCTTGTTCCAATCCTCTTGCTATGGGCAAGGACACTTCCCACTTCCTCATCTTTTTGACAAGAGAGAGGTCAGAAAAGTCCTGAGGTCGTAACACAATTCGCAGTTCAGCCTAGCCCTTTGAGTCACACTATCATAAGACATGTATAAACATGGTGCTGTGCTGGAACCAGATACTCTCTACAGCCAGGAAAGACAAATCTACTAAGAATTCTACTTCTGTTGCTTTTGAGGACCCTACAATTTACTTGCATTTCCCTTGAAACGGCTGTTCGGCAATCCCACTCCCTGCCCCAGCACAATGACCACTCAGTTTTACACATCTCCCCTGCTGAACTACAGCATAATTAACATAGAGATTTCATGCAGAGATTCATTTACACTTATGAATACTTCACAGCAGTCTTAAATATCCTTAACTGTCTCTTCTTCACAAGTTTGTAAGTCTCTAATCTCTTTATTCCTACACACTTTCGGATTTAATCTGTATTTTTTTCTGGGGTCTTCTTCTCTAGGGTTGAGTGACAGAAGAAAACAGTAATATAGATACATAAGTGCAGAGTAATCACTGTTCAATAAAGGTCAGTCTAATTTTGACAAGATTTCATCCTCATAAAAAGCACGAAACACTTTAATGTTTGCAAAATAAAAAAATCTTGGTTTTGTCTATTTAGTTCCTCCATCCCAAGAGTCAAAAGTAGACTTCAGAAGAATATAAAGAAAATCTGTTATTTCATAAAGCATGGAACCGGGAGAGCAAGCAGTATTCATAGCAGTCGTTAGAGTGTGTCATGAATTGTAATTTATTTAACATTCTCATCTTTATTTTGAACATTTATCATCAACTTCTTTCTACTCCAGACATTCCCAAGAAGCATCAATTGAATATATGACAGAAAATACCAAGAAGCTTCAAGGAAAGGCTTACAAGAAATGACTACTGAAGGAGTGGACACCAATTCAAAACTCAATTGTCCTTAAAGAGAAATGAAGCAAAGGAAGTCATAACATTTCAATGCTACTCCTTAAGTAACTGCAGAAAAAACACTTAGAATTAAAATCAGTTAGCAACAAGACGTCAGCAACAAGCCTATACATATCTGTGCAGTTTGTCTACAAGAAATTTTGCAACCATAAAGATGAGAGGAACATATTTCTACAGATACGTCAGTTTAGTTGGAAATAACCCAATAGTAATTTACTGTAATGAAAAGCTTCTGTATATGGGTACCTTAGAACGCATCACCTCAACTACTACTTATTCATGAACTGTGATGAATTATATATTTTCTTATTGCATGAATATGTGTCAACAAAAACAGTTGAATAATAATCTTCTTATTTCTACAATGAAACAATCTTTCAAGACTACAAAGAAAGAAAGAGAGAGAGAGA
>WBMW01003345.1:229552-283721 GCA_013396635.1 Penelope pileata
AAAGAAAGAAAGAAAGAAAGAAAGAAAGAAAGAAAGAAAGAAAGAAAGAAAGAAAGAAAGAAAGAAAGAAAGAAAGAAAGAAAGAAAGAAAAAAGGAATCAGTAATCTTCTGTCACTTAGAAATTATAGATAGACTTAAATAGACTCAACAGATAGATACAAACAATAGATAGACTCAATCTATGAGCAATAGCAATCCCATCGTGTTTATTTTTTATCTGCCTGTGTAAAACCCAGTGAGTTCTATCTGACCATTATCAAATTACCAAATAAACAGCAAAATAATACAGGAATACTTGATATAAAAGAAAAAAAAAAAGAACACAACCTTTTTGTTTCAATATACTTGTCATAGATTTGTCATCTTGCATAATAAATTTATTTTCTAGCATGCAAGTTAAAGCATGCCAGGCTAGTAATAGTATACACATTATCTGCGAAATTTCTAATTGTGGGAGAGATGTTAAAAAATACAGCACAAAGAATGTTCTTGTATATTTGATTCCAGATCTTTCCAATTTTTTTGTCTATTACTACCACTTGTATTAAAGATTATTCCTTTCTTATACTGTGAAGTAATAAATAAATAAAAGATAACTTCAGAACAGAGCTCTGTACTGGAAGATGTTCTAATGCACTCTGATAGTTCTTTCCACAGGAAAAGTTGCCTGTGTCACCTAATCCTTGCCTTGACTCCTCCTTGCTTCCTTCTCTCTTTGGGGTTCAAATTAGCCAGCTTTTAGAGAGAGGATAGAAACAAGCAAGTCAATAGATAGAAAGAGCAAGTCAGTTCCTTGCTACAAAGCCAGTACACTCACCAATTCAAGCACCTAGATTTTTTTTTTTTTGTTTTTCTCTTCAATGTTTTTTTTTAATGTTATCCAAGACTTCACAGTGTCATGGGAAGGTTTGGTGCATTCTATTATCTTCTTCTAGGAAATACTGTAAATGTTTTGAATGCTTTATCTGCAGCTGGCTAAAAGACATATCAATTTGCTCTTTCTGAAAAAAATGAAAAATGGAGACAAAAAATTCTCCAATGATAACTGCCAGGAGAAAACCAAAACCTGTTTTTCAACCTAGTTTAGTAAAAAAATCCATATTTTGACATTCTCCCAAATAAAGTTCCATCAATTGATCAGGATTATCAACTGGGATAAATTTTCTCAACATTACTAAATAGGACTACAAATTTTTAGTCCAGCCTCAACCTTCTTTTGCACAAGTAATTTCTGCCAATGCCTTTATCACCTCTACGTGAAATCCTGAAGAAAAGAAATACATTGGTCCCTCCAAAAGTAATGCCTCCTATTCGTTTCCATGGAAAAAGCAACAGATACAAAGAGCACAATCATGCTATTTGATAGAGCAAATTCTCAGCCACAAATTGCTATTTTTCAACATAGTCACCACCATTAGCTGATTTGCATGGATGAGCTGATAGAAGTGTTCTTCATTTTGTGGTGCAACAGCTGTACATGGCCATCCAGAACATGGCTTGTCTTTCATGTCACTGTTGCCACTGCTGAAATGCACCATCTGCCCCCTCACTGTGCTCACATCCACTGATTGGCCTACAAAAACATTCAGCAAACATCAGTGAATGTCAATGGATGCCATTTTTTCCACATGGAGGAATTCACTGACACACCTTTGCTTCATGTGCACTTCCATCTCAGGTGTCATTTTGCCAGACTGCCCCTCTGCTGCCATCTGTCACATGGCAACAAAATGTAGCAGAATATTGGTGGGAAGGTCCAAACTCTTCTGCCGTCCCACCAACATCCATCTCTGATGTCGTGGGCCACCATAATAAAGTAGGAGGCATTACTTGCACTGCTGTACATCAATCTATATTTCTAACATTTTTAGAAAGAAAAAAGAAATCTTGGAGAATATTCAGCAGTCTACAAAACACATGAGCTAGAAGGCCACTAACTTATCGTAGCTATTTGTAATTCTTATTAGAAACATGAATGTGCTTTTGTGAAATTACCACAAAGTGGCCAAATTTTTTACATGCATCTATCTACATATTTTCTTTGAAACGAATACCTGACAAGGACTGCATCAGCTGTTAACAACTGAAAACAAAGGAAGAAATTGAGAAAATGCACAATAAGACTATATATATATTTGTAATCAAATTTGCACCTTTGGATGCATAGATAATGCTTTTCTTTCCGTTGTCTTAAGGCTTGAGTGTGTGCATACGATGCACATGTCTGCTCCCTATCTTTCTCAGAAGTCTTCCATTCACTGCTGTGCTGCTGAGTAAATCACTGGCTCAATTTTCCCTCCTGCCACCATATCCTCTGAAAAGCAGAGTACAGTCAGTCCCTCCTACAGAAGCAGTAATCACCCTTCTCCCTCTATCTGCAGCCAGAAGTTTATAAAAGAAATATTATTAATATAAAAACTGCATGGGATGGTGTTTATGATAGAAGAGTTATGACTGACTAGAGGTCAGAATCTGTTTTGACAGTGAAGAGGAAGAACATCCCAATATACTGATTTAGCAGACTTGGGAAGAAAGCTTTGAGCTGATTTCGGGAGGATCAATAATATATTCCTGTGAAAAAACAAATTAACAGTTGTCGTTGCATGTCTAAAAGTATGTGAGAATTCCATTAGCCAGAAGTATTCCAGTTCATAGTTTTGACTATAGACTTGTACATTTTTGCAAGAGAAAAAAGGAAAATGAGATGATTACCCCATATGATTTCAGACTCTTAAGTATTTTATATATACAAGTTAATAGAATGAGTAGATGTGAAATGTAGAAAGTGTTATTAGTTTTTACCTCTGTACTTATTCCCATTTATAACCAGAAGGGAAGGCCTGCTCAATTTTAATGGGGAAGGGAGAAGCAGATGAGCTATGTTCTGCCTGTATACTGAGGGATTCTGTCTTCTGAAACATCAAATGCTGGTAGTTATCTAATACAGGCTATTCACACATATCTGGTTCATTATGGCAACTTCTAAATACCGAAATAGAAAAATGTATTTATAGATACATGCAGTTTTAAGAGGAGAAGAAGCAAACAGTTTAGTGGCCTACAGAGCTGATATTATTCATGGGCAGATTGTCTGTATTTGAATAAAGAATAGGGAAGGACTAGAACAAGAGAGAAGAGGAAAAATGAACTGACTGTAGAATGACACAGAGAGTTGTTTATGAGTATAAATAGTCTCCAGAACAAACAACCCCTTCAACATTTCATAAGAATGAATTCTCATTTTTCCAAAGGACAATGAGAGTTACTTCTGATTTCATGCTTTTGATGTTATATGTAGAAGCATCCAAACCATGCTCCAGGACACAAAGTATTCTAATGAAAATAACAGTATCTCAAGATTTGTCTTAATTTTCACTTCATATTTCCTGTATAGTTTAAATGCTGGAAAACATAAACCTGGAACAGACACAATTATTTTAATAAAATGAATAACAGTGTCAGCTCACAGAGCTGTTAGAAAAGTCCATCATAGGACTAACAAACTGAATTCACATGGATATAACGGGATGCAATGACACATTTAAATTTTCTTCAAGTACAGCCTTATAACCTGTCTCAGAAGTTTACTATATAAAATGAATTAATGCCTCTCCTTTAATGAAAACTATTGATTCCTTGAAGGTACAGGTACAGAAATGTACTGCTCAGGATTTTTTTTATGGCTGCAAAGTAGAACATATTTCACGTAATGTTCCCACTCTGTGTTACATGGGATGTCCTTGAAAAGGGATAGTATCTACTCCAGATGACACAGATATACCTGTTGTTTTTTGATCACTGATCTTACGAAGACTCATCTTCCTGGTGATCAGGGAGAATGAAAAGACTTAAAGGTTTATCCCAAAAGGGAAACTAGTCATTGAAATATTTCAAGCTCCTAAACTTTATGGAAATATTAATTCAAACAGAATGGTACAGAGTTTTCAGCTCTCCCTGAATTGAGTCTTATTTTGAACCTGAAAGTGCAGATAAACAATCAAGGAAAATATTTTTTAACAAGCCATGATGCACTTGGGTGTCTCCAACATCATGCGACACTTCTACCTCTAGGTTTACCACACTAGTAAAGATGGATCCCAGATTTTCACAGTTGGAAAGCTCAAGTTACTAACATTCATTAACCGTTGAAGTTACTTTATGGCCTAGGACAAATCATTATGTCATCCTAACCCCATCCACTGCTGACTTTATACACTTGCTATGGAAAGAATGATCTCACAAGGGTTGTGGACATTATTATTTTTTGTTTGTTTGTTCATTTGTTTCAAAGATATTTGGATGAATAGGCTAGCAAAAATGTATTTTCCCCTGTGGAAATACTGGAAAATTAGCTCTATAATTTATGGTACTTTACCTCCATCTGACGAAACATTACAAATTCATCAGCAACTTTCACTCCTATCTGCATTCTCCTCATTAATCCTCTTAACAGATCTCTCTCTTCACCCTTTTCTTGAAACCGAATTTACTTACACCACATTTAATCACCTGTGTGGCTCAGAGAGAAAGAAACTAAACGAAACTTAGGAAAACAGCAGAAAAAACATGCAGCGAAAATTGCAAGGAAAGAATCCCCAATTGCAACCAAACAGGCAGGAAAACATAAGGCATCACGTAAATTTCTTTTGCAGATAATTTTAAAGAAAAATTTCAGAAATCAGGGATATTAAAAGTACTTTACTAGAAAAAAATCAGAAGGCTCCTGAAAAATGAGCTAACCCTTGACAACGCAGCTTTAAGAGTTGGAGTCAATATTTTATTCTTCAATTAAAAAAAATCTGTAAAATTATTGTATACTGGTTTCCATTGTTAATTTGCAGAACAATAAACTCCTATATCCTAAACGAAAGCACAGTGAAGTCAATAGGTCTTGGCGCAGATGCCAATAGAAAGTCAAAAAATAGGCCCAGACCTAAATTATTCCCAGAAGGCAATGATTTAAAACTCAAACATGAGCCTCTATTTTAAACAGATATAGATATGTATTGATTGGAGATTGAGAAATTTGTACAGAAGAGACTGAGGAAGAGACACATGAAGGAGAAGAAAAAGCTATAATGTTTCAAATCAGATCTAAATAATAATATGCCTGAATTAGTAATGATTGGTAAGTCCAGTATGTCTCACATAGTACCTTAATAAAATTAAGATTTTGTTTCCTCATCTGATATCCTTCTCCTTCTGAAGATGGAGCCAGACTGCCTGGATGTCACTAAGAGTTGCAGAGCTGTGCAGGTTTGACAGTACCTGGAGGTGGATTTGTCAGCACCTATTTCTCAGAGCAAGTGCCCCCAGAGCTGTGCTGTGTTTTGCAAGATCTACAGCCAGGCTGTGTCACAACATGAGCAAGAATAAACTTTTTAAAACAGAGAAAGCTCAGAAAGAGACAAATTAGAAATAAAAATGTTTTATAAAAAACTCTCCTGTGTCCACTGTGTCCTTGCAGTGCAGTCCTTTGGTTCTACACTATATTTTAGTTCAAAAACTCAGCTGCTTTTTGAGCAAGATAGAGATTTGCACAGTACTGATGTTTGTACAGTCCCCTCTGGGTGTTTTGGAAGAAGAAAATCTGATGACCTCTGGGGCCTGGCTTTTTCTGCTCCCTGTTTTTCCTAGCTGTCTTCCACTGTCTGCTCTGCTGCAGGCTTCTGGGCACTTTGCTGTCTCTCAGTGCTCGGCTTGCCCAACTACATGCTCAGTAAGGGCACCCCTCAGCTACGCACAGTTGCTCCCTATGGAGGGTCAATCTCCCCTTTCCTTCAGACGGCTCAGGGCAAGAAACCCTCAACCTCCCTCCTCAGCAATCAACTACTGCCTCTGGTTAGAAACAAAACAAAAGGCAAAGATAAAAAATGAAGAGCATCCACCATGGAACCTACCCATGATTTTCCATCCCCTGAGTAGCCCTTTTGAATCCTTGCTACCTGTGCTGAAATCCTGAGCATGTAACCTCAACCAGCAGCAAAACTTTTGTTCTGCACTTTGTGCTCTCAATCTCTACCACCACACATGGCAGAGGCCACAACTCCCTTTGTGCTCTTGCTCAGGCAATGATGTTCCTGCCAACCATCTATTTAACCTGCTGCCTAAGAGCTCAAGTGAGCTTCTGTGGACAGCAACACTAGAAATGTCACAACAATGCTCCTGCTGACACTGAAAAACTTAGCCTGAGAATATTGCTATTTCCTTTAGCAGCCACTTCTCAGTCTGTTTATTCCTACAGATTGGGCTGAAGCAAAAAGCGCCGTTTTTTAACTTTTGATATATGCATAGGTATCAGAATGGGCGCACATAAGGGCCGCTACTCAGATGAAGTCCACTTCAGCACATCTGCAGAAGTGCTTTTCATTTGCTGAATAACACAGATATCAGTGATCTTACCTGCTAACACGGGCAGAAAAATATCATCCTTCTCAAGAAGAGGTATTTAGTTTACATTGAAATTCAAGGCACATTTCAGATTTTCAAAGTTGTTATCCAATAAAATAGTACATGCTCACAGTGTATGCAGAGCATGGAGTGTTACAAATGTCAGCAAGACAAATGCAAGGACTTCATTTTCAAGAACAGTTACCAATTTTTGCTGTCCTGTATTTGTCCAGCTCTCCAGTAATCTTTAAACATAAGCACAGCTGACAGAGTGTCTCCTGCACTAAAGGCAGCAAGCACTGAGAATCACAAGCAGCCATTTTGGTCTCTCTGAATCTTTTACAGAAAAGTCACATTTTTAATGAGAAAATGACAATTTCCACTACCAGGAGCTCAATAATATTCTGTGTCCTCCTTCTTTCTTTCATATCATTACTAGTTTTTTGTTTGTTTATTTGTCTGCTTGCTTGCTTGCTTTGGATGAGTGTTAGTTCTTTTTTTAATGTCAAAAACATAATTGTAGAAATAATCTGTTTGGAAAAGCATATTTTTGAAAGATGTTTAATCTTGCTTATTTATGTGAGTTAGCTACCAGTAAGTAACCAATTAAGGCTATGCATCTCAGACAAATCTCTGTCAAAGTGCAGAATAATTCTCTCCCTTAAATAAAAGGCAATAGTGTAGTAACATTCAGAAGACTAAGGCCTACACAGGTTATGTCTGCAGTACCAGCCTTTGTTTAAGTACATCCAAGAAGGGAAATCAATATTCCTCAGGAGAGCATTTTGTTGGTACAGCTGCTGTTGCTAAGATTGGCTCAGTGTCATGTTCTCATTAATACAGCCTAATGGCAACGATAAGATTGAAAATGTGCAGACATACATAGTGAATTTATACTAAAAACACCACAACATAGAAATTCTAATTGCTTTGGCCTGATTGAGTACTTTATATCTTGAAAGGTTTGTGTTTATAAATTAGACTTTACTTATATTTATGAATCACAAAATTAGGTCCTTCCTTGTAGCCGTCATTAGCATGAAAGCAATTGCTGCTGCAGTGTGTCCTGTAAGAGCTTCAGCACAAAGAAACCAGCATATCCAAAAGCAGCTTTTTTTTATTTTAGAGTAAATTGTTGGAGTAAATGTAAGGTTTTAGCTATACAAGCATTTTTGCCAGCACTAAAATAACACTTTGAAGCTCACGTCTCCCAGAGGAAGATATGTGCATTGTGTCCTACCATTCTGTGAAATGAAAAATCCCTTTATATTAAGCATTATCAGACCTCCTCACTTTCACTCTAAACACACGCGCTGCCCTAGATGTAATTTGTCATTCAGTTAGATTCTCTGTTGCTACTCTGGAAGCCTTAGAAATGCAGGCAAGAAACATGAAAAAAGCTACAGAAAAAAAATATATATATATATATACAAAACAGCATGTCATAGGGAGTTTGAGCAGAAAAAAAATAAAAATATTGAAGACAGCAATGACATCCTGGAAGAACAGAACTGACAGGCCCAAAATGATTACTGATCAAACACAGGTTACTACCCTGAGACAGAACTCTGGAGGTGAAATCTGACATCTCCTTTTGCAAAATGGCTACATTTTGAATTAAAGAAACATTTGTAGTGAGGGCCAGTAATGAAATACAATCTTACAATGAGAGTTATGCAAGCATCAAGCACACACTCAAGCATAACGTACAAGCAGTGAATAATATGTGGACTGTAACCACTCATGCTGCAATCCCTCTTCATTAGCAGCATCTAAAGCAGCCTGTGCTCTATGAGATGCAGCATGGGACATGTTCTGCTTTGAGTGGATCCCCTCAAGCATAGCAGTCATCTTCAGCAATATCTGTCCTTACCTCTGAGACTTCACCATCGCAGAGTTTACACTAACAGGGGTAGCACATCAATTTTTACTGCCATTTGTGCGAATTCATTTGGTTGCTGTAGAGCTGACAAACATTTCAGTGAAGATTTCATTAAAAACACATTACTCCTTGGGAAAACATCCTAAACTCCACTCTGCGTGTGCTCACCAATAATCAGACACAAGCATGAAGTTTGTGAAGTAATTGTCTCCATTATTTTGACTGAAGTGATATGTTTAGTATCTGATACTCCTCCAAAAATAATCATTTGACTTTCCTATAAATTTATTCAGTGAAACATTCTTTCAAGTATCAGCATATTTTTCGAGTTAGACTCAGTAAGAGTGTCTGAAAGTTCACAAGATTTCTGCAACTTAAATTAAGCTGCTTGGGCACAATGTTACCTAACAATTGGACTACATTACAACATGTGCTACTCTGAAGCTCACTGAGGTGTTCAACAAGCTGATTTGGGTTTCAGAAAAGAAAAGGTGTACATAGAATCATAGAATCATAGAATCATAGAAACACTAGGTTGGAAAGGACGTACAAGATCATCTAGTCCAACCGTCCTCCTATCACCATCCCTACCCACTAAGCTACTAAATCATATCCCTTAGCACCTCATCCAGACGCTTCTGGAACAGTGCCAGGGACGGAGACTCCACCACCTCCCTAGGCAGGCCATTCCAGTGCCTGACCACTCTTTCAGAGAAAAAGTTTTTCCTTATATCCAGTCTAAATTTACCCTGGCGCAACTTGTGGCCATTCCAATGTTACAATTGTCAGCTAAATTTACAGGTGAAATTTAAACATCACAATATCATTTTGCATTACCTAATATCCTGCCTCCAATGCAAAGTTTCAAAGCATGCATCAGACACATGCATCCACTACATTTTAGAAGGAGGGAACTTCAAAGGAAAGCTACAGAAAGGAAGCATAGTGAGCAGTCAGCCAATGGGAGCTAATAGGAACAGCTGCGTTTCTTTAATCCCACATCTTTCTAAAAAACAGAGATTTTTTTCTGAACTGTAGAGAAGTATATTTGAGATCTCCAGTGGGTTTCATTGCCTGAAGGCCTATTCTGACATAGATGCCTAAGCCTTTCCCTTCAAAAAGGAATATGAAAATCAATTGGGTCTTTCGTCAAACGACTAGAAAAGGCAATTTCGTTCATGTACACACTTCTTGTATGTTAGCTTGGTCATCAGAGAATACGCACTGAAGATATGAACCAGCTTAAATTCCCTATCCTATATAGAGAACTAGAAATTGATGTCTCAGATCATGTTTATCTCAGGGCTATGCACACACTGTTCAGATGATCCACTACCAATACTGTCCTGCAGAGGCTGCTGGTTTTGGCAGGACACAGCCACACCAGAAAGCATCTAAGTCTAGTTGTAGTATATAGGAGATACTAACTTTCCGTATGTTTTTTGTGCATATCTCAGTTTTCTTATTTTTCTAGATGGCATTTATACAGAAAAAGACACAAATAGGCAGGGGAGGGCTGTGAGGAGTTGAAGCCAAGCCCTGCTGCAGCCTCAGTGGGGCAGAGACTGATGTCCCCAGGGCTGACATGAAGTTCTAGGCCCCCGGCAGGGACAGGCAGGGATGGAGATGCCCTCAGGTCCATGTCAGTAACTGTCTGTTGCGAGGATTTGGGAGAAGACCTCCTCCGTATCTGCAACTAGTAAAAAGCAGTCCTCGTGTCCTAATGGAATACAGACCTGAGGCTTAGGAGGGGCTGAGCTGCCTCCTGGATGTCCCTCACTAAACCTAGTCTGCTGACCTCAGATGTTTATAAGTTTGGGTTTCTGGGTTTGGGTTCCTTGGAGTCCTGAGGAGAAAATCCTGTTGGTGTCAAAGAAGCACCTCAGAGACCAGGTGAACATATCCATATGCTCATCTCCAAGACCTAGCTCTCAGTGCCATTTTTTTTGCAGTCAGAGACAATAGAAGATGTTATGTGAACAAAATGCTAATACGACTCAACCTGTTCTGCAAAAACTGGGTCATAGGTATTTCTCAGATTGGTAGCCTAAATAGAAGGACACATGGAGCTAAGTTGCCCATATGTGTTTAATGCTTTTTAAAATATCTTAGGCCTAAACAGCTAAATCCAGCCAGTAATTTGCTGTTTTTTCTCCTCTAGTGTGGCTGCCTCGGGTGCCACTGGAATCATCTAAACACCCATGCTCAGGAAACATGAACAAGACCTTTACTTCCTCTCTACTTTAGGATATTATCCATAAAATAGACTTAATAAAATTTAAATTCACTTTAAACTGCTACAAATAAATGTATTCAAAGGACTGTAAAAACACTTTTTTTCACTTTTCGCAAAAATAGCTGGGAGCCATTCTTAGACCAAGATAAAAAAAAAAATCTGCTCAGGTGTTTAAAACAGCTTAATGAACAATCGAAGTTGGTAAAAGCTGGTGAAAGGAAAAGAGAAGAAAAATAGAAGAGAAAGGAAAAGAGATGGAAAAGGAAAGAAAAAAAGGAGAGGAGAGGAGAGGAGAGGAGAGGAGGCAAAACTCTTTGTGTTGAAACAAAAACAGTTAAACAGGTCAGAAACAGAAGGGAAAATAATAACAGTGATAAACGAGTATACAAAATAAGTGATGCACANGAGAGGAGAGGAGAGGAGAGGAGAGGAGAGGAGAGGAGAGGAGAGTTTATACTGAGGCAGTGAGATGTCTCAAAAGTGTTATTTTTTCCTAATCTTGATGAAAATTCAATTCTTTTCTTATGCACTCCAAGATGAGAATGAGTAGAACTAGGCTGAATGCACACAAATTCCTAGCAATACTTCATCAAACAGTAGGGTCAAAGATTTTGATGTCAAAAAATAATGCCTTCGTGTTTGCAATTTTTTGAGCCAATTCCACTATTTAGAGAGTACTTTGGCTTTGCTCATTCCCTGAAAAATCATTAGTTCACTCAGTTGCTTTCAGCCCCTTTCCATTTCATTACAGTGTAGCTGGAGATGGACCACCTGCAGAGAAGCTAATTCAATCTAGACAAATGTTGCAAAGCAGAGTGACAGAATTGCGACTAAATTATGCCTCTTCAGAGACAGAGCCATATCAAGAAAGCTGAAGAGATGCACTGACTGAAAGCAACACATTGGCCAGAGGCACTGAGACCATGGAATTCAGGTTGCTGCCAGAAGTGCTTGAGGGATTTGACTGAGAGGTGGCCCCCAACTACACTGTTCAAAAGAAAAAGGAATATGAATCGTTTCAACTCACTCAGAGTATGTGCCACTGGACTGGGCTAAAAAAAATAAAAAATAAAAAAGTGTGACTATGCTTTCTTAAAGGAAGAAACGTTTGCACAGAGCAGATTGAGGAGACAAATGTAGAACAGCAAACTAGGTCAATGAGTGGGCCAGGCTACTTTGAAACTGGAATTTACTTTTTTTTTTTCTCTTCAAGTTTCTAGACTTTCAGGTAAAACAATGAAACACCCTTTCCAGCTTTTTGGGGGGGATGAAGGGACCCCAAAATACTGTACTTTTCCACATTCACTTTTCTGCCACTGTATAAAATGCTGCAAAATGACAATAGTCAGGTATGCAAAGATAGAAACAAGACAATTCATTCTATACAAGAAAAAATCCTGTACTTCGGCCAGAGTTTTGAAATTCTTATCTATTGGACAATGATATATAGCCCAACAGATGGAAATACAGATTTGCAAGGTAGGATTCACAGGAGGGATTCTGTATCAACTGCCAGATAGTTCTTGCAGAAGACAGTTTCACAAAGACAGACAAGAATATCTACTTGTAAGACAAAAAAAAAGGAACCATTGAGGCTTTTAAGACCGCCTGTGACTTTGGCCTGTGTAATGAAACAAACATACTAGTAAATCCTTCTCTGAGCCAGTTTGTTACAGATCGTGACTAGCAATTAGAAAAGAAACTTCACCTTAGAATCAGAAAGCAAAAAGTGCTAAACAGGAGATACTTGTAAGGAGTTGGCTGATAACAAGATTAATTAAAAAAAATAAAAATTAAAAATATTTTAAAAATCAATTAAACATTTTGGGGGAGGAGATTCTCATGCAACAATTCTGGAGTCATTAGAGTCTGAGATCCCTGGTAGCTCTCTTAGAACATCTAGCTGTATTGTGCTACCCAGTAGATGAAATCATGTCCCTTTGTACCCAAATAAGTAAATATACCATAAAAACAAATTCAGTCATGGTTAAAACTTCTGTCTAACATGTCTTCTATCACAATATATGACATCATCAGATGCCTTTGTGAGCTCGACAGAAAGATCTTGCAACTCATCCTAAAGCATTTTCTCTATTTAACCAAACTTAAAAGAGATTTGAGAGCCCAGAAGAATGACTGACTGCTTGTTTATAAATAGGTAACAAAATATTGTCTGTTTACAATATTATCTCTTGAAACAAACGACTTGTAAAACAGAATATGTGGGCAGGAGACACATCCTGTACCCCTGGAGGAAGATATGGGTACGGCAAGGACCAAAGTGAGTCTTTCGGATACAGGCATGAATTAGGAGATGCTGCCAGACCTGCTAAGGGCAGCAACTCTGTTCAGAGGAGGGTAGAAGCTCAAATCCTAGGAGAGGAAAGACAACACAGGACTCATTAGAAGCAGGTTTACAGTGGGCAAGTCAGAGCTAACTGAAGTCACTCCAGAAAAGCCTTGCTCATGCCTTTGAGCAGAAATAGCTTGCTGCTATTGTTTCATGGTTTCCATGTAACTGAGGTTGGTAGTCAAGATTATTTTATAAACTCTTCCACAAGCCCTTTCTTCGTTTGTTTGTCTACAATAGCTGCTGTAGGCTATGAGCCCAAGTTCTTCATAACAGGGTCTAGTTTTGTTTGTACGTCATATTACTTGATTGAGGCTCCTGTATGTTAATTAAAAAATAAATAATGTTAATGACAGAACCTCATTACTAATTCATTGTATAAGATTTTTAAAATATAATTTATAAGTTAGATTTGTATACCAAGTGAATTAATTATTTATATTCCTAAAAAATAAACAAAGCTTTGGCATGTAATGAAGAAAAAGCAGGTGACCATGAAAGACAGCGTCCACATGCCAACAGGCACAGTGAAGGTCTAGAAATTTAGTCTAGAAACTACTAAATTAATGTCGTATGGCTCCATTAAATTGATTTGGTGAAGATATCAGTACATGAAAAAATTGTTTTAATGTGGTTTCTGCTCTTTTAAGTCTCTCTCTGAATAACTGCACTTTATTCTTTTGATTATAAAAGGAAAATCAGAGGATAAAAGTTGCAGTTAGAGTTTCTCAAATATAAAGTTATAAAGCTGAATAGTAATTTTTGCACTGGTCAGTGGATTTAGCTGGAGCTAGCACATCCAGAGTCTCCAAGTGAACAATTTTTAGCTGCTTCATATCCTGAAGAATTACAGTAACATTAGTTTAAGTCATTGAACTTCATATACTTTACCAGAAATATTCAGGGATTCATTTTCAGATGTCATCTTCCCAGTATTTTCATAAACATTTGTATATAAAAGCTTCAATTTAAAAGGGGGAATATGGACTTTGAATTTAAATTATTTTTCAAGTTACTAAGCAGCAGCAGAGTTTCTACTTGTTGTTTTTAAGGACAAAATTTTCATTGTTCAGTCTGTATGCCATTCTCTATTGAATACATGCTTATTGGCCTATGCATAATGATAGTTCTTGAAGATATAAGGAGTCAGAAACCAAACTTTTTGAATGGGCCCATTTGTCCTGTTCTTCAAACTGGGATTACTTTTAACTTCTCTGTTTGCTTATAGTTTCTGTATAATATTCATATTCTGATAGGAAGCACTGTACAGCAGTTTGTGTTCACTAATTCACATATTAATTGATAAGGTTCAAGAAACTGAGAATTTAGGTCTATGATTTAATTTATTTAATTGGTGTTGTGCCTGTATTGTATCTGGTTTTGAATGTTATTGCCATCAATTTCCAGCCGGTATTGTGTTGAAATGCCGATAAACCACTGATCACCTGATTCATAGTTGATCCATTCGCACAATGTCACTGAAAAAAATGTATACACTGAAAGTGAGACTTGTGCAAGTGTTATTATCAAACAAAAAGAAAGAAGGAGAACTTAAAACTAACACTGTGAGAAATGCTGGGCTGAGACCAGAATACAAAATTTCGGATTTACACATTCACTGTTATATTTTGACTCTGTAGAGATTTCAAAATCCTGCATGATGTACAGATGAGATGAAACAAAATAAAACTGCATTGTCACAAATAAAACTACATTTTCTTTCTATAAAGCCAAGCCACATCAAACACGGTCTTCCTAACCACCTACCACCAACACTGGTTAATTAATATTCTATGTTCGTTATCCTCTACTGCTACACCGCGGCTCAGTTTTTGCATTTGATCTGATTTCACAGAGTGTTATAGACTATGACAAGCTCCTATATATTCTAATGTACCTGAAAATATCTGCTTCTTGCAAGACTTCTCAGTAGCTTGCAGATAATGTAGGGTACAAATACCAAAATCCTTACTAAAATGTATTACCAGCTTTTTATTACAAGGCAAACTCCTTTTTCCATGTCTCTAACATTCAGCAGTGTAGGCATTTTGCTTTTTGAAGCTTAGGTGTTTCTGAATATACATGGTCTGCTCTTTTAAAGCAGGACATGACTGTTTTGGCTGACTCACTCCATTGTTAGATTGTACACCCCTCAGTATCACAGAGTGGTGAGTCAGTCATTTGTAAACAGGAGCGAAAAAAACAACAAATGAATCGCGGCAACTACAGGCTTCATTTTTGCAATCAAAGGCATCAAAGAAATCATGCAAAAAGAGCATAATTATTTATTGAACAACACTCACAGCGTGATCTTCCCTGAACAACCTCAGCAGTGCCTGCAGCTTGCCTTATCCGCTGTTGAACTAAGAAATTCTTTGCACCTTAAGAAAAGATAACACACAATTTGAATTTCCCCTTTGGGAGAAGGGGCTGAAATATGTAGAGTGCCTGCTGTTCCTCTTCTGAGGAACTGAAGAGTGGTCATTGAACGTAAGTCATTTCAATGACAATGTTTCAATGACTTTGGATGTATTTCAAAGATTTGTATTGCAAAAGATAAGTAAATGTAATGCATTGGCTTTGCAGGCCTGAGCACTGAAAAAGCACAGGACAATGCACAGTAGAGGCTTAGATGCTTTCTTGAAGGCAGAATCAGTCTGAGGAGGCTTTAAGAGACATCATTGATAAGGAAAGATTTTGCAAACACAAAGCTAACAAGACTACTTGGTATTACGTATTATGTTTTGGTATACTGTTTTTTTGGCAGCAGTGCTTTAGTTTTGCTGGGATCAGGGCCCAGTTTCTGTTTAAATTTCTGTAAGGTTTCATAGCAGCCTAAGCATACAGAGACGGCTTGCTTGCAAATAAACCTGTATCTCAATACACATATTGATTAGAATTTAAATACATCCAGCAGTCTGTTGGACAGACAAGCATTAATTGTTTAACATATGTTTAAAATATCTTCATCAGAAAAATGCCTTTAAACAAACAGTAATTTTGGCTATGTAAGAACTGCTAATACATCAAAAAGAATCTAGATGGAATAAAAAATTAAAAACATAAACTTTAGATTAATCATTACAAAGTTAAGAATGCTGTCCCAGTTCTGAACTTTGTATCTCTCAAGTAACCTCCAATCTATTGAGGTGCAAAGTGAAGTACCAAATAAAGCAGAATAGTTTTTGCCAGGATGTTGACAGTTTCGTAGGTCCAGTCTTTTCCAAACATTTTGTTTGAGACAGATCTTGAAGCCACCACAGTTCCCAGACAGTTTAATTCCATTCACGAATGCAAGAACTTAAATGCAAAGAAACTCTACCTTCATTTATACAATGGTATTCCTAAGATAGTGAGTCTCATGGAAATAATGAGCCCCTGGGAGAAAAGACAAACTTTCTACGGAAGCTCTAGGAGTAGCTCTCCCTACACTTCCCATCTTCAGCATTAGCTTGTGTGATACAAGACTGAATGCTATCTGCTTCCACAATGACTGCCACAAATCTGAACTTAATTGCACCTTTGCATACTGCTTAAGACAGCAAAACTGAAAGTTTCTAGGTCTACATCTCCATGAATATTAGGCCCATTACTTATATGACAAGATTAATATATCCCTCAATAGTCTATATATGTGTATACATACGCATTTTCACCTTGTTCTAGAGGCGTATTTATTTTCCAAAGTCTAAAGTGTATAATTAGAGTTGGATGAATAACAGAAAAAATAATTGTCAGGCATTTAAATGTCTGTTTACTGTAGCCATATAGATCTTTTGCTTACTTTCTCTGAACAGTAATTTTTTTAAGTTTTCTTTCCAGAAAAAGTTAATGAGATAGCATATCTTTCACTGTTCATGATGGACAATATCTCTATTTTACAGGAAATACTTGTATACCCATTCAGTCTGTAGGGGAACCGTTAGGTCGTGGGCTGAACTGATGATTGAGCACTTGGTGAAGAGGTGTGGTTGGCCCAGGGAGCACAGGCAGAGTGTTTACACCTGTGCTCCCCTGTGACCAGAAGGATTGGACCCAGGGTGGGGCTCCTGCAGCCTTAGATAAGGGCTAGCCAGGCAAAGCTCAGATCAGAAAGGGTGAGATTGGGTGCTTGGAAAGAAGTACCCACAAGCTGAAGTAGCAGCTCAAGAGAGGAGCTGAAAGGAGCGGGAAATGATGTGGAGCAGAGTCCCCATCTCCAGATGAGACAAATGACGTAGTGGGATGAAGGATTAGCATAGTGGTGAGAGTTGGGGACTTATTCTGTTACAGAGCAGAAACTGGTTTGTATCGCACTTCTGAACAGTGAAAGTGTTAATATAGTTCCCAATCAAGAACACCAAGAAAAGATTTTTTTTTTAATATTAAATTAAAACCTTGGATATAGTTCAAGACCTTCTGATCTGCTTATGGCTGCTTCCAGAAGGATGAAGAAGGTTCTACAAACACATAGTCAAACTGTTATGACACAAGTAATCCCAAAAGATTTAGCTGGCTGTTACTTTGTGTCATTGCATTAAAGGTCTTTATCATCACTTCCTTTCCCCTCCACCCGCACCTTTACTCATATCATTGTGCAATGACTTCTTTGAATAGAAGTTGTCTGAAGTGGGCACTGTCTATGTTTATGTTGAGTTTCTGTGTTGTAAAGACTTCCTGTTATAACGCATAGGTTTGGTCATTAACAACCACTAGCAATCAAACACATAATCCACTTTATTATGCACAGGTACCTTTTTTACAGATATTTAGTGCACCTATGGTGTGCTGATCTCTGATTTCCCTCTTCTACTAATGAAAGTTGCAGTAATTGCATATGATAATAATGGAGTAGAATGGTGAAAATGAACAGGGGAAAAAACCTTTTCTTTCTTGCCCAGAGAGACTTCAGGAAAAAGGTCTTTAGATCTTTGAAACAGGTCCTCAGGCAATGATTTGTATCTCGCTATCTTAAAATACAGTGAAATATGCTTATAATTCAGAGAAAGTAATGATAAACACTCACACGAAAACCTTCCCTATACACACAAAGGGCAAAGGTGGGTTGTACTTCCAGAAGATGTGTTCTCACCTAAAAATTATACAAGGGAGAGAAATCATTTGCTGAAATTTTTGATTATGTCACTGAGAGACATACGATTTAAATGGGCTGATCACACTCAAAAATGATAGACAGATAAAAATGAGAGCTATGAGTAATACAAAACATTGGGTCACTAACATTGGGTAACTAATACAAAACTATTGGGTCGGTTAATAACCGAAGGTTATTAAGCACATCATCCCCTTCCTAAAGTACAAGTGTTCTGATAATTGAACTCACTATTATAATTAGTTCAAATTACTATCACTGTTAACAGCCTTGATAAAGAAACTGGGGAATGGAGTTGCACATTGAGTCTGCCATTGGTCACTGCACATGCACTGGCAAAAAATAAGTACTTTGATGTTTTTTTCCTTTCTGATGTGGTTCTGTACCTGTTTTATTGAGCGGACTTCTATTTCTATTGCACTTCCACCAATCAATTAAAATTCAATTAAAAATAAAAATAGAACTGCAAAAAAATCAACGTCCTGCTAGCTGGAAGCTTTTTTTTCCCCTCCCTTTCATTTCAGTATCTTAGATAAATCAATAAAATTTCTGGGTAGAGAGGAGGAATTAAAAAACTGTAATTTGTATTTGTCAAAACTCATGGACTCTCAGTTTAAGCTTCACAGAGCGTGCTTATCTTGGCAGGTGGTTGAGAAAGCTTATTTTTTTACTAATTTATTTGGTGCTCTTTCTATAAGCAACTAAATTTTAAGAACCTAGAAATCTAATTTACAACAATAGTTTCTCTAGAATCAGAGATCTTTTTCCTTCTCTATATATGTCCTTCAGTTAGAATGTAACAATATAGATCAGATTCAATTTGTGGAGTGTTGTGCATATAAATGATTTTAGCAACACGATCACTCAACTAGTGACACAGCACTTTCACATTAGATAATACACGTTTTCATGCATACTGTACTGACAGAAAGCAAAAATTCCAAACTGAACATATGTCATTTACTGATGGTATGCTTATGAAACATCAATGCAAACATTAATAGTCCCACTAGGTACATCCAAAACACAAATCGTTGTGGAGAAAGATGCCTGGAGAATGCTTCCAGCAACAGTCTCTACTTTTTTGAGACCAGAAATGGAGACAGGTCTGGAATACAGATTCAAGGTCAATCCAAGAGTGAGAACTGAAAAGAGAGCTAAAGATGTGTATGAGGTGGATCTGGTCCACTGAGAAAATCCTCTTCCATGAGCCAGCGCAGCAGGAGAGAGGACCAGAACAAGGCCTCAGAACCACATAAAGGGGTGTTGGAGTATAGACCTATGGCCCCAGGATGGAATGAAATGAGGTTCTGGGTAACATACAGGGTGAGGACTGTGTCTTCCTCTGGAAGAAATTTTCATGAATTTAAGACAGAATTTAAAAAAAAAAATAAAAAATGTGATATTGTCTTCTGGCATGTTTGTTTGCCTAAATTAAAAAGCTGACTGGATGGTTCCCAGAATTAGGAGATATGTCATTTGAGTAGTGATTTCATTAGTTTTAAGTCTGCAAAAGAAAGGCAATTAAAGTGACTTCACCACACAAGTATGCTAATGGTTGTCCAAGAAAGAGGGTGGCACAGAGTCAGAAAAGTGACTTGTGCATTTTTTAAGGTCTTTTATGTGGTCTCCTGTGTTTTAAATGTTCCTAATTGATTTCAACGAAATTCATCATGGAGTAAGGGTCTATAAAATGTGCTTATGCCTATCACAATGTAGATTAAACCATGACTGTGAGTGAACCTATATAAATGCTTATAGATGTGAGACTGCGTGTTGTGAGACTCCTTGCGGGAGCTGGTGTGGGTACCACAGCAATTTCCTGGTTTTGCAATTAGGAACAATTGACCATAAAGTAAGGGTCAGCCTTTTTCAGACAGCCAACTGGGGCAAGCTCCAGATTTTGGGGTAGAAAAGTAGAGAATTCATGAACAAGGTGATTTTTAAAATATTTAGGTTTGGAACATGCTATTTTCTTAAGTGGACAGCTGAAAAAGTGATTTTGAAATGTACAAACACATCCATTAAACCAAGTAAAGTCAGCCTTGATCCTGGTTCAGTGTGTGATAGCAATCAGAGACCACCTCATCTGGGTCTCTCTTTAGTCAAGAAAGGGTGAATGTTGGTAAATGGCTTTAAAAGTACCTTCTATGCATAGAAAGGGTCTGCCAACTAGCTTTACAAGATGGATTTCCTTGAAGATGAGGGCTACATAAAATTGTTTTGTAACAAAATGTTCTCAAAAAATCAAGAGATCCTGCTTCTCCTGAATATGGAAGCCAAAAGAAAGCCACTAAATTGGCTCTGCAACCCTCCTGCACTAACTGCTTGAGCCAGTTTAAGGCCTAGTTACTGTTTAGTTGTAAGTGCTGGTGGAACCAAGGCCGAGGTATCTGAAAGACAGCCTTATGCTCCTGAAACTACCTGGGACATTTGACATCTAACAGTGTTGTGGGCGCAGGGAGAACAAGGTAGAACATTATCAGTAATTAAATTTGAAGATCAGAAATTTCACCCTGTCCCACAAGGATACCTGAAAGAAGTCTGCCCAGGCAACCAGTTATTTGCCTTTAAAAGACTTTTAACCAAAATGTTGCCCATAAATCAATATCAAAGAATAATATGTCAACTATCAGAAAAAAAAAAAAAAAGAAAAAAAACAGTTGAAAACAAAATAAATGCTAAGACAAACTGGAGATGAAGTACTAAGTTTTCTGTGTTTCATATGCATAATGACTGTAGATCTCCAGGGGGAAATAAATTGGAAATTCTGTTAGAATTATTGCAGGTGGGATGCCTGGTTTGCTGCTTATTCATTTACATACCTAGATGGACATTATTTTACACAAATGTAAAAGAATGTAAAAGAAAATAATTTAGAATACTTAAAAAAAAAACATTTAAATGAGGAAAGGTCAAAACTTAATGATCATATGCAGCTTACTTCATAATTTAAATTATTTTTTCTTCTGTATCAAAACAAAAACATATTAGACTCTTGAAAAAAAAATGATTTTGCAAGATCTTTGTGGGGTTTTGGCAGATAGATCATGCTTCCACTTTCAATAACAAGTTGCTACATTAAGTGAAATCACAGTACCTGTATTAGCCCATCCATCAGAAGACTGATTTGTACTATCTGTCTAGACAGAAATCACTGAAGTATTTTGCTGGAAACACAGACAAGCTGAAAGTAATTTCACTGTTTAAAATGATTAGTAAGGGTCTTTTTGTCTTCACGTATTCCAAGTTTAATGATGCTTCACTTTGTCATGGTATGAATTGTACTCCGCCTTGAAGAAGGAACTTCTGTGCTCCCTCTATTTTTTTCCCAGCAATTTGAGAGTGTTTCCATCAGTTACCCAGGCAACAGTGAGGGCTTTTCCTTCTACTTTTCTAAATTGTCTACCTTAACATTAAGAAGAAACCTCAGAGAAATAGTGTGCTTACTAGACAAGGGGCTGTTTCACCTTTGATACGATAAGTGCTCTAACATGAATGAAAGTGCAATGCAGATGCAAGATTAATCTATGCTGTGTATTCTACCAAACAGGGTTTTCTCTTGCCTACATCTGCAGCCCATCATGATTGCAGTATAACCTTGAGAAGGTTGGAGAGACATACAAACATGTTCATACCTTAAGCACAAATGATAATGCTTCAAACTACTTTGATCCACTGATTTACAAGCATTGTGTAAATATTAATTATAGCAGGGAGCATGCTTCTATTTGACAGTCCCTCATTGACTTCAGAGGGATCTCATGCCAAGTTAAAGAACAAATTCAAATCTATATTCATTATCTGTCTACCAAAACCAGAAAACTGACCTTCAATAAAGTACAATGTGCTAACCCTCTATGTAAGCAAGAAAACAAAATCTGGGACCAGATTTTCAAAATAGCCTGACTTTTGTAAACAAAGGGTTTTAAAGAGATTTCAGGTATTCACATTGTCATGTTTTAAGTCAGTGTGGAAAATCTCACAGTGTAGTAGGAACCTTGTAGAGATCTAGCCTCTCAGGTATTTGTTAAGATCCTCCTTGAAAAGCTGGCAAGAAACTGCAGACTGATTCCTTCTGAAAGCCTGTTCTGCTCTGTACTAAGCATTCATCTTTAATCCAGCTGAGTAAAATGTACTGAGACACACTGTGACCTAATACCAGCCCATTTTGCAAAATAGTGTCAGGAGAAGGTCATCCTGATAACATAACCTTATATGTGCAAAGCAAAAACTGTATAGATTTGCCTTCAATCTGGATCAAACACTCCTTAGGCTTAGAGATATGTGTGAACATTTGCGTGAACATTCTGCAAATTATGTAAACGTCTCAAATCAGTAAGTATTTTGCTGTTTCTACAGTAAGTAAATGCTTCTAGATTATATTTTGCATTTGTTTCTTTCCTGGGTTTATGTTCATTTGATATAGCTTCCATCCCAGAGTATAGTTTGAGTCAGAGGATGAAATTCACGACTAATTTCAATTTTGGTATACCATTCCATATTTATTTTGATTTTGGGAGTACTTTGGAGATTTTTCTAGTCAAGCACCTGACAACGTTTTCACTTTCATATGAAAGCTCCCTCAGCTGTAAGAAAAAAAAAAGAAATTAAAATCTTTTAATTTCTAAAATCCCTCGTCTTTAAAGAACTTCATATCCTTTTCAGATCCTACTTAGGATTTTTCAGGTTACTCTACCACATTACTGCAAACATTATTTGAATTTCAATCTCCAATGAAACATAGTCTTTCAATGGCATAAAAGTCACCCCTATTGATTATGCCAACACCTGTAATTTCTAAAGGAGATTTGAAATACATCTCTGTCACAAAAGCAAGAGAAATACACAAAGAAAGCATCTTCCTTATTTGCTCTGTACTCACAAACCTCCACTTTGATTGTTTATTACTATTGTTATTGTTTTGTTTATTAAATAATTTAAAAATCTGATGCTAAGTCCAATGATAAATAAATACAGTCATGTGAAAGTACAGACTGCTCACAAAACTATTACTTATTAAAGGGAAATATTATGCAAGGAATGCATTCATTGATAAAAACCCCTGAGTGCTCCATGCATTGCTGCATTATATTAGCTAGAAGTTTAAATCATAACTCCCTCTTTGTCTTACACCACACGGGAAAAAAAGTATTTGATTAATAGATAATCATGCAGCTACCCTTTTAAACGCACAGAGATGTATCTCTTTTTAAAATGCCTTTCTTGCCGTATAATATCAACAAGCAGAATGCAGAGATAGACAGGAATTAGATGATTTTGAAGGTCATTCATTCCTGAAGCAAACTAGCATTGCAATTATCTTTTATTTTTTCTTTTATTGCTGATGAAATAAACCAGACTGACAACACAAAAACTATAAATCTTCATTCTTCCATAGCACAGCCAGTTCTAATTTAAATCCATCTTCCAAACATACCTCAATCTTATCCTTGTGGGATGATCTTTGAGGTAAAAAAATAATGAAAGTTTGTGTTTCAGTCTCTGACCTTTCTGAGGTTGATGATAACAGTAACAATGTGCTTCCATTACTCTGCATCATACGGGCTACAGAATGATGTTAAAGCAATTCAGCTTTGTACTCTTCACCCTGCTTGACTGTGTTATGACAGGTTTGGCACAAGTTATCTCAAACTGCATTTTAGCATGGTTCCTAACTTCTGGTGTGAGACCAGTCTAAATCATTACATAACACATGATGAAGTCACTGTTTACTGTTCTGGATGCATTCCATGTAGAGTGTTAGACTTTGGGAATCTGTTTTTATGACGGATTTGTAGGTTAGCTCAACCATAGGACTATTGACATCAAAATATTTTGTCTCAACAAAGAGTAAAATGAGTGACATAAATCAACTCATCTATAAAGAAAGGAAATAGGAAAGAAGGAACAAAAATTTTGTCCCATTTTTGTCCTTTCAGAAAGTCTTAAGTGGAAGGAAAAGCCTTCTGAGCTGTGAAAGTTCAGATCACCAGAAACTCCTTTTTTCTTTGGTGGCAACTGTTTCAAAACTCAAAGGTATTCTATGTTTTGATTGTGTATTTAGGCTCCTAATTTCTACTTCCCCTCACTTCTCCTTTGTAGGAACACAGTCCAGGTAGCTTTCTGTGTCTCAGTAATATCTAAGTAAGATGATAACACTAAGATTCTACTTAGGTACCTACTCACAAATGCTGAGTATCCAAGATGATCATATTAAGTGCTGCTCAATAACCTTCTTTTCATTTTGGCCTGTGTGCATATAAACACTTTACACCGACTCAGTTTCACACTTAACAAGTTGCTCAAAGACCTAGCACAAGACAAACTCTGAAGCTATTGAGCAGAACACTCAACAGACATATTTTCGACTCACTTGCTAGGCAACTACATCACAGAAAATATTCTGACTACACTTTTACGACAAATAACTTTCTCAAATGACAGTTGGACACTAACGTGTACTTATCTCTTGCATAAGGTGCTAAGATATTCACTAAGAATTTTATATTCTTGTTTCCAGGTAGGCAGAACAGAGATCAGTGTACTCCCGGGGTTTGTTTCCTAACCATCACAATTTTCTGAACTGGGTATTTTTCAGCCTCCTCTCTGAGAGCTGTACTTTTGTACTGTATTGGTTTGTTGAAGCACAGGCCTGATTATAAGCTTTTCTCTTCTTGTTCCTCTCTACTCTTTTTGCTAGGGAAATTGAGCTGAATTAAGCTGTAAAACAGAACTTCTTTGTACGTAACTTTACTTCCAGATAACTTTCATATTCACAATCTCTTCTCAGCAGATGTTTGTCCACTTGGCTACAATTCCACTTGAAACTGACTTTTCTGATTGGCAACTGCTGGACTAAGGTTTGCTTTTTCCCTTGAATTTCATGGCGATCCTAGGAAGATCCCAGTTTGTTCCTCACAGGACTTTGCAAGTCTAAAGTCCCCATTCAGTGAGATATCAGATAGGCTACGGAGAAACTCTGCTCTTCTCAGTGGAACAGTATTTGGATATTTTCACAAAGTTGAGTTTGGATGAACTGTGGATTTTTATCCACAGTTATCAAAAGAGTAATTTAAATTTTCTTCCCATGAGAAGCAGGAAAAAATGAAAATAAGTATTTTTCAGATTAGGGACTGAAAGTTCCAGCCTTGAGACTTGAAAGCACCAAAACAGAGGAACGTTTAACAAGACAACACATAACAGTCCACATGCATCCATTTGACTTTTACAGCAGCTAGCTGTCTAAGTGTGAGGTAAAGTGATTTTATTTTTTGGTTGTTCTTTTTTTTTTTTTCTCCCTCCGAAAAAGGAAAATATTTAACATTCTGTATTTAAAAGAGAGTGGGGAAACACCATGAGTTGAAAAGGTCTTAAATTTCACAAGACAAGAACACATGTAATCTGAACTTCCTTACCCCACTGGATTCTCCATTTTTAATGTAATTTGAGCAGAAATAGCCCCAGCAGTTTATGAAAGAAAAAATAATCATATTTTTTTCTGAGTAGAAAGCATATACGTGCTAAAATAGACTAAAAATGCCAGGACTTCAAACTTGAGGGCAAGAGGGAAAAAAAATCTCTTCACTTCAAGGGAACAGAAGGTTATTTTTTAGGCAGGAAAACATTCAAAGTAGATTACTGCACATTTATCACAGCTGGAGTAAACCAACCCCTAAAATGATACAAAACGTAAAAAAGAAGTAAAGCTGAAAAAGGTGCTGAAAAGTACATCTACTACATATATCTTCAGCAAACTATTATTAATCTCAAACCCTTTTTGAGATATTTGCACATTAAAGTGATCTAATAAAACATGTATTTTCTATTAACACAATACTGAACAGTAGTTTTCTTTCCTTTTGTTCAAATAAAATTTCTTTTTAAAAAAACGTTCCTTTAGTTAGATCCAAAAGCTATCATTTTAACTTTTTAAAGCAGTGACAGTAAAAAGTAAGGGAGTTAAGAAATACGCATTTTCATACCAACTTTTGTTACAGAGCTGTTGCTGCTGATAAAATTTCCAATGGCAATCTATAGAAATTTGAATACAAGCCTTTGCAGTAAAAGTTGTGTGAATACTGCTGTCAGTCACACAAACTTTCCTGAAGTCCACCATGAACCTTTAAGTTCAGGCTTTGTTTTTTCTGTCTAGCACAAAACAACATTTGAATAGCACATTTTATGTGGATATGTAAATACACTGATGTTGAGGAAAAAAACATTTTTTGCCTAGTTTAGTAAGTTGGCTCAGAAAAGTGCTTCACTTTAAAGAAACAAATTGAAATTATTAGACCACATGTACTGATGACAAGTGAAGATTTAACTGCAGTGAACTTGGCAGTCTTGCAAGTATTCAGCACAATCTGTAATGTGGCCATTTGCCATTTATGTTTCATAGGTCAACATGACATAAGGAATATAAGATAATTTTATTAAGTAGCAGCCATTCTCCTATGGAAGCACCTTGCTTTGCAGATAAGTTATCTATCCTTGCAAGACAGAATATGAGTTTGAGAAGTGGAATAGGAGAATCAGAAGGGGATGAGCTAGCCTCAAGAGATCTTAGGTTTCAGTTTAGAAAAATATCCTCACTTCAAATGTTTGTAACTTAACAGCAATAGGATCTCCTTTTTTTTTTTTCTCTCTAGAATCCTGAACAGGTGCTGGCTCCCTTTCTATATGCTTTTTACAGCCAGTAAGTTGGCTTTTTTTTTTTTATCATTGTGGTAAAAGCACAAACTACTTAGAAATTGCAAAGTAGCAGAGGTTTTTTTTTTTAAAACCAAGCAGTCACAAGTGGTCTAATACTTCTCTGGGAAACAGAAGAATTTGAGACTTCAATAAAGATAGAAAGAAATGTTAGGAGAAAAGAGGAAGTGTAAGAATTTAAGCAAATACAAATCAGAAAAGAAGAAAAATGAGTCATAACATTTGATCTGTTACTTTGTTATGACCATACCTCACATTCAGACTCTACTTTGCATTCAAGCTACATGACTCAGACTATTTCTAAAGCAGTATTTCATTTTGGTTCTCGAAGCATTTCCTGAGTATTATATATGTTCTCCAGTGCATGAGATTAAAAACGAAACTAGAGGAAAAAATTCAGGCTTACTGTCCTTTTTTTTTTTTTTTTCTGGATAGGTTATCCAGTGTTTAGCTTTTCTTTCTTGAAATATATTGCATCTAGATATACTGTAGATACATGTTTGCAAATATATGATTGTAAATTTATACTTCTGACTTGAAAAATTATTATCAGTTTAATTTCCTTCATGCTCCTGCTTCTGGTCAGAGGACAGAAAAACATACACTTAACAAATGATTCAAAGAGCTTAAATAAGGCAGTTGGAAAGATATTTGGAGCCTGCTGAGAGAAAACATTAAGCTCCTAACTTTATGTTGAATTCTCATATTCTGTAAATTGCATAATGTCCTTCAGCAGATGTCACTTTTATAAATACTTGATATTAGTAAATATAATTTAAGTAGATGTCATGACTGCTTGCTATGTAAAGGAAAATATCTCCTAACTTCTAAAAATAGCAATTTCTCTAAAACTGCTCAAACTTCTTAGTGCTACAGCCAAAACCACATCCTGCACGTTTCAGAAGATATGATAGGTGACTGGAAGGACTGGAAAGCACTGAAATACAGATTAAATTGCAGCTGCAACACAGTGTTAATGATAACAATTGGAGCCGTAATTGGATTAAGCAGTTAAAGTACTTGGAAGTATCAGTGAGTGAGAAGGGGGAACAATTATAAATGATTTGTAATCTCAGACTAGATGCTGCATGTGTCTGGTTTTTTTGGAAGAACATGATTATATGTTTATTTTATAAAGAAAACTGTGCATTGGCCATATTATAGAACAACTAAAAGTTTAAGAAGCCTAGAATTTGGAAGAACCTAAAGTCTGAGGCCTAGCACCAACCTGAATTTATGATACAGAAGAAAGAAATCATTAATCTCCCTTGTGTCTCAATACCTGTAATATTGACTAGATCTCTCCTTATATCATGATGACTGAAAGGCAAAACTCTCAAAGACCAGGAATTTCACTAGAGTACAGCACCATGGTGATATGAGCATGCAGCGAAAGAGACATTCAGACAAAATGATCTTCATCTACATATAAAGGCACAGATATTAAATATGTCTCTTAAAGTACCTCTGCAGGAATGTAAAAAGACACACATTTGTAAGCCTGTGTGATACCTGCATGAGAGTTAAGGCAGCTTCATGGTTTTTGACGTAGTGATAAAGTATTTCTCAGCAAGGCCTGACGTGCTTTTCAGACTTGAGTTGGCAGGAGCAGGGCATGCAGAGCTTGCTCATTTCCATCTGTGCCTGTCAACAGAGACACTCTTTTCATAGGCACTTCTTTCTACCATCTACTGGAATCAAGACTACAACATCCTTGAGTACCTCTAGGATTTAAGCACCCAGTCAGAGGACTAAGCAGCCTAAAAGCAAGTTTTGAATATAAAACAGAGAAGTACTCAGAGGAATGAAGTTTTAAATGGATCTTTCCTTTCTGTCCAATACCAACACTGTTCACTCAACAACTTTTGGCAGCTAAGCTCCAGCCTTGGCAAGAATGCTTTATACTGACAGCTTCAGCTTCCATGAGCCTCATGTACCTGCCAAAAACTTTTAGGCAGAGACCTAGATTTGCATTTCCTTAAATACAGTATGTAACTCCAGGATTTTACATCTACTTTCTTAGTTTATGTGGATCTGAATAAGGGAAGAAGATGAGAAAATTATATCAAGACAAAGGAAAAAGGGAACAGTGTGAGACTCCAGTATTTTCTGGGGTCAGAGTGAGACCTCAGAAGACTTTTATGTGTCTTCATTCTCACACTTGGATTCATGAGACAATCCTAAAACTCCTAAAAAATCTTCCCCACACAAACTTTTACAACCCAAGTCATAAAACTAGATACAATTTCTGGAAAGTTTTCATATCTGCTTTTGTTTCTTCTCCAGAATTAAATGCTACTAAAAGTGTTTTCTATTCCTCCAAAGAAGAATCAGCAAGAGAAGAGAAACACAGTCTAAAGAACCGTGACTACATACCACAAAAAAAAAGGCTGTCTAAAATGCTCTGAGATTTCAGGTAGTGAGACAGCAAAGGTAAAATTGTAATAGCCAAGAAAAAAAGTAAGCCTATTTCACAGTACCTCATCTCAACGCGAGCAGAAAGACTGTCCATATCTGGTCTCACTTGGAGTGAACAGTACAATAGTTGATACACGCAGCATATATGATAGAAAGCTGTGATTGAGCTCCTTCTTCTTATTCTGCTAAAAAGGTGGAGGACTGTGTGAGAAACGCTCCATGACCAACAACTTAGGCTCAGGCAGAGTATTCGGAGAATCGCCATTTATTGGTGCTTTGCAAAGTGGGTGACCTAGCAGGTAAGCACATTTAGCAAAAATGTACAGCAGCTTATATTTTCTACACCCAGCCATGACACCCCCTGCCCTGGCTCCCCATTGGTTGAGTACTTCAAGGCTTACGAGCTACAACCAATGCTGCCGAATGTCCCACAACTGGTTACTACTTGGCTAACTCTTTCCAACTCTCCTCCCCTCTTTGCTTACTTTCTTTGCTTATTTTCTCTCTTTTGAGATAAGTTTAAACATTGTCTCTCTCTCTTTTTTTTTTTTTGTTTTTGAATAATATTTGAGCTTGTCAAGATTCAAGTTGCAGAGCCAATTAGCTGGTACCCCTCCTGCTGCCCTTCAGAAATGCTGACTCTCAGTCCTTGTTTTTAAGAATTAGCCAAAATTATACACTCTTTTGATGAGAGATGTGCTGTGTTTCAACATGCCACAGATGTCTTCTTGGTCACAGCATTCTGTTTTTGCAACATCCCATCACACAGTATCTTAAACCAAGAATAGCACATCGTTGCAAAAACAACGTCTTACAATTTCTTACAACTGGCTAACATTGACCAGAATACCAGCTTGAGTATTACACTCAAGCTGTGCGTGCCCAGAATAAGCCAGTGCAGAAGATTGGTGTCAATTCTTTACTGCACAGAAAGCTTAGTGCCAAAATACAAGCTAACTGCAAAGCCTAAAGCAACGCTGGCACAGCCATACTGTTTCCAGGACCCCAGAGACTTCATTTTCACAGCCCTGCCCTACCCTCTGGAGAGGTGCCTACAAGGAGACGATGAAAGTACCTGAGCTAATTAGATTGAATTACAGTTTAGACACAGTGGTCTGCAACAAATGTTCTTACATCTTTTCTTCAATCAATGAGTCTCTTGTGTTTTGCCCCTTGAATATTACCTGTAGGATTTGTTTTGGGAATGCATATGTTTGGTTAAGAGAGAGAAGAAGAGGGGATGCTTTTTGTTCTCAAAATTGATTCTCTCAGGTTTACATCTGAGCAAAGTGTCTTCCTTGCTGAAAGCAACAGCATGCTCCTATCATACTTTCTCACAGTATTAGTTTTATGATATTATTTTTACGTATTTTAGGAAATTTACTTTCTGCCACAGACTGTGGCGAAATGAAAATGTAATCAGCTCTCAGTGGTTAGTCTCTAAAATGAAAGAGATTTCTGAAGCTCATGATTCATAGATTTCAAAGTTCATAATAATAAAGGCTATTTCCTTTTACTGCAGAAATAGAATGAACTTTTCACATTGTAAAAAAAGCTCCAGCTTTATGAGGAACTGTCCAAAAGCTGCAAGTTCCTTCAAAATGCAAGGAAACGCAGTAGTTTAGTGCCTAAAACTCTAATACAGAAACAGAAGTAAAATCATCTAGTGCTTATCTATCCCATGAGCAGCTTTAGTCACATGCTTATTTCCACTTTTTAAAGAGAAGAGCAATATAAATGACATTTTTGAAGCATGATTACCACTTAACCTATTACATGGTAAAACTTCCCTCCCTCTGTACTTTAGCTCTCTTATATTTGCTTGGTTACTTTAATAGAAGCAAGGCTTGATTTTTGTTTGTTTGATTGATTGATTTGCTTTATTATTTTTTTTTTACATGGAAGGGAAATTATCTTAAATGGTTTTATTTAGTGGTAAAGATGAATTTCTGGAACATGCAAATGTCAGACACAGTCACATTTCTTGTCAGTGCCTCTGCTTTAGTATATAGATTTCTTCACAGTTCACATCTATATCTACTGTGCATCTTGAGAAAAGATTTTCACCAGTATCTACCTCTGGCTGATCAGCATTCCTTACCAAAGCAAGTTCACTGACCCCTGGAAACGGAAGGTCCCACACAGGGTATTGAAGGTGTTGCAGTGGAACAAGAAATAAAAAAATCTTATTCAATAAGCATTACAGTAGTCTTGAACTTCAGTGTAAGAGTTCATTTCTTATACTATTCACTGCTTAAATATTACAGGCTTGGTTTAAGCTCCTCATCAGAACTTCTGAGACATCTTGGTCTCACTTCATCATTTGAAGATGGAAGGTAATTCATCTGGTGTTAAGAGGGGTAGACTTGGTCTTTTGTCAGAAGGATCTTTTTCCCCTCAAAGAGGGAGGGATCGCAGTCAACCATCTGAGACTAAAATATACCCAGACATCTCAATAAGTATGTTGAGAAGTACTTTTTATAGAAAACCCATCTCACAGTTTGTTACTTCAGTAGATTCTTCTGGCTAGCCCAGCCACTCTTGCTTGTACTTTACACAGGATCACGTAAATATAATTCACCTATTGTTTTACTGAACTGTTTCGGTGTGTAGCTGGGCAAATGCTTCAGGAAGAAAGAGCTGTGCCCACCTGAACACAACAAATGCAAATAACATGCTTCAAATCAAAGCTGAACTCTCACTCGTTTCACTCTTTCCAGATAAAACCACAGAGATCATGGGGAGGAAAGAGCTTTAACATGCAGTGCAACACAAAGAACCACAGGAATTGTCTAAAGCTGCTTAAAATTCTTTCAAAATGAAGAAATCCATTTGAAGAAAGTACTTACCGAAATGTTTCTAAAGCTCCTCACATATTTGTTATTATACTCCATACAATCTTCACTAAGTTCAAGGGTATCTTAGATGAAACCAGATATGGAATATTGTCTTTTCATCACAGTGAAATGAGCACAAGCTGTCTGCAAATGAGAAAAAATTCATGTTGACCCTGTTCAAGTAACAGCTGCAAATTATTTGAGGCAGCTACACAGAGGAGAAAATACATAATTGCTGGAGAAGTGTATACATCCATACTGAAGAGCAAATGAACTGGTGATACTTATTTGATTTTACTGAAAACTAAAATTGTTTCCCATACAAATATAAACATAGGTTGCCAACATAAAGGAGATGAAGGCTTCTGGTAGAACACATATTAAGCATAGTCCCTTTTCAATTAAGCACTACAACACTTAGTAGCAGCACAGTTAGTAGGACATTAAGATAGAATTTTAATCCAAGATTGTTTTAATTTGACTGGCTGAAGCCACAGCTAATGTTTCACAGTTCTTCAAACCAACAATAAAGAAGAGAGCACTCTAAATATGCAATGTTACAAAAATAACTCTACTGTGGGGTGGTAGAAAGGATGATATGACACAATGCAATTATAGATATAACAATTTTAATTTTAACAACAGATATGTCTACAGATATCTGGGTTTAGATACAATAGTTAACTGTTTCCAAGTAGACTTTTCTTCTTAACATAATAAAATCTAAGCAGGGAAATTTCTACTCCTTGCTAAAAGAGAATGATATACTATCCTTTGGAAGCCTTTACATGAATTGCACAGTGTCTCGTAGTGTACAAATTTCAGTGAAGCTGCTATGTCCACTAGAGTACTGTTTTACATCTGAAGTGCTTTTTTGAACCGGTATCATTGCATTGATTACTCATCTCCTGGAAGAAGAAAGAGATCCTTCAAAGGAAACAAAATTATGTTCATAAAACTTCATAATCTTGCTTGATATTAGAAGTTGTATTCTCATTTCAGTTATAATGGTGTAAGGCCAGAATGATTTCTCTGATTTCAGTACAGTTTCACTATACTTAATGTGGTGTTATCAAGCAAGGAATTTCTTAATAAAAGCTTTAGACACAGCCTAATAAGTTTACAGATGGAAAAGAACTGACAAAAGACATTTGGTTGATCACAGTTTGTAATGAAATAATACTTGAAAAGAGAGATATTGCACTCATTATCCTGATTATGGCAGGAATTTACAGAATTTCTGAAAGAATCTCAGGAATGTGATCTCTGTTGCAGGGGAACATTTTTCCTTTTTCCTTCAGCAGTCGAACAACTGGTGTCTCTCAGCTACTGCCAACATAATTACATGGCATTGTGAAGCTACATGAGATTACTGTAAAGAGTTTAGATTTGGCACAAAAATCATACAGATCTCAAAGCTCTGGTCTAATTTCTGTTACTGCATTTTATTCGTATATAACATATACAAACCATCCTTCTATCAAGAAACAGAAAGCAGGGCTAGATTAGTAGTAGCTCACATTATCAGGAAACTGTCCATTGTAAATCCCAATTTGATCATCTAACTTTTGCCAGTCACCAGCAAATGGACAGATACACTGAGAGGCAGATGTGGCAATAATGAGAATCACTTCAGGTAAGCTATAAATTATACATAAATTATGCATATTAATATAGACATTTATAGACTATCTATAAAATATAGTTTATGATTCTTAGCCAGAATGGGAAAAAGTAGATTCATCAAGGTCACAACACAAATATCAGTAAGAAAAGAAGTAAGTTAGTGACCTGATGACTCAGTTATCTTTTCTCTCAGCAGTGGTGTTTGTTTTAACTGTCACACGGCACAGCAAATCTCCAAGTGCCTGGGAAAGAAAAATTAATCTGGGCTCATCATCTGCTATTTTACAAGATATGTGCTTGGTACATCTGGCATGATACACTAATGATCATTTCTGTATGAAAAATAAAATCATTGCCTTTTAGATTCTGTTTTATAACAAGACATTTCCTCTCCAGAACAGAAGAATTTGTTTGTGATTTATCAAGGAAATGTATGTCCTTGTTATGAACATCTCTTTTAGGATGCTACATCCAAAACAAAACCTATCTCCCTTCTGTGTCTTCCTAATAGGCTCATTGCAAACTTGTAAAATATTCACAGGTTCAATTGTAAGCAGACCAAGCTGTCAAGATATTCTGGGCTTACCATGAATGCCCAGGTTGTTTGCTCACATGTAGCAGGGCAGCTGGCTATACCTACAGACAGACACTAAACGAAGCCTAGATCCTGACTCTGAGCCTGCCCATGCAAACCTGCCAATTCTGCTGCAAAAAGTTGACAGAAAAATAGAAGGTGATAGCAACCATTAGGCAATTGATGATTTATAAAACACAGAATCTCTCAGAGACAGCAGTTTTAACAGAAGTGTTAGGAGAGTCACTGACACACTTCTCTGTCAGCAAAAACATTACACTTCCTCCTAGTCAAATTACTTTGAGTACTGCTACTGCTCATAGACTTCAGAGTTCATTACCTGTTAAAGAAGTAAATTATACATGAACTTATCTTGAGACAATATTCTTTAACCCTTATAGAGCAAACCAGGTGGCTTGGGAGGTACCTACCAGTGGCCAAGATAATGATTTAGATTTATGCTTCCTATCATTTCTGGTTGTGAGGTTTTAAAATTATGAATGAACTTAATTGTTCTGGATGACAATTTATGGCACCTTTGGGATTCTTCCAATAGATTATGTGAGCAGAAAAAAAAGATATTAAAAGAGGATTGCTTCGTTGTGATGGAGATTGTAAGAGAAAGAGAGATACATGCCTGATTTCTATTCATATTAGCACCTCTGTATCATTTTCAGAGTAGCACCAAGAGAGTAGATCCAGTCACAGCTTTCTGCAAGGATCTTGTCAGTTTTTCTGTCAAGATTAGGCTACCGGCATTATAAATTATTCTAATGGATAATCTGATCATAAGAGGGACTAACGTGGGTGTCTTTCTTCGATAGAGAACTGGCTGCGAGAGGGACCTGCTGTGCATGAGTGGAAGGTCAAGCTTGTCTCGCATCCACAGTAAGTGCAATGACACAGTAAGGCCCAAGCTATTACATGACTCTTTCCAGTAGCTAGTGAGGTTACTATGTATTCTTATGACACCTGGAATAGCGGGAGGTCTTGCCTGAAGTGTAGTATAGTGTGCAACTCCAGCAAAGACTTATTTGTTCAATGGAGTCAGTGGCCATATTGCTGTTGTTTTCTCCAAGCCATTCTCTGATATCTACATGGCACAAAACCACAAAGAATATACTCTGACAGTCTTCTCATATGGAACAGCCTATAGTGTCTTTCAGAGAAGTCTCTGGAAACTGTAACACATAGTCGTGGCTTTAAATCCTTCATTTTGCCTTAGCTGTTCAAAAGAAAATGCCTCAATGTTAGCGCTTTATTTTAGGAATAAATATATTTGAAAATAACCTCATTTTTTCAATATAAACTGATTAATCAAGTGGTAGAGAAAAAAAGTCTCTAGGAGTTAAGCTGAAAATCTTTTCAATGCTTTTAGAGCTCTGAAAATTGAATTAAATTATGCAGACTAGTACCTCACACTTAGGGGGAAAAAAAGCTAGAACACATTATCCTTATTTAGTCCAAAGAGCTTCTATATTGAAGCCTGTCAAATACACTTCTGTGATAATGTAAGGTTTAGAGTTTGTTTACATACTTGCTATCAAAAATAAATGATCTTGTACACTGACGTAGTCTCACATATTTTTACTTTATTTGTTGTCTTAACATTTTCATGTGGAGGTTGTCTCCTTTTTTCCTCGCAAATGGATGACCTTTACACCTATCGTTCCTCTCTATGGATGTCCTGCTGAAACCACTTTAAATAAAGATCTGACAAACAGTCTTCTTTGACATACATTTTTGAATGGCGTAACTTTTAATAAAAACCTCATCAAACAGTAATTCTTGTTCGAAAACCAAGACAAAATCTATCCATTCCCTAAGACAAGAAATAAGTTTTTATATTTTTGCATATTGGATATCAGCCTCAACTCTGTTAAAATGAATGGAATTGTTGCTGCCAAAAAAAGACTGGCCTTTCACTATTTCTGAGTAATGAAGCTTTTCTTACAAAAAAAAATACAATACTAATTATCAAGACTGACATTCTTAATAAGACAAATTTACAAGTTAAGTTATTCAGGGAAATGCCCACTTACAACTGAATTTTTTCTAAGTTAAGAAGCTCAGAGTTGTATCAAGAAACATGAAATTTTAACCATCTTAAGGCAGACCTAGTGTAAAACATAAGTAATTCTACTAAAACATTATGCCTGCATTAAATTGTGTTAAAATGTGGACAACAGTTCCTTAACAGATCCTTATCCTGGTGATAGAAGATCTTTCTCTCAAATAGAGATTAATGCCATTTCTGTAACATTTGTGATATATTTGAAGTAATGCTATCTCTGGTGAAGCTGTGGGGGTCATTGTTCCAGCAACAGGTGTTAATGCCATAAATCACTATTATTGCTACCAATGACTAACAACGCAAGATGAAATTTTTAGCAAAAGCAGAGATCAAATGCATGAAATGACTTTAATGAATAAATAAATAAATAAATCTTGGTGTGTGATTTTTTTCTCCACGAGGTGAGCTTTGCTCTAGGGGTATCTATCTGAGTTTTTCAAAGTGCATGTTCTCCTTGCGAAAATCTCAAAGAAATTGTATGTATCTTCAAGGTTTTTTCACAAACAACCCATAGGGAATGCCAGGAGACCAGACTGAGTTTCTTAACAAAAGGAAGCCAGAAATCTTCAAGAAGACAATGTCTGTCACGTTTCTACAAAAAAAGACAATGGCATTTTCAAATGTACTCCAGAGCTGGAGGATAAAGAGCGATTTATGCAAGCCAGCACTCATTTGAAGAAAGGAAGGAAGGAAAACTGACTGAGCTGTAGGGATCTGATAAAGTTAGAAGACCAAAACTGAAAAAAAAAAATAGATAAAATAAAAAGGAAGAAAAAATGTGGAGTAAAATTATTGAACAGTCTGAGAGAAGATGAAGATGATGCAAGAGAAAATTATGTGCATTATTATTCAAGCACTTCGCTGAAAGTAACGTCTCCTATTTTATTGTGTTGACCCACGACGTCAGAGGCAGATGTTGGTCATGTGACAGTAGAGGTTGAACCTTCCTGCCAATATTCCAGCACATTTTGTTGCTGTGCAACGGATGACAGCATAGTGGCAGTCTGACAGAATGACGTCTGATGTGGAAGAACATATGAAGCAAAAATGTAGAAGTGAATTCCTCCATGTGGAAAAAATGGTACCCACAGACATTTGTCAATACTTGCTGTACGTTTATGGAGACCAAACAGTGGATGTGAGCACAGTGAGGCAGTGGGTGGTGAAACACTGTGTAACAGTGGGTGCAGATTTTTACAAGTGCAGCATGCAGTCTCTTGTTCGTCATTGGTGAAAATGCATAGATAATGGTAGTGACTATGTGTTCTGTAGCTGAGAATTTGCTCTATTAAATACTGTTATTGTCCTCTTTATATCTGTTGTAGTTTCCATGGAAATAAACAGGAGGCATTACTTTTGGGGTGACCTACGTAGATCTTGATGAAAAATAGTAGCTTATTTGAGTTTTCTTTCCTCTGCCTACAAAGAATTTTTTGCAATAATTTCAACTTCTCTATTGACTCAACACTCCCAACTCAGACATTTAATTTCTTACGAAATATTGCCATCATTGACAAGTGTGAGATTCATTGTACAGCCTGTAGACATTAAAAAATAAAAATAAAAAAAAATAAAGAAAGAAAGAAAATATTATTTTGGTTCACGCAAAGTAGTGTAAAAATATCCAAAACAGTTAAAAAGACTCTTGTAATCTTTATACTGTGTCCATTTCACTAGTAAAACAATATATTTGACTTATTGGCAGACATTATATTGTAAGCAGCTCAACTGACTTCAAACAGGCCATGTCAATACCTGCATTGCAATTATGTGAACTCTAGTCAGATTAAGCTCTGAGAACAGCACAGAATCCACACTGTCTCGCTCATCCCCTGCTCCTGAATGCACATTACTTCCCATACACAATGGAAGAGTAGAATGTATATTATTTGTTTTGGCTCACCTCCCACTGTCAGTGATAAACACTCTGTGACACCTAGATTTCAACCCATGAGCAAGCACTGCTTATCTTTCTGCCTAAGCACAGAGCCATTTTGTATACTGCACTGCAATGGGTAGTAGAATTAACCAGAACCATCTGATAAGTAGCAAAGTGTATTTATGCTTTTCTTTTCACTGTATCTTAGATTGCTCTTTGGCCTCGTTCCCTGTTTTTGTTACATCTTCCACGTTACCCATGGAGCCTCCCAGGCAACAAATGAACACCATTCTGAGAATGGTAGGCAGAGTGTTGTCTGACCTGCACAAGAGGTACCACAGCATGCACGATTTGCCCATACAATATAAAATGCATTTAAGAAGTATGAGTGAACGGATATTGCCAGCCAAAGACCATCTGAAAGCTGTGGACAACCCTTCAGCATTTGTAGAAATCAGGCAGCACCCTGGCTTGACCTGGACACTACCAAGAAGGTCTTGGAAACTACTCAGAAAACAGGCACTTCCTCTACTTTCTGAGTGGGTAAAAATGTCTTCTCTCTCCTACTCCTTTACTATATTTAGCCAGCTCTGCTGCACCCTGGCTTTAATTCTCACCAGTAGTCTAGCTCAAAACCCTGTATGAGATAATTCTAGCTGAGCAGTTGAGGTTCCTAGGGCCATTCACTGTTTGTACATTAAAAAAATACATGGATGAAAGGTGATCTGGTGATCGATGCCTTCATAATGATTTGTATTATGTTATTCCTGATGTGCTACTGAGCAGTTCTCTTATTTAAGAGAATTTCCATTTGATAATAAGCTTTCAAAATGGATGAAGAGCTGATTAAAACACCTTATCTTTCCTAATACTGGAAAATACTTCGAAATATATTTCATAGGACTTTACATAGTAGTAACATAAAATAAAAAGAACTGTGAAAATAAAGATAAGCTTCAACCAAATATTTAATTTCCAGCTTTCTCACCAAAACTTTTGTCCAAGCAGCAATAGGGATGTTGAAGAAAATACATCTTCATTAAAAAAAAAATTAAAAAATAAAACTTAATTCTTCAATGCTTTTCACAAGAAAGCTTGCCAAATTACTTTTAGAGGATTTGTACCCATACAATTGGAACTTCTCTTGCTTCTTCAGTCAGCCAACAGTCATGACATATGAAGAAGCAATCTACTATTATTTTCCTAGCACCTTTAATCATCTCAATAGGCTAGGAAGGTCACGAATAAGCATTTTCCAAACATAATTTTAGTGGTAGATTACAAGTAGAATTCCTTTCCTTTTTATGAATTCCTTTTCACTGTATGTTTCAGTGCTGTGCTAAATCTGCTGGTACCTGCTTTTATGTTAGCTGAATAGTTCGTTTAATCACTGAAGCTAAATTTTGTTTCAAGACATCCTTCTCTGACATTGCTCCAAGATAAAATGTGTCATAGAGGCTGACACATACTCCACAAAATCTATCAAAAATTATTCAAACATTAGCTGCCCAGAACTTCTCAAACACTAAAAATGCATTCACCAGTTCCTCCACATGTGCCTATGGCACTTCACTCCTTCCTTCCCTTTTCCTATAAACAGTACAGCCCACTTCAAGATGTATTACCCAAACATTTCTCAGTTATATATATATACCCATACCACTTCTCAGAGATACACTGTGACTTGTTTAGAAAAGTTACCAGAACATCAATATACCAGCCTTCATTCTGTCACCTGCTCCATGAAATAAGATGAGGATTTTCCTTCAAAGGAGCATAACGCTGAGAACATACATCTGCTTACCTTTGCATGGTGTAAGCCATCCTATTGACTTGCCTAGTGCTTACATGTGTCAAATCAAGTACACGTTTAAATTCTTACAGGGTCACAGCTTAAATATGAGTTTAGACAGACTCAGAACACCATAACCTCCAGCTGTAATGGGAGTGGCAGAACAGATGTGAGTCTATTCCTCAGCTGTCCCAATTCTCAATTCAGTGTCATAAAACATGCACATCCACAAACTGTAAATCTAAGTAAAAAAAAAAAAATTAAGAGAATGGAGCTGTCTTCATTAGATACAATACTTAAGCTTACCGTAGGAGTTACTCTTCTCAGAAAAATAAAAAAAATATATTACTTTATGGAAAAAATATGTATATATATATATTGATGAATATATATATATGAATGAAAATATAAATTGCAATATTAAGACAGAATAAGTAGTAATAGTATCCAGAAGGGCAACACAGATAAATGATTGAAAATAATCAAAAAAAAGTCTTTAAAACTATTTATAATCTTCTAGAAAATCCCCATGTCATTTCAAAACTGCTGTGAATCAGTAAATCTCTTTCATTTAGATTATTTTAATTCCAAACACTTGTAACATCCCTGCCAGTGTGAGAATTCAACACCTCAGGGGAAAAAAAAAAAAAAAAAAAAAAAAAAAACAATTCTTAATAATGTTTAAATCTTAGCTGAAAAATGCTATTNAACCACTGTCTGGATCTTTTTACTTTAATCTTCGATTTTCATTGTTTTTCTACACACACAAAATGCTGTTTGGCATGTAGCATATTTGTGTATTACGACATACATATACTCACACTTAACTGCCAAATAAATCCAGCATTTGACATTTAAATATCATGATAAACAACATGCAATTTCAGAGTTTTTCATACAGTTTGCAATCAAAAATGCAGAAGAAATTGATTTTGTAGAAGATAGATTATTTCTACGGTTCAGAGAGACCATGCCTACAGGAAGAGGGAAAAGAGAGTAGAATAAGAAATTGAATAGGGATCTGTAACTGATGGATAGCAGAATGAGAAGAGCATGAAACAAATTGTTCAGCTGAATTCATGGCATTGAAAGCTCCTTACAACAGTTATCTTTACATCTATTTCTGGGGGCCCCAGTGGAAGAATGCACACATTTTACTGTTTGCTTTGTAGATAATTGTGCATGTCAAATAAGAAATAGACGCAGAAGTTCCTTAAAAAATAGCTGCAACAGAAGAAAACAGATTATAATTAGGAAGGGATCTAAAACATTTGGCTGTATCTAGGCTATTTTTGCAGATGTTTCATAATTAAAAAAAGAATATGAGCTTCAAATGCTTTGATGAGAATTCCTTATCTATCAGGGCTTGAGTCTCAGATTAGGCAAATCTCTGGGCCAGATGCCCAGCTGCTACAAATCCATGGAATTACCCTGATTTAAACCAGCTGATGAGATGGCCAACTCTTGAATGTACGGCTCAGTTCCCTGCAGTCAGAGAATTTTTTTTTTCTTTTTTTTTTTTTTTTCCATAGGACCTTTTTGGAAGAACAAGCTATACATAAATATTAGGGTGAAATATGATTTATAAGCTCAAAGTACTGTTATACTATCCCACTTCCACCCCCACTTCAACCAGATGCAAAATCTCAACTCTGCTGTGCAGTTCACAAGTTTATGTTCAGGTTAATGGTGTTAGGTTACTCTCATGTATGGAGATATTTATGTTTCCATTAGTCAGAGATAGAAATTATTATTTGGTCATCTAGCTCTGTGAGCGAAAATTATTTCTTTTGTATATTTTCTATTTCTCCATAAGTCTATATTTCTCAACATCTGAAGTAACAGAGTTCCATATCTTTGAAATTTGTGTCTCTTGCTTTAGAGTGCCACCTCAGTTTTGTGGATGGCATGTTATTTTTGTACTTAAATCATCAAGATGGCATTAGGAGTTCATTTTGAATCTGAAGCTTGACACCTTGACACTAGCTAGGAAGTTACAGTGGAGCAATCAAAGACTATCTACTAAGCCATTCCATCTTAGTTAAAGCAGTAGCCATCATATTGGTAAATCTATTAATTCTGAATGTCTGCCAAGATACTAAAGAAGAAAAAGGTTGCCCCAGTCTGGCATTTCCTGTCTGGTCTCGTATGGACAGATAACAGAAACCAATGTATAACCAAAAGCTTCAGGTTTAGGCTAAAGGCCAAAGAAGAAGAAAAACAAACGAAAGAGCTAGTTTGCTTCACGTCTGAAAATAAATCAGGATTTTCCAGTGAGAAGATAGCAAATGCAATAAAGATGAGGGCTGTGGTACTAATTATAAAGTCTGTATAATGACATTACAAGGTCTTACTGTCACAACCAATGCATCAGGAAGTGTTTTTTCAGTTAAAGAAGGAACTGCCAAAGCCAAGCCACATGTAGGAAAAGTGTTTAGACACTTCTCAGGAACAAAAGAATTAAACGCATCTGAAGTTCAGCAACAGGGACCACTGCATGACATGGAGACAGGTTCTATGTCTAGAAAGTCTGGTTCATGGAATGCACATATTCTGCTGGACATGGTAACTCTACAAGCTAAAGATCTATGTGCTTTCCAACTTCACACCATCAAAAGAGCCTGGCTATCCCTCCTTGCTGCAGGAACATAGCCCTAGCTGTTGGACTGAAAGAAGTCTGAATTTTCTCAACATTCCCAACCTATGTTGGACTGCAGGGTTCAGTACAGAGTGCCCAAATATTGAAAGCCGCCACAGAACTCAGTTCACTTTTTCAAGAACTTGCCAATGCAATATTTTAGAGCTATTTGAAGGCTCTTGTTTCCCTAAGACAGCTTATCTTAAGAACCGAAACCGTGGGCAGTAATTTTATGGCAACTGAAAGGGAAACTTAAACTTTCTCCAGATTCACAAGCCTGTCGAGAAGTACCACCCTCAATGTTCACTGAGGCAAAGCTTGGTGGTTTGTCAGAAGCAGTAGTAGGAGTTGAGCTTCAGATCAGCCATACAGTTCCACAAAGCTAGAATTTCCAGGGGATTATCTCTTACTAGAACTTCTTGTGCCTGTCACTGTACAGTTGATAAACTGAAAATACCGACTCAGAAACATGTTCACAAATACGTATCTCCTGGAAACATAGACTTGAAGTACTGTCAGTGGCAGCATTGTCTGGAATACAGACAAGTCTCTAAGACAATTATAGTGAAGAAGATGATAAATAGACATTACTGCTCCTTCAGCCTCTCATAGACTCATAAGCAGTGGTATTGTATATATTCTAATGTCCTAATTCCCCTGAAACTGAAGCCAAAGATAAAATTTGCACTGGTATCAGTAAAAAAAACCCAAACATTAAGCAACAGTGGAGATGCATAAAAATGAAAATAGTGTCTCAAAAATTTGCTTAAGCAAAATCTGTGGGAATTTAAATTCAAGAGCATTTTTAATTGGGGTTCGAAAAGCCGTTTCTTCTGCATCATGTTCAGAAGAGCAATTTCATATAACAAAGACCACAGAGATCTTTCTCACAGCAATAGAGAAATAAAGCAATAAGGCACCCATTTGACCACTGTTTCACTACTGAATTCAAATTTACAGGTTCCTTACATCATTTAATTAATACTGGGTGAGAGATATCTAAAAATCTCTTTGGTTTGATGATAAACCATTAAGAAAATCTGAAAGTATGAACAAGGTATTTAGAATGTTTTTTCAGAACTGTAACCATATATGAGGCTTTAGAAAGCTGATTTCCCCCAGAGAGAAAAAAAAAAAAAGATTTTTCATCATCTGCAGAATGCTTGAAGTTATGTCACTGAACATGAGAAGACTGAAAAACTATTTAAAATTATGGATATTTTTAATCAGACCTCACTGTGAAGATGTGTTCAATCCAATAACCTCTCCTAACGGGATCTAAAGGTAACAAACTGAAACAGAAGCATTTGCTGAGCTCTCATGAGGTCAACATCAGCATTTAGTGCATTACAGCCAATTCACCTGAACAGCAAGGAGCATAGCGCTGCTTTTTGCTGGATAGAGGATTAAAGATATTTTGAAATTTTCCTATTCCATATTCAAACGGGAAAAAGACAGTGAGAACAGAGGATGCGTATATCAACATTACCATATTAAAAATCTTTTTTTTTTCTAATTCTTAGCCTGTCTGTAGAATGAAATTATAAAGCTTCTGTCATTATCTTATCCTTTTTTCTCTCATTTTTGTCTGTCTTTGTCTTTCTAGTGTTGGAAAGGAAAGGCAAATGCTGAGATTCTCATGAAATATCCAACTGTGACTTTGCAGCACAGTTTTACAGACTAAAAGAACCAAATTAAGACCAGATGTGGAAAGCCACAATTGCAGGGAAGTGACGGGTAATGTAGCCTCCTACACCTGGTTTGAATTTTGTTGCACTCTGTTAATTCAGATACACTACTGAAAATGTAGCTCTTGAAAAAAACTAAAATTTTCTGAGAGGCTTCACTTTTTTAAACTCTGTTAATTTTTTTAAACTCTACAAATGTAGCAGGAAGCAGGACCTGAGAAAGCATACTAAAATTCATGGTAGGATAAAAACAGAAGGAGACAGCTGAGCCATCATTAAATCGTGATTTTGAATAATTAATGTATTCAAATTATGTATATTATTAGTAGCATGTAAAAACACATAAACTCTAGTTATGGATGACCTCTGTTAGGTATTATACAGGCAAACTGTACTGAGGTGACTGGGCCTTAAAAATATTTATACACATATACATATATTTAAAATTCTTTCTAGATTTCTTTGAAGGGAAAACAAAAAAGAAATTCCCTGCATGATCTATGTGATTTAATTCAGTAACCTACTAATCTGCTCCAGGCCTATTTTCCTGCTTTTGTGACTTTGATTGTATGAATTTTCCAAATTTGATCTTAGTAGACCTGCTGTTAATAGCAATTTCCTGTAGTTGTGTTGTGTGTGCCAAGCTTCTTTAATACTGCAAAATATTGCTCTTATGAAAACAGATTTGAACAAAGCTCAGTAAAAATCCTTAAAAGTGTTGATGAATCAAACTGCCTGCTGATCACCCAAAAACATGTTTATTTGTCATGTCATTATTGATCCTAAATCTCTACACTTAAATTAGTTAGATATTTAGTTTGAAAGAAAATATTTTCCCTTGAATGCTAAAACAGAACTGAGGTGGCATTTTACCAGGGTATAACTTTCAATGCTGGACTATAAGGTTACATGACACAGTGGCATTTGCTTCAGATTACTAAACAACAAATCCAATTCTGTTCTCTGTTTATCAAAACAAGCTTCGCAGCAGAGATCATTCCAGTATAAGTGTTCTGTATGCCTTCATCTGACTTCACATTGATTAGCTTAAAAAGACAACCAGAAACACAGATATGCTTCCAGCTGGATGTCACAGCTGTACAAGTGTTGCACACCAGTGATGAAATTCACTGGACACATTTATTTCGTCTGCGGGGTTGTAATTATTGTCTACCAAGGTCTGCACTGTGTATGAGAATTACTCTTTAAAAAGATTCTTAACGCAAGCTTCAAAGTTATCATGGAGTCGGGTGGAAGACAAACAGCTCAGTTTAAGGGAACAGTTAGGAAGTAACATCATTCATTACTGGAAGCAGGTGTGGTATCTCCTGAAAGCTTAGGGTTTTTTCTGGATGCTAGGCGTCAGCATGCTGGCATGTCTAGTTCAAGGCGATGAAAGTGCTTCTTCATCGCAGTTCACCAACTTTCAGGCTGTTATGGAACCCTGCCAAAGTTTAGTACACACTGACAGATTCAATCTATCTCAGAACTAACCACATTTTAGCCTTATTGCTGTCTGCACCACTAAATTGATTAAATGAAAGAGAGGAAGTCTTCTACAGACTTGCAAACAGTGGAAGATGTCATTTACCACTTCTCTGTTGATTTTTACATCCTATCCTTTCGAATGTAAAAACTTTTTGACTTTATTGCACAATTCTTTTAAAAACATTATTGCTATGGTCAAAAGTTTCCACCATTTACCTAAGCAGGCAAAATATTTTCTATATATATTTACACACAATTATTTTCTCAACATTTATGGGAAAGGACGAATACTGCAGATCTACTAGGGAAAATATGGGAGGGAAATATAACTTCAGAGTCTTTGTCCACTCTGACCAAAATGTAACAAATGTTGATGGTACAACCCTGTAGCAAACTGTGTCCCTTGTCTACCTGTGTCCAATATGATGTCTGGGACAATACTCAAAAGACAAAAAGGTTTCTTCTACAGCCACTCTTCAGATATTCATGCCTACCTGTCTTGTAATACAGGGTCTTTTCTCACTTTTGTTAGTGAAATCTGTAGGCAAAAGAAGGCATCTCATATACCTGATTTGTGTAGCAGTAATGTAAATCTAATCTTTGTTTGAGATTTTCAAATCTCAGATGAAAAAAGAGATGTGCGTCCGAAAAAAAAAAAAAAAAGACCCAACTAACCATCTTCCGCAATGTAGACAGACAAGTCTTAAAAACTGTCAGAGAAAATTTCTGTTTATGAACTGAAAACTAAATGAAACACCAAGTTTGATTCTTAGTTTTCATCAGCAGGTATGCAATCTGCCTAATGTTGCTGGAACTCACCTCAGCATCAGATCTCCTCAGCGAGCAAAGTAAACAGGTTTATAAGTAACATAAGAAGGAAAAAAAAGTGTTCATGTTGCTCAGATATGAGGGTGAAGTTTTTATGAGCAAGAGGAGAATGAAAGTAGATTTAGTCATCAAGTGCACTGGTCTTGTGAAGAGGCAATAATGATAGTTTCAAATCTACCTGATTTTGTCTGTTTCTTCTTTAATAGTTGAACTACCAAAAGGAAAAAAACTTAAATGACAAATTGCGTATCTGTTGTATGTATCTGTGCTCCTTACAGTAAAGAAACCAGATGGAAAAGGGGAGGGAATGGAAGGGAAGCAGAATAAAAAAACCCTCCCTCACCCTTTAATAAATTAATCCAAATTTTATTGCTTTTTTGTTTATTTATTGAAAACGTTAAATGAAGACAAAGGCAAAGCTGCTTTAATAGAAATATTATCTTAGAAATGGAACACACGTGAATCTTTACAGTGCTACAACCGAAGGTGTTCATGACAGTACTCTTGAACAGAGTTTGAAGACAGAGATCTGATTTTGCTAAAATGCCATCTTTTTTGCAGCATCTGTATACAAAATGAACTTCACATTTTCAGTTGGAGTAGTTTTTGATTCTCTGTCATAAGATGTTACCCATCTTAATTACTATTTCTCCAAACAAGCGCCATACTGAGATTTCATTTGGAATTTTATCATGGTCTTATGAGAAATTTGTCAGAATGACTGTCTTCCATTAAAGACAAGTCAGCAAATGACTTATCAAATCCTTAATGACAAAAATAATACTGCAGCATGAAACTCAAGCACTGTACTTCAGAAGAAAAAATTTACTGAGGGTTAATAATACCGTATTTATATTCACTGAAATCAAAGAGATTGACCAAGACATGCAAAAAGGGTAAGGATATAAGAATAAATCCACAGATATTCCTTTTCTTTATTATTCTTACTACAGCCCAAATAAGTTATAATGGAGAACATATACGGGTTAAATTTACTTAAATATAGCAATCCCACAAACATGGGAAAAATCTAGTAAATACTCATACTCAAGCAATCTGCAAGGCAAGTATAATTTTCAGATGGTTCATTAGACCACCCTCTTATCAAAACTACTATTGCTTCACCCTTGCAATGACTTATCTATAAAGTGTAGAGAAAAAACTGTGCTCCAAACTTTCTGGACAATTGGAGGATTTCAGTTCATCAGCTACGGAAAATATTAGAATGTTTTCAAGACTGACATTTCTACATAGCTCTGAGATATTTTAGACAATTTTTCACTGGGCCTCTTTCCATGTGGTTAACTGTCAGCTTCAGGTAAACCTACCACAGCCAACAGTAGGGAAACAGCAGAAGGCAAGGAATGAACTGTGTGAGAAGTACATACTACCTACATACTAGACACAGACCTATCAAAATAAATAAATATAATATAATATGAGGAGGTGGTAGGGAAATGGGAAAGCCAACTAGGTAGAAGAATACTAGTCTGTGTTCAGGTGTGCAGATGCTGAGTGTGTTGGGTGGTACAGCTGGTAGACTGAATGGACAAGACTTTGGGAAGGGACATCAATATTCTACTTTGCCTGTTAATTTCAGGTATGGGATGAGCTGATAGGCACATCTGTACTGGCTACGTACTATGACTGTATTGTTGGGCATGTAGAAGGCTTTGTTTTCTGTACTGAGATCAATGGATACAAAGATGCTTGAACCTATATGTCCACAGTAAAGAAAAGGAGAGAAAAGGAGCGAGCATAGACTATTCTCCTTTTTGACTGCAGTAAGCATCAAGATGACAAGTAGAGATCATTCAATTACCTGTTTGGCAAGGACTCCAGTGACCCAATCTTATAAAATCGTTAATAAGCTGGAATATAAAGAAAAAGCCAACCTTCACTGACATCTATTAACGTATTTTGGACCAGCACTTAAATGCTTTCATCGCTACTAGGCTTTATAAACAAATTACATCACTTGCAAGACTAGCATTACTTGCTCAGGTGTTGAGGATTTATGATAATTTGTACAATGTATTTGTAGGGAAACAGTTGATCACAGCATGAACTGATGATTGAGCACATGGTGGAGGGGTGTGGCTGGCCTGGGGAACACAGGTGCATCACTTGCACCTGTGACCGGAAGGGGTGGACCTGGGGCGGAGTTGCCCCAGGCTTAGATAAAGGCCAGCCAGCCAGAGAAGAAAGTAGCTTGGTGGGAAGCTTGAGAAGCTTGAGGAAGAGAAGCTGGATGAAGAAGCTCGAGAGAGAAGAAGCTGGAGAATGTAAGAGAATTGAAGAATGGTGTAGTCGTTGAGAGTTTTGGGACCTTTTTTCTGTTACAGTATTCTATTTTTAATTTCACAGACTAATTCATGACAGAGCACGTTTTGAGCACTCAAGCCCAGGAAATACTGGGATATGTTTCAAAGTTCTGTTTTGACTCTTCCTGCCAGTGTTTTTAGCTTAAAATGTGTGTTGTGTGGATTTTGGCCAATGTTATGCATTTTAGAACACTATATGACTTGGAACTTTTGTCAGAACTGTATATACCATGAACTAAAACATTATACATTCTCTACACTCTGAAGTGAGATAGATCACTTAAAGTCAAGGTGGATTTATCTGTTACAGAGGGCTCCTTTGCTCTGCCAAAGCACAGCTCATAAAATATTTGCAGAGCCACGCAGACAGGAACAGACATCAGAATATTCAGCCCAGTAGATACTTAAGTGGACATGATAAGAGGAGAAGGAGACTGAGACTGTCAACCACAGAAACTGAAAAATATCAGAAAAATAATAGAAACTCATTTTGACTTCAATGAGAGTTAGGCCCTCAGCAAGAGGCGATGTATTTAAATATCTGTAAGGATGTAGGCCTGACTAGCCACTGAAAGAAAGAGGAAGTGAAGTAGGCCAGAATTAGAACGGGTTTTCCCCAAACAGAGCTAAATTTCAGAAAAATTAATATTATTATGAAACTGACCTCAGACCAAGCTAAAAGTCCTTGAGACTGTGAAGCAGAACACAAGCCCCCAGACAGAAAAAGTTCTATCTTGATTTTATGAAAATGGCAACTCTTAGCCTATACATCTGAGACCCCTAAAGCCAGTGTTGATCTCAATGGATTTTAAGCACAATGGTAATTCTCAGACCTTCAGTTCTGCAGACTATCTACATTTACTGTTCACTATTTCAAGCATGCATAATAGCAAAGGGCTTTGTCATACAATTTTCTCCCTTGAGATCTCAGACTTGAAAAGAATACTTCTGGTAAAAAAAAAAAAAAGTTGATTCATTATTCAGCTGAGCCTCCTCAGAAATAAATGGTCATCAAGATTATTTGACACCAGTGTTGTGTTACTTTCTCCAAAAATTGTGTTATAAAGCAATACAAGAGAGGAGACAGATAAGCTGAGGGAGGTACCGATAACACGGAAACCACAACTGCAAATGTGTTTCGTGTTTTGTGTGTGTGTATATATACATCTTTCCTTAGTTCTCACAATATTCAAAATTCATTGTTTCTGTGTGTGGGCAACACTAGATAGCATCAGAAAGTATTATCTAGGAAAATTCTCACTGGAGTTTTATTTGAGAATTGATATTATCCACCAGGAAGGGATATCAGTATAAAAATACAAAGGTTACTAGTAAAACAAATATGCATGCCTCTGCTTTTCATTCATAGTGAGATCCTTTACATTAAACTGACCAAGCAAGAATTTTAGTATGCTTTTTTTTTCCCAAAAGATTCCTCAACATTGCGTGAGAATACCTTATACAACAGTATAAATGATATTTGGACTCCATATTTTCACCCGTTAGATGCCAGTGTTCTATGGAAAGCTAGTTGCTGGGATCAATAAATCTTTTCTCTAAAAGAGAAGACAACTCAGATCAATAGTCTTCCATTGACTTCAGTGGGAGACCAAAAACATATTTTGTCCAACAGATTATCTTCCCTATTAGCTCTCAGACATGCTTCTGCCTGGTCTCAGCTTTTATTAAATTAGTGGGAAGAACTCAGCCTTAACAAAATGCAAAGCCTCAGGTTGCTGGTCAGTTCAGTAGGAACTTCAGAAAGAAAAATTCTCCCTATCTGAAATCATTTGGCTATTGGTCCGTAAATTTTTGTCTCACCAGGTAATATTTTACCTTCTTCAACATTGCCTGCTGTGTCTCGCTTCCTTTGCATTAAAGTTCCCAGGCATTCATCCACATAGATTTCATTTTTACAGACTTTAAAAAGCTTATTAACATCATTCTTTTTCCAGTTCCTTATTTTGTAAAATTAACAAGATCTACACACCACCTGCATCCCTCAATCCCCTGAAAAAGGTAATACTTTGCACTTCATCATGTTTGTACTATAGGTATAGGTCAACTGGTTACCTTGGTGATGGATAATCTGTTTTTTGCCTTAAAAATTACTTGATTACCCAGGAAAAGAAGATAAATGTATGAGGTAAACAACCTCTTAATTCCACCTTTCATCTAAATTTACATCTTTAAAATAGAAGTAATTAGAAGTTCAAAGGATTCTGAGGATATCTACTTTTCCTAGTCTGTCTGAATATAGAACATGCTATTAGGATATGAAAATCAGTATTAATTCAAGTTAATTCTGTCAATTAATATCTATTTCTTTTTATAAGATTTATTGAGAGAGACCCTCTACTGAGCAATCAGTTTTACTCCAAGCCCCTATTTCATCCTTTTATCCTAAATATAGAAAAGCTACAAAGCCAGAAATCACAGGCAGTTATTTTTAGCATAGTCACATGAGTGGAATTTGGAGAAAAAAAAATAGCGGTTATTGAACATCTTTACTGTGAGTGTATCATGGGAGAGAACCTTAAATCAGTTCTCTTTCTGTGGCACAGTTGGGAAAATGCAGGAACCAAATTTAATACATGACATGACCAAGCTTGAGACTTGATGTAAAACTCCTAAAATTCTATTCCATTTTCCTTTTTTTTTTTTAAACATTGAGAGTAATATGTAATAAAATGAACATTCTTTTACTTTCAACCATCAAGTAATCAACTCACACTCAATTATTTTAACACAATCTTTTAGATCAGAGAATAAAGAAATGAGAAACACTAGACTGCTAGTTTCTCAGAAAACAGGTAAAAATAACAACAGACTGATCACCGGAATATACATGATATGAGGAGACAAACCCACACTCCTTTGCTTTGCAGACAGTGAGGTCAACACATATTAGACTCTATAAATCAAATCTACAAGATTTGCCCCATTACATTCCATGCTATAGTTTTTCTTCATCACACAAAACATTAAAAGCATAACTGTTAGATTTATAAACCCAAATTTTGTTTTAAATTCTTAAATAAAGTTGTGGAAAGGTTTTTTTCCAAATGGCAAATGCTTCAACCCTGCAAAAATCAATGATGCATGAGAGTCAAATAAGATCACTGCTGGAAACTAACTTGCATTTTTGTCCTGGATAGTCTACGGATTTATAGTGCAATGGTTATGAGCCAATTGGTTACATGAGGAAAAAGGAGGAACCAACAAGGACAAATGTAGGAAAGAATCAATTGTTCTGTCCATTTGCTTACCAAGCTTTCAGAGATGAAAATTCTTATTGCTCCTTAAAGAATCAAAATCTCTACTTATCCTCTTTTTCTCTTTACTCACTTGCTTGTTCTAAGCACAGAAAAGATGGAAGTAATTCAAACTGGCAGCTGCAGGCAAATTTAGTGGTAAAAATAGGAACTAAGAGCTTGGAGCTGTTTCACAAGATCATTTCTCTAGCAGTGAGGTTTCTGTTTAGACAGAGCAAACTAGAGCTTTTAATTCTCTAGATGAGTTGTGGAAATAATAATTTTAACAAATGAGGCTGTTCATAAAGGCTGTAAGATATCTTGCGCTATTACAAAATCTCTTTGTCTTGCAACACAAAACACTTGGAAAACAAAATTAATCCATTGGCTCCTAGTCCAAAGGCTGGCCTTTTGGTTTTCTCCTGCCCAGGAGGAGAAATTACAACAGATGAGAACTCAGTAGTGGAGCTAGCTGAAATGTTCCAAAAATCCAACACATTAATGAAAAGTTGTATTTTGTGAACATTTTTTGATCATCTCCACTAAGTAGAAGGGGCAGAACACTGGGGACAATTCTATGGCACTCATTTAACTCTGCAAAAAGCCATCAAGGCCTGGAAGACATTCACCGAAAGGAGTCTTTTGTACATGCCAGGCTGAACAACAGCCCCAAGCAGTGCAAGTAAGGATGTGTTCTTGGGTGTGCACCAAAGAGCCCTAAAGCTTGGGTAACTGCAAAGCATAAACAGAAGGCCACATACAGGCACAGATGTAAACATGCTGGCATTACACATACAGTGGTTTATAAACAACTGAATGTCTTTGCTCAGTGTGAAAGAGAAGTAGCTGTGCTTGGAGGAGAGGCGGTAATGAGCCTTGGTCCCCAGGGCACCTGCCTTATTGGGACCAGGATGAGAGGGGTGCACTCTGACAGCTCCCTAGTTTCTGCCCTTGGGGCAGAGTCCTCCGAAGATCTGTTTAGAGTGTAGTAATGAGATGAGCTGACCCTTTCTTGTCCCTGCTAAACAAAAGCCACACAGAACATGGGTGGCTGCACTTCTCATAGGAGTTGAAAAAGATACTCTGGTGAATGTTGCAAGTTCCTGCCCTGTCCCTTAGTGAAGCACAGCCTAGGCTCCAGGCTTAGCACAGCTGGGTTGCTGGCGGTGCTTACTTGGAGATGAAGCTTTCAGGTACCTCCCCTGCATTGCACTGAATTCTTCAGGCAGTGCAGTGAACATATTAAAAAGCAGAATATTGCATGGGAGCATATTTATGCCACTGTGCAACTGTTCCTTCTTTTGGGACAATGCCCATGAGAAAAAATCTCACCTTTAAATGGCTACAAACCTTTTGCATTTGATTGTAATAAATACTCTGTTAGGCTGGCTGAACTGCTGTTACCGGAAGCACAGTAACATGTACAAAACTTGTGTTCAGTTCTAAGGAATAATATGCTAACACCAATTATGTATCTATCACAAAACAAAGAAAATGAATCTCAGTAGACAAAGCAGGTGAAGATAGGGCAGATGTATATTATCAATCTAGAGATCTGAGGAACTGTGTGTGCTGTCTGTTGACAAAATAGAAGTCTGAAGCCAGAAAAATGGTGTCTATACCTAGTGGAATTCATTCAGCCACAGGGTATGAGGATGCATTACAGAAAATGCTTTTAATTAATTATGTTTTAATCCTTGACCTATTTTATGTCAGTAAACCTCAAATGCTTATGTTCACACCAAGCCTAGAAGTAAAAAGAGTGCTGTGTCAGCTTTCAGGGTGAATAACACTCTGTTTTTGTTTACTTCACAAAAGTGTGTCTAATTATCTTCTGAGGCTGAAGCCAATAGGAAGGTTAAACTGTGATCCGTTCTTACTATTCATTATTCAGACTTCTCTGAATTAGAAGTGCATGAGATTTACACCTAACAACCATCTCCAAGCCTACAAAGTAATTCAGGGTTTCCTCCAGTACTGCCCTGAAATTTCCCTGGTACAGAAGTTTGAAATATGGAACTGCTGCTGGACAATCTGACTTATTACTAAAGAAACGTTACTGTAGATTTTAATCACAGAATCACAG
>WBMW01003346.1:0-14587 GCA_013396635.1 Penelope pileata
ACAGCTGCCCTGGTCTGGCTGTGGGATGCCCAGCACTGTCTGCGGGTGGGGAGCTCCTTCTTTCAGAACAGAGTAACAGCGATCGAATTTTTGTATGTCAGAGTCTTTTTCTTGGCCTGGGTGCAGAAGTGAAAAATGTAACTGATCATAAAGGAATGAGTGGCTGCAGCAGGAGAGAGAGGAGCAGTATTAATTTCACTGGTTCCATAATGAAATGTGCTATAATGTTAAATCATCGCCGCCTTGTTTGCTGAAAGGATGTTAATCATTCCATTAAGAAGGATTAGGTAATTAACCGACATTTCTTTAGGAACCAGTGTCAGTTTTAAGGAGCATCTTCCCTGCGTCGTGCAGTGAATGCACGGATTGCATTTCCTGTGCTGCCAGCGTTGAGCTTGGGGCTGCATGCGGAGCTCCGGGGCGGCACGAGTGGGTTTCCCTGCGACTGAAGTGTGCTCATCTGAGGGCCTTTCAATTACGGGGTTGTCCCTTCTGACTTCTGTCAGCTGGGTCCATTGCAAACCTTATTTCATGAGTGGTCTATTCAGGATTAAGAAGTTAAAACCTTCTTGAAGCGTTCATCCGGGCACTTGCATTTTTCTTTTCTGTAGCGGCAGCTTTAATGTTGTAATGGCCCGCTCGCTGGCGGCGAGTCACCGACTCTATCTCCATGAACCTCATCACAAGTTTTGTTCGCTGGTCGGGCTGAGCTCATCCAGCCTAGTTCCCCCGTTCTGGGAAGAAAAAAACCATGGAAATCGGCGGTGCGAATCCTGCTCCTCTTCCCAAATTTGTAGGCAGGTGGGGGCACTGCGGAGCAGCCCCCGGGGTTGGGCTGGGTTTTGGGGCCATTGAGGTGAGGTTTGTTGGGGAGCAGCCAGGCTGGGGCAGGATGCAGCTCCTGACACTGGGTGTGCTCAGTGAGGTCAAAAGTGCGATGTGGAGAGGGCACACGTGTGGCAGCCACAGGAGAACCATGCCAATATTTTCACTATTTTGTTTTGGAAGGCTCCAGCTGATGCCCTCTGGCTGCCAGAGGTGCAGGAGCTGGGGAAGCATCTGTGCTGCATCCTGTGCTCCTGGGCTTGCTGCTGCCCCTCCAGGGCTCCATCCAATTTTTTGCCTCAACAGAAAATGCAGAATTCAGCATTAACTTTGCCAGATCACTGCCCCTTCTCATGTAATGGCCCCTACTGCACTACTGGAACTGCCCCCACCCTGGCTTTGCTGGGAGCGATAGGAGTTCTGCCCAGCAAACGGCATCACGCAGCGGCAGCGATTGCGTCGACATTGCTACGTTCTGCTTTCATAACTGCTCTACTTCTCAGGCAGGGCTCCTGCCGACGGTACCTGCAAACGGTGTCGGTCGGCGTGCTGCAAATTATTCCTCCCCCTTGGGTTGATTTCCCACATATGTGTGTCCGTGTGTCTCATACAGCAGCCACGCTTCCCGTCAGTGACATGGCCTGACCCCCAGACACCGCTGTTGAAACCTCAGGAGCTTCCCTGGCTGGACTGAGGTTTAGGGGGAAAAAAAAATACATCAGTTTGGCTCAGAGAATAAAATCTATGAATATTCATGCTTGTAACATGCAATAAGAAACGATATGGATCTTCGTACAGAACATCACCACCTGTATCTGCCTTCTGAGATTTGGAGATTTCCTCAGTAAGTTTTGCAATAATAGTAATGTGTTAACAACTTGGGTCATTTTTTTTGCTCACTGAGTTATGTCAGGAGACTGATCCTGTTCTATTTGAATTGAAGTGAGTGCTGGGAGGAGTCCCTGATGTTGCAGGGAATTGCTGTTGTTGTTTCACAGTGATACACCGCGCAGCTTTGTTCAGATAATGAGCCTTTGGTTTTCAAAGCTCCTGAACTGTGCGTTTGGAAAAGTGAAAATGTATTTTTCAGTGATAAATTCCTTGATGCTTAAAGGACTTTGAAGGAGGAATGTCAGAAGTATGCACTGTAATTAGTGTGTAAAGGATTCTAAATTATCCCCTTCCAGCTCTCTGAGGGCCAGCAGTGGTCTCGTACTCCAAAACCTCCAAAATCCATCGCTGCACTCAGGATTTAACGGAGGACGGGCGAGCTCCTCCTGGTGTGTTTCAGCTGGTGCTGTGCAGTGTACACTTGTTCCATTTTTTCTTCACTGCTATAAAAACAGCATCGACAGCATTTGGAAGCAGTACTTCATAAAAGTTGAAATAGAACATTGCCTGGGAATTAAACTCAAGTATGTGAAGCCTATCGGTGTATTCCCAGCAGTGGGGAAGGCTTGGTGTTCCCTGTTTGTTTCTTGGTTGGGCTGGGCTGGGGTCCATGGCTGCCTGCAGTGGATGCTGACCTTCCAGCGTGTCTGCCAAGGAGTTCTGATTGTGCAGAGCACACTGTATGGAAATGGAGATGTATTAACTAGGATTTTTAGGGATTATAACAGATGCCATCAGATAGGGGTACTCAGAGAGAGTGGACAATCTGGAAACCTAGGAAGTCTGGACAAACTGCAAAACAGTGGCTGCAGGCTTCTGGCTGTGTTATCAAACTTGCTGCATAAGGCAGAGTTTATGCACTGCGATAATGCTAATGACCAGCAGAGCCAATGATGCATGACTGGAGGAAATCAGTGGTATAATCGGAGAAAGTTATCAGGTTTTTGTCATTAAATATTAGTGATAAATAATGCACTTCATTTTGAGTAGATAGGACATATTTAATTCCAATGCAGAGAGTTTCAATTTAATAAGGGGCATTGCGAAATGATAATCTTTTGTAATTTAAAGAGAAAAACACAAATGCCTTTGTTTCAGCACAGCCTCCTGGTGGTGGCCCTCCAGTGCTGTCTGAGCACAGCAGCATCCCCAGGCGCTGCAGGAGGGTGGGGGTGGCACGGGGCTCTGCTTAGGTGCTGCCTGGTGCAGTACGGAGCTGGTGGTAATTCCTGTGAGTCTGCTTGCGTGAGGAGAATCACGGGGGGATCTGTTTGGTATGAACTGGCATCACCTTTCATTTTTGGCTGGAAAATGTTTAAGTGTTGCAGCAAATGTAATCTGTGCTCCATGCGGTGGTTCCCCTGGAAGCAGGGTGCCCGCCAGGAGAGCAGTGGGGGGAGAGGAGCAGGGGCAGGGGATGGGCATAAATCAGAGCTTGTTCTGTGAGTTATCTGCTAAGTTACTGGGGAACAAGGAGAGAAGTGTGAAGAAAGTATTAATAGTGTCTGTAAAGGACAGTTTGCACCAGGGGAAGAAATCTGGGTGGCTTTGTCTAGGAGGGAGTGCCCTCAACTGCAGCGGTGCAGGGTTTGCAGAGCAGCACTCCAGCAGTGAGCTGCCCCACCAAGGCTGGAGCTGGGCTGGAGGCTCTGGAGCATCTCCCCCAGGTGCCCGTGAGCTGCTGCCTGCCCAGCGAGTGGCTCTGCAGCGTGGCTGGGGCCTGTCCCCTGCCCTCGGGGTCATGTTGGGCACAGGGCTCGGCTCCAGCGTCCCAGCGGAGATGGCACAGTGAGGAACTGTGGCTGGCTCACCGGCTCTCACATCCTCTTTTGTGGCGAGGCTTGCAGCAAATCCTGCAGGTTTGACTCATTTTGGAAGTTCTGCACTGATTCAAAGCAAATCTCGCCCGAGTGGTGAGATGCTGGCAGCCTGGCTGCATCCCCGGAGCAGTGCTGAGCAGGGCTGTGTGGTGCTGGGATGGCCTCTGCGGAACCTTGGGCAGCTCGGAGTAACTCCAGCTCGAGTTATGGGCTGCAGCTCAGGGTAGAATCTGGCCGGCACTCCTCCTTTATGGAAAGCTTTATGGAAATACTTTCTTCTCACTGCGCACAAATATTTACATTCTGGTGGGAAGATTCTTTTTTGCATCCATTTTTTTTTCTCCCTACTTGTAAGCATAAGGAAGGGGTGGAAGATGTTCTTCTTAATGCCCTGTCAGTAAATAATAATAATAATAATTTGCAGCTTTTCAGCCACTATTTTTTGTAGGTTCAAGGAAGAAATGAATACATTACAGGCGGGATGGGGATTCTGGGGATGAATTGGAAGGGACAGAGCACACAGAACAGAAAACTTTCCCGGACAGGTAGAACTCATGTCAGATGCAGCCCTATTTCAACAGCAGCCCATCTCCATGGTTCTGTTCATCGGCGCTGAATCACCTCCGCGTGCCAACCCCTGCGTGGCGGATGCTGGCGGCAGGCTGAGGAGGAGGGCACGTTGCTCTGCGCGTTACGGAGGGCCACACGTGTGCCGTGACTCAGGTGTGCTCACAGCGTCGTGACACGCATCAGATGAGAGTTACATCCTCAAAGCTTCTGTCTTTGGTTTTTCTCAAGGAAGGGTGCTGCTGCCTTTGCACGCTGCTTGGCAGCGTGCTGGGGGCTGTGGAGAAGGGTTTGGTTCACACTGCAGCTCAGTGAGTTTAGGGCAGGGTCCCTGCATGCTTCCATCGTGTCCCCTGTGCTGTGGCTGGCTCCAGAGCCACACCAGCAGGAAACAAAGCAGGAAAAGGAGTGTTGTGCCAGCTGAGCATCCTTGCTGGGCTCTTTGGAGGTCAGGCAGGTGGCAGTGGCAGCACACAGAGGAGGACCTTGGCCTCCTGGTTGGCACAGCTGCAGGGTGAATCCTCATCCTAAGACTCTGGGTCCATGCAGAGGAGGTTTGCTGACCCCTGGCCCAAGCTCTGGCTCTCAGCCCCTCTGCTCCTGCCGTGTCCCCTCTGTGCTCTGGGCCATGCTGCTGAGGCCATTGCAGCGGCCGCAGCGCATTTCATTTTGCTGTTAAGTTGATGATGTTGGTGCACACGAACTGACAGACCCAGCGCCCTGCTCCTCTGTTGGCAGCAGAGGATGAGCTGCTAGGGGCTGGCTGTTTTGGTGGGGGTACTGCCCGGCAGCCCGTTCAGCAGCCACTGCTGCCTGCTTGTTTCCTCACTTATCTGTGATAAGCAAATAGCGCTGCCATAAAACTCAATCTCTGCATCCTGCCTGCTGGCTAACTTATGAGCTAAAGAACAGAAGTTGATAAGGAAGTACGTGGCCAGAGCTCAGCGATGTCACGAGTTTATGCCAGGAGAGGGTCTGACCCGCAGCCTGTGCTGTGTTTGTAGGGTGCAGGAGCATGCATTTGCTCCTGGGTGCTTGGAAGGTGCCTGCCGCCTCTGGGTGCGTGGGGCCAAAAGCTTCAGGTGCTTGGCATGACGTGGGGCATGCCCCCTGCTATGGGGGTCCGAGCAAAGCTGTAAATACAGTTTGTGCTTTTACGGCTCCTGAGATTGGTGCAGGTGTAGGTTAGCAGGAAGCGAAACCAGAGGAACCCCGGGGGAGCGGTGTGTGAGCTGTGCCAAGCAGGTACCGCAGGGGCCTTATCACCTGGCTGATAGCCTGCTGTGGGGCTGGGAGCGCGCCTGGGGCCGAGGGGTGATGCCGTGCCGTGGGCTGGCACCGACATGGTCCCTCCAGGAGGGTGATGCCCACGTTCCTCCTGCAGCAGGGATGGCTTTGGTCCATGCAGCCAAGTGAAGCTGCTACGCCAGAGTAGCTGCCTTCTGCAGCTGGCAGCCCTTTCACCCCCGTTTTTGTTGAGGAATTTGAATGTGCAGTCTATGAAGTGAGGCATTGAAGCGTTAACCCTTGCTTTTAATTGTTTTTTTTTTTTTCTGAAAGGAGTAGCAGTCAAAATAAAAATACTTAATGTGAATAAAAATCTTGTTATCCACCTTTCTGTCCTCTTTGGTTTGTGCCTTGGCCGCGTCTCACTGAGCACAGGGGCGCAGAAGCTGGGTATGCGATTACACCTACCCCTAAGTAACGCTCACCTTGCATAGGGTCTTCACTCCTCATTCTTAGTTGTCTGAGCCACATCTTATTGGAACTTTAATTGCTTGCAGTGCCCCTGTATTTTTCCCCCTGTGGAGTGGTTGTGGGGTCTGTTGGAGGGAGAGACCAGGCGGTCACAACCCTGCCAGGATATGGGCTTGCCCAGCCCCACACAGAGTAAGCAGCTGGAGATGTGCCCCTCCACGTCACTACAAATTAAGTGCTGCAGAGGGAAGCAGAGACGATGCTCTACAAGAAGACCCCTGGTGTGATCCAGTGATGATGTGGTGTGCAAAGAGGGAGAGAAAAGCAAACTTCTCATCCAAGATGTGGAGCCCGCGGCGCTGTGCTCGTGGCCCAGCCGGCACCTCCTGCTGCAGTGCCATAGCTGGGCACTGGTACAAGCTGGGTTTGGTTGGTGAGGCTGCCTGTGATTGTTAGCAGCTGCAGTCGGCTGTAAAAGCTGTAAATTTCCCAGTAACTAGTAGGAAAATATTGTGGACCTGCAGTTATTCCCCACATCTGGATATGCCATGTTTGTTAGCATCGAGGTAAGTGCAATAAAAGCGTTTTTCTCAAGTATGGCAGCACATGGGTGAGCTCAGTTTCACTCCATTCTCAGAGCAGGCCAGCAGCAGGAGCTTGGAACACACAGCTGTAATGGCAGCTCCTGCTGCAAAGTGCTGCGGGGCCACTGGCCTAGGAGGTTTTTGGTGGGTGCCGTGAGGCTCAGTGTGCAGCGCTGCCGCTGTGCTGTGTGCATGTATCTTGATGGGGGCATTTTGTGGTGTTCCCCCCCCTTCCCCAGCACACAGAGCATGGCCTGAGAACCCAGGCACCCTGGCGCTCACCCTGTGGGGTGTAGCTGTGCGTGAGTGGGACTTCAGAACGGCAGAAAGTAGTCTGAGGAGAAAGCAAAAGCAGAAATCTTGCACTCATCTGTTGGCCAAACCTGCCATGGTGGGTTGGGAGTTGGAGGCATCTCCATCAGAAGGGTCCTGTGGTGACACTGCACGTCTGCAGAGAGGTTCAACCAAAAACCGGGCAGTGGGTGATTACCTCTTGGTTTTAAGTAAGAGTAGCATTGGGCTGAAATTAAAAGCAACCTTGAATCTGGACAGATTTGTAAAACTGTATGCTGGGATTTTAAAAATTACCTCCATTGGAATCCTGGAAGTATCTGTTACATAATTAATGCACTTAAAAATATACTCTATTTATGATTAATCCAGGACTGTGGTGTGTGCTAGTTAAATGTCTGGATCCCAGGGTGCAGTGCGAGGAGAGAACTGCAGTTGTAATCTATTTGATGGTTATAGGAAAGGACATTTTCTACAAATAAATACATTTTCCTTAGTCTTTTTATTTGTCGGGGCCAAGCTTATGTCTGTTGTGCTGAGTTTGTTGTCTGGTAAATGTTTTGAGATTTATGCTGATATTTTGTACATCCACTGGAAAAAAATAACTCAAGAATAATTAGGGAGATTGACCATGCAGTAATGTACCACACGTGTGACAGCGTTATTGGGTTGATGAACTTGGGTATGGTCTATGCAATTAAAAGTGCCAAGGCTCGGTCGGAGAAGCTTTTCACACGCTCTCCCAGATACGCCAGCGCTCTGGGAGATGCTTGTTTCCCAAAGGACAACTTGCCAGAGCTGCTGGATGCCGTGTGTCTGCTCTCCAGAGAGGAGAATGAAGCTGAGACCTCCTGGAGGAACGGTGGAGCAGGCACTGCAGTGCTTCACAAATCCCACACTGCATTTTTTTTTTTTTTTTAATCAGGAAGGTTTTGGGGGCTCTGTGGCCTTACTTTTTTGGAGGCTTTTTCACTGACATCCTGCAACAGTCTGTAGCATTACATTTCCTCTGACAGATTTTTCTCTCTGCCTTCTGTTTCTGTTCCCTTTATTTTTTCCCCTTTCTTAATGAGTGCTGCCCTGTCGGGTTGGTGTGGCATTATGTCATGCCCTTTTCTCTCTCTATCTTACTTTCATTGCTGGTTCTCCACAGCCCACAGGCTGCTGTGGTTGCCCATCACCCCGCTGGGTTTCAGCCCTGCGGTGCCCGTGTGTCCCACGCTTCCTGCCCGAGCATCCCGCCTGCAGCCGCCGGAGCTGGCAGAAGGGTCCCTTTCTATATGAACAGGGCATTATGTTTAAGCCAACAGCCATCGTGTGTGTTGGCCTGGGAGGTGTTTTGCAGGGGGGTCCCGCTGCACCTGGCCTGTCTGCTGTTGCTGCTGGGTTATGAAGGGGTTGGCCTGTTGGGACCATGTGTGGCACTGGTACCCATCAAGCTCTAGCACTTCAGAGCTGTGATGGAGAGAAAACAGGGCTGAGGAGGCAAAAATGTTTTCCTGTCTTTCTTTGACTTGCATGGTGTCTGCGTGCTGTACCCAGCGTGGATGCTGGGTTGTGCGGTTGGGCTTTGCCAGGACTGCCGGTGCCGAGTGCTCGTTACTGATGAACTTGGGTTTCCGCTTAGTGTCCCTCATCTTGAACTATTTCTGTGCCTCAGCGTCCCACCCCTCGGCTCCCTCCAACGTGCAGTGAGGGCGGAGCGAGGCCGGTTTGAAAGGAGATGCAGCTTCTTCCCTACAAATGGTGCTCCTGGCTCTTCCTCACCATTAATCCCAATGGAAGCGCTGCTCCTGGCTCGTCCCGCTGGATAAAGCAGCCCCTTGTTATCCTGGAAGTATGAAAGTGTGCTCAGCATGGGCTTTTCCTTTAGACCTGAAGAGAGAGAAATGTGCAGATACGTGTGTGCCAGACTGTTTGTATTTCTAGCAAATTGGGACAAAAAAATAGGGTATGTTCTAACCGTGGTGCAGCGGTCTAGGGTTTCAGCCACTTGCTTTGATTCTGAGCTGTGTGAGAGCAGTTGTGTCGGACAGAAGGAAATGATAAAATCTATGAATCAAGGCAAAGGAGGAGAAGGGCAGCAGGAAGCAAGAAGTCCAAATGCGTTGGGTTCTAACGAGCAGTTCCTCTCTATTGCTGGCCAGACCAACGGTGTTTGGCAAGTTTAATGGGTTGGGGTGGGCGGCTGGTGAAAACAAAGAGTAAGGGTTTGGGGAAAAGCAGAATCTGGTGACTGCAGCAGCACAAGTTTATTTTTAGAACCCGATTGCATTTGAATTGCTAGCATTAGAAAAACTTCTTAGCTCACATTATACTCCGAATTTCTTTAATTTATTTTTAAAGTGGAAATTTTGCAAGCTGACGTTTTGCAGCATGCGTAGTACGATTTGGCTGACAGCATTGTCTGGCAAAAGAAATAACCAAATTATTATTCAGTCATGGGTTTTTAACAGCCGCAAAGCAAGTGGATGTTAACTAAATGATGCAATTTATTCCCTTCCTGCTTATTGCCAGCTTGCCTATTACAGAGAGACTGCCAGCTTTAAATAAGTGGTACCCAGATGGTAGTCGCATGACGCCCACTTGGTTACAGAGCCTAAGCAGGGAATAACTCGGCAGCCACTACAAGCTGTGGGTCAATTGAGGGGGAATGCCTGTTGCTTCACAGTTTTGCATATGTAAATCTGTTAATGTTATGTCAGTATTGTGCGGTCTAAACACAAGCACTGCCTTTCTCTGGGGCCCAGATGAACTTGGATCGCTGCCCGGCTAATGAGGATCCGAGAACGCAGCGTCGGGTTCGGGCTGCCGCTCGCTTCCTCGGCGTGAACCCGGGGCTGCCCGGCTGCTCGCCTCGGCCGTGCCCTGGGAGCGCAGCGTGCAGCCCGGCTGGCCCCGGCGCTCCGACTTCGCCGCTGTTTTCATTCCGATGGGGGAAGCCGGCGCGCTTGGCTCTGGCCGCGTCGCTCGCGCTTCCTCGCTGCCTGCCACGCTCCTGCGCTCGCCTTCATCGAGTGCAGATGTGGCACCCGGCCGCCTCCGAGGAGTCGTGAACTGTGGGCTGCACCGCCCGGCAGCCAACATCTGCTGGCGGCATGGGAACGGTTTCAGGCAGAGCGCAGCGCTGCTCCCGCCGGGCCCTGCAGACAGGGACCCGTGTTAATTGCACGGAGATGGCTGCTGGGATAGTTGGGTTGAGTCCGAGCCCCCCCCCCGTTTTTTTGTTTTTTTTTTTTTTATTATTCCTTTAAAAGTAGTAGTTAAAATTGTTTGACATGGGAATGCTTTTATTGTTGATCATTTCTGGTTCTGAAAAGTTTACGACAATGGGTGAAAACAACAACTGAAAAAAAAAAAAAACCCAGCCATAAAAAGCTGCAATACGCTGAAAGGCTGAAAAAGTACCAATCGTGCTGATTTAACCAAAGAAAATGTTCCTGGAGGTATTGTAAATTTTATGTGCCAGATGAAAAGCATTAAGTGTGTTATTTTTCACGAAGGGAAAACATTCTGATTTCAACCATTTTGTAAATGATATTAATGTCGTAATGCTGCTTACAGAGGTGGGGGCTGCTCTGCGAGCACACCCCTGTCCCAGCGGGGCCCCAGGGCACAGGACCCCCAGTGCTGCGGCACAGTTCTGCCTTTTTGGGCAAAGCACTCTTGTGTCACATCTCCCCCCACCCCCCCATCTTCTTTTTTGGAAGTTGCAAGCAGGCATTGTGAATGCAGTCAGAATAAAATTAAAGGAGAAAATAAGCCGCTTTGGAATGTAGCGGAAAGCTGAGATGTTTGAGTATTTTATCTTTATTTTGCTAATTATTTGTCATGGAGATCTGAGTTGATTCCCTGAGATTTCTCCTAAGCCTCTTAGGGGGAATTTTTTTGGCTGCTCGTCATTTTCCTCCGTGGCGCGCTCCCCAGCTGGAGCTCTGCCGTGCTCAGGGGCTGGGGGCTGCCCTCTGCTCCCGGCTCCAGGGGGAACGCTGCAGCTCGCTCCTCGTCCTCAGTGCCACCTGCAGCCACCTCAACCCCAAGGAAATGGGCTCCAGGCTCAGAGCGTGGCCCAGTGTTGGTCCATCATCCACGTCGCTCAGGCTGTGATGGTCACTTGTCCAGCAGTTCTCCTTCTGGATGGAAAATTACTCAGTGGTTGTTGAAGAGCCTGTAGCAAATTCCTGTACAATAAAGGTAAATCAGGCTAGGCATTGGTTTGCGTGATTTTCCAGTTCCTTCTATTAGTGTGAGAGCTATAGCTTACCCTACTGAAAACTTAATTAGGCAAACAGAATGCTATGTTAGCAGACTCTTACTGACCCGATGTGCTCAGGACTGGATTCAAATAAGTTAATAAGAGTTATATTAGGTGTTTCTAATGGCGCTTTCCATTTTTTTTTTAAATAAATGCTGTCTTTGGTAATAAACTTCCCACACGTTTTGGGTTAATAGTTTAATTGGAAGGCTTGATTGTGTCCATTTAGTCGTAGAGGATCCCTTCTGCTGTGCAGTGCCTTAATGCAGGCCTCCTCGTAGCCTTTGTGTCTGGTGCCCGATGGAAAGCCCCTCGCAGAAGGAGAGGAACGAGGGAAGGAAACAATCTGTTGTGCTGCACACTCAGAGCAGCCCGCAGACAGGAGCAGAGCAAATCCTCAGAGCTGGAGTGGGTGTAGGGGTGCATGCATGTTTGTGTGTAATGTATTTAAAATGCCAATAGCTTATGCCTTTTGAAGGCTCCAAATCATAGCTGTCATATTAGCTATACCATTTCCAAAAATAATGTGAGGAACAGACTGATACTGATTGTTCAAAAAAGCATCATTATTCTGTTATTCTGTCTTGGGCTCATAACATTCTCTCTTAAAAAAAGGTGTTTCCACATTGTGTTCCTGAAAAATTGTTTGCTGTGAGGATTTGGACTCCAAATTGAAGGTATTTTCTTTTATTTTTTTTCTTCCTAGAAGACAGAATGACAAGGGGATAGGGCAGGAATCACCTCATTTTCTTTTTTATTCATTTTGGCAAATAGATTTTTGAATCGAGGACGTTAATGTGAAGCCTGCTGGAAGTCAGAAATTTGGGACTTTGTTATTCCATAGCTGATGTTACACGATTTCCCTCCCATCTGCACCTATGAACTGGGGATAGGAAAAAATTGCAGTGCTCAGAGGCTGCTGGAAGATTGAACTAATGCCTGCGAAGTGCTGAGGTTATCTTACACAGAGTATTTTGATGATGAAAGGAGCCAGCACCTGAAACCAGCCTCAGCCTGGAAGTGAGGGCTCTGCTGGGGCCATGCAGGGGGGCCGTATCGTTCCTGCACGGCAATTTTGTGCCATTTAGCTGAACGCGCCTGTTTTTGTGCCACCAAGCAGAACTGTCAGTGCTGACAGACTTTAAAATATTTCTTCAACATCGGTAAAGCAGCATTTGCTTGTTATAATATTGATACAGATCACAGCATGTTTGACTTGTGAAGGGATTATTTTAGGCGAGTGCCTGCGTGCGGCGGGCCAGTAAAAGTGTGCGGGTGCGGTGGATGTGGCAACCTTTGTTTGGCAGAGGTGGAGCAGAGCCATGCCAGATCAGTGCGTGGCGGTGCCCGGAGAAAGAGGAGGGTAACAGTAAAATCGCTGTTACTCTTTCATCGGTTGACACCCATCCCTGAGCAGCGGAAACCTCCAGTGCTAAGAAGTGCTCAGAGCAGAGCTTGAAAGGTCCTTTCGTAGCAGAGAGACGTTCAGGGGATTCCCTGAGAGAAGATCAGATAAGATAGTAAGTGGAGGATTCAGGCGGAAAAGTGGTTTGGAATTGCAAATCAGTGGTTTGCCCATAAGTGGTTTGGGTTGGCTGTGGTGTTTTCTGATCATTTTTTTTTTTCCTGAAGATGTCGAGTAATTTTTCACCCCTGTCTTTAAACTCTCTCAGATGGTTTGTGATTTTCAAAGGCTGAGAATGGTTGTTCGCTCCAGAGCTCCAGGAGCTTCACAGGCTGCTGTGAAACCACCGCTCGCTCTCTCGAGGATCCTGATCTGTCTCTGATAGAGCTCCTTGCTTTCAAATGCTTTAGCATAACTCGTTACTTTCTTGAACATTGTAGGAGGTTGAATAAATATGATTTCTACAGTATGTATGTATACATCTATCTCTCTATATGCATATATAGAGCGATGAAACTTGGACATGCTGGGTGTTAAGCAATTCGCCAAAAGCAACAGGAGGAACTGGTGTCAGAACAGGACTTAAATGTAGCTGTTGCTCAGTGGTGATCCCACAGCTGGGCGGGATCCAGGCGAGGAAACTGTGATGCGGTGACTGTTCTCTCTCTTCCCACACAGTATACTTGTATTGTGAAATGTATATTAAAATATTTAGGGAGTTGGACATATTTCATGTAATCACTGGAGGAGAGTGGCTTTTGATGCATCGCTTGAATCAAGCCTTTTAGACCTTGGGTAGTTCTTTCCTGATGTGAAATGTAAAGCCTTCACCTATGGAAAAAAAATAAGGTTGTGCATTTTAACAAATGCACCAGTGTCTGACTGCAAAGAGAGATCAGTGGGTGTGGGGGAGTTCTGATTTGGCTTGGAAGAAGCAGAGCAGGGTGGACAGGGGATGTGTCCGCGTCACCGGTGGCAGCAGGAATAGTGGTTGTATAGACAGCACCAGTACTAGGCTGGTACGCTTGCCCTGTGTCCCCACATCACCTTCAGTGCCTTCTATCCTCTTCCTAGTGGCCTGAAGCCTGCAGCTTCATTTCATCAGCCTCAGTGAGGCAGTTGAGCTATCCCAAAGCGCTGGCGCTCTGAAGGCTATTGGCATAACACAAGTGTAATTATCATCAGTATAATGAACAAGGATTACTGGATTGATTTCTTTTTTTTTTCTTTTTTTTTTTTTTTGCTTTCAGATGTTTAAGAAACCCCAAACTTGCATAAGAGTACATAACTTGGTAGAGTTCCCCATTGCTGGAGGCATCCGTAGAGCTGGAGCTTGGCTTCCCCAGGAAGACGCAGGATCTTGCCTACTGTCAGCGTGGAATATAGGCGCAGCGTTGCCAAATTGTAGGTCTAACCAAGAGCTAGGTGATCACACTGTCCTGGCCAGCAAGGTGCTTCTGCAGTTGCCCGTGGCACCCTGGGGCCTCTGTGGGGAGCTGCTGGCCGCACGCACACGGCTCCTGGGGCCAGAAGAGCCTCGGAGAGCTTGGGAGGTGGTTCTTGTGAGAGCTAACTTCTCCGCAGCTAAAAGCTGAAGGAGGCTTGGTCTCCTTGGTAATTTGAGGTTGAAAATGGCTTTAATCTTTTTGGCTAGTCTAAAATGAAGGTACCACCTTCTTAATGCACCTGGCAAAGAAACACATATTTACAGGTGAAGTTGCTTTTGTTTTTTGTCCTGTGCTCTCTTGCAAATGTGCATCTTTTTCTTTGTATTTTTTTTTCTAGCATGTGTGTGCTTCCTTTGGAAATTTCCATCCAGGCACCTGCATTTCAAGTTTCTATCATGCAGATTCATTTTTCTCTTTAGACGTGTGCCATGCTGACAGGCCTAAGGCTACGACATGCTTTTTATCTGTGAAGGCTTTCTCTTGCACTTTCACTTAAAGAAGGTGATACTTTGAGGCGAAGGCTAGGGCTGTGCCATGCTGCTGAGAGCCAAGACCTGGCCTGCTCTGTGCTGAAACCAGGCTGTTCCAGACCTGTGACTTGGATTTGGGAGTACTAAAAGGTTGGCATGCCTGAATCAAAGGAAGTGAAGTATGGATGTATGGATTCAGAAAATGCCTGCTTGAAGAGTGAATTTAGCTTCAATTTGAGCATTTACTTTATCAAAATGCAAAAAATCTCAAGAAAGAGATTGAGTTTTGGGGGTTGTGTCCGCATGGGCTGTGTTCTGGCTTTTTTTTTTTTT
>WBMW01003346.1:14623-25633 GCA_013396635.1 Penelope pileata
TTTTTTTAAATACTGGGCTAATATAGAAACAGTGAATATCAAAGGAATCAAGGTGAGAAGAGGAATCTAAAAAACATAGGGTATGAATGGACTGAGATTGCCTCAGAAGTTCTTTCTGGGAAATCTAACTTCTGTACTGAATCCTTATGGTGGAGGATCTATGTAATGCCATCTCCTGGGCTGCCCCAAGAGTGTGTTTGCCAGCTCCCGCTGCCTTCTGCATTAGCCCTGCCTTCTGTGCTCCATTTAGAGTTTCTTTAAAGCATTACATAAACAGCCATCATGTAAATACAGGCGTTTGTAATGGTGCTTTTAAATTAAAAAGACTCTTGGATTCATGCAAGCAGATACATGCTTGCACAAAACAACTTTTGGCTTCCCCCTAACACTTTTCGGAATAATTTAAAGGAAGAAAAGATTTGCAAACAGTTGTAAAAGAGTCATAAAAAACTGTCAAATTCCAGACCTTCACCTAATTGTAAACTGTTTTGCTCTTGGAAGTCATACAACATTGATCTCATAGCTGCTTCATTAAGAAGATGCTTCCGTGGAGCACAGGAGCTGCTTGCTCAGGTAGCCATGAGCAAAAATAGCGAGAGCTGTTGGGTTTCTGTTCGGAATGCCCAGTGTGGAGCAGAATAGCTCCAGGCAGCTGAAGTATCCTGTACCAGAAAGGAAGGCAAGCGTTGCAGGGAGGTGAACAGAATGAAGCTACAAGGCTGAAAAGCTTTCTCCTTCGGCTGCTTCGCCCTTGCAAAGGCACACGGTCTCCACACGGTCGGGCTTTGCAGTGGGGTCTCGGCACAGCAGAGGGGTGCTTCAGGAGGATCCCATGGCACAAAGGGATTCAACTGTGGATGGTGATCGCCTGAAGGCTTTCTCTCACTCTTTCTGTCCATATGGAATATGTTCTAATCTTCAATTTTCAAAAAAAGACATGTGAAAACCTCTTTTCTCGGACGGAGAACTGGCTGATATCCCAGGCCAGCTGGTTTGTTGCATCTTTCTTTTTTTTTTTTTCTTTCAGTGTACCAAGGAAGACAGGCACTTGTGGGACAGCTTTTTCTGGCTGGGACTGAAAAAAAAAAGAAAGGAAAAGTCAATAGTCAGTTAGACTAGATCAGTGGAAAAACTTTTCTCTGAGCTCAGCTCTAATTCTGCAGTAGTTCGATGTTTCACTTGAAGAACTCTTTCCATTGTGCAATTTCACTGTTTCCTTCAAATGCTGCAGATCGGGGTTTCTGCTCCAGGGAAATATTAATAGCAGCCTACTGGGGCTCATCTCTAGCGCGCTCACTCTCGCAGTCTCTCTCCTTTAACCAGTTTCTAAAGCTCTATCATTAGATCTCTTCAGGAAGGGAAATTCTTGCCTTTGTGTATTGGTCAAGGCAATGAATGGTCGCCTGTTATCTTCTGGGTCCATGACTGAGTCAGGCTGTCGGAGACACAGAGCTGGAGTCAAAGGGACTTTATTTCAGGCATCCCCACCTCCCCTGGGTTAGCTATGGAGAGGATTCTCTTCCCATCTGTTCATGAACCAGAAACGTCCTTGTTTAACAAGTGTGAGTTTGGGGAGTTTATCTGACCCAGCCATTTCCTTTTGGATTTATAAGGTTATAAGTTGGCAGAGTCTTCTGGGGAGTGGATTTCTGTGGCTGGTCAGAACTGGATGTCAGGATGGCTTTGGAGAAGACTAGTTAACCTCAATTTCCTTTCTGAGCAGGAGCGAGCCAGGCTGCAGGTTTCTGAATTTTGGAGTGCTGGCACCTTGGTGGCCTGTTCTGCTGGGAAAGATGGGCACAAAGAACAGGAGGGGGACCAACATCGCTGCCATTAGCAGTGCACGGCAAATAGCCAGGAGTTAGGGCAGCACTTATTAATTCAAGAAGAAATTAATGGACACATAAATGACATAATGCTAGCTATAAAAAAAAAAAAAAAAAAAAAAGAAAAAAAAAGCCCTGAAAATCCTCTGTGCCCAGATTCACGCTGTGTTCCTGCCTGTGTGGTGGTTTGGTGGTCTGATGCATGCTGTCTTTGCTAGCTTAGGTGTGACATGTTTTTCTGATCTTATCCACATCCGTAATCAGAAGCATGTCAAAGAGGTGTTGAACCATCCAGTAGATTTTTGGCCTGGTTGACTGCAATTACTCTCAGCTTTGTATTTTATGCATGGCATGCTTAAATGGTTTTATAAGGAAAGAAAGAAGAGACTAAATGCTGCAGACCTTGGTCCAGGAAAGCCCTGTGTTGCTCCTGTCACAGCTCAGGCTGTAGGACCAGGCCCAGCCACCTCCCCATGCTCCGAAGTCATCAGTACCTTCTTTGCTGCATCAGCGCAGCACAGCTCAAATTGAGCCTGTCTCCCAGCAGCACTTCACTGCTCGTTTCCTGATTACTGCCCTCTCAGGTGCTGGGGAGATGCTCTCAGTGAGAGCACATCTTATTTTGCACCATGGGATCTCATTTGCTGTGTGCTTTTATTGCAGCCAGCAGTCCCCTGGCACTGGCCACTGTCACAGCAGGACGTTGGGGTCTGTAACGCATTTTCCCTCCTGGCAGTAGAGGATACAGATATCCTCCCAGATCTGCGCTGGTGGAGATGCAGAGATGTGCAGCTTGGCTGAAAGACCGTGAAAGTGTGGAAAACAGAGCGTGGACCTCCCCATGAAATCTCCAGCTGGTGGCTGAACTCCAGGACTGTTTTTTTTCCCTCCGTGGCAGCCTCAGTTGGTTGGTGTCCAGATGCTGCCACTGTATGAATATTCAGTACCGATAAAATATGCATAATACTGTAAGTCTTGCCAGGGTGAGGATCTTGAGGGCTCGATGAACTTTGTAACAGCATTACTCAGTTGTAGGGGCACGACTGATGCAGCAATTGATTTCTGAGTTCAGACTTCACCTTCTTTTGAGCAGAGTTCATTCCTGTTTGCTTTTCATAATAGCGTTATTACACCTCGCTGGCAACAGGACAAGGGAGAAGCAGCCGTGCAGCCTTTCATTCCTCGTGAACTCCTGTGCAGCAATCAGTGGTGGTGAGCACCAGTCTGTCAGGCTTGGATTTCACATATCTGATATGTTATCAGCTAGCTATCGTGGTATTAACACTAATGAAGGACTCCTGTTTTAACTCAATTTTCCAGCAGCTACAGAAGGAAGGCCCAGAGAGTTTCAATATTAAAGAAAAAGGCAAAGGGGAAAGAAAAAAAAACAACTATGCTGCTATACCAAGAATACCAAAAATGCATCTTTAAACTTTTTTTTTCCTCTTGATCTACTTTCTGTATGACTCACGAGCCAGGCTCTAAAATGGCCTCCAAACATGCATGCATAATTGGCACATCCTCGTGTCTGTGGATGTGGAGCTCTTAAACATCCCCGAGGTGCTGCTCCCCGGTGGGGCTCAGCAGTTTTGTTCCCTTCCTTCTATGGAAGCCATAGCCTGTGAAAGAAGACATGAGCTGAGCACCAGCTACTTCCCAGTAGCTGACTGGACAGGGGAGGCTGAGAGAGAGCCTTTTTTGGAAAAAGTTACATATGGAACTATAGAAATGTGGCTGAGACCACCTTTTGAACTGATCGCGTTGGTATTTTGTCATGGGGCAGAGGGACCCACAGCACCTTCTCCCAGAGTTAAACCTAAAAATTAAGTCCATGTACCTGTTTTTCTCTTTCTGTGATGTGTGACAGAACCCTTTAAAGTGAGTATCTCTTCTGTATCTCTGTGGCTTTTGTAAAATAAGGAAGAGCTCTTAAAAGCCGGCACATGCGTGTGCTCGCAGCAGGGTTTGTCGCCCTCAGGAGAAGCACTCATGGGCAATGGCTTTATTTCAGAAACAGCAACGGATGTCAGTGAACATCCATATTACTATGGGTGGCTTCTGTAACAGCTTACGGCTTTCGTAACAGCCTATGGTAATAAACTCAGGTTTTAGGGGTTTAATGTAATGTTGGGGGCACGCTGACACGCCGTTTTCTGGACGTGGCCTGAGTGTGCAGTGATGCTGGGCACGTGTTTTATGGGCTTAGTGTTTGCCGGGGGAGGGGGAATGTACCTGATGTAACAGAAGGGCGTTGATTTGATTAAAATCTGGCTTTCTTGTCTGATAGAAGCCCTGAATCTTCGTTTTACCTTTTCTGCAAGCAGAAAGAAGTGCAATTTCCATTCGGCATAGATGTTTCCCTTTCATCCCTGAAGCTAATTTTTTTTTTTTTCCTGCAGCAGTTTTGGTAAAATTATGTATCGCTTGTGATAATTCATTTTAAAAATTCCTGAGCTGTGTGGCGTACTTTCATGAAAATTCATTTAGATAAAATTAGATATTATTGTTTAATGAGGTGGCATTTCAATTTAGACCTTGCATCATGCATATACCAAGAGTTTTTTATGGAATAGTTAGGTTCATTTGAGTAATAAAGGCTGAATCATGGGGGCTTTAATTCTTAATCGCTGTGAGGATTGTTATCTGTGGGATGTGAGCTGTCTTAGTGGTATTCAATCAAGTGTCCACTTAGCCGTGACCAGAAGTAATTGCTCCCAAGTGGGTTGCACAATGACCTGTTAATACTTGCTTTGACCCTATGACCTTGTCTGCCCCATTGTTTAGGATTTTATAGCAAGCGAGTCTGCATTTCTGTGGGGTCAAGTAGATATCTGAGGTCAAACATTTTCTGATTACTACATAGTATACACTGTAAGTCTGCAGAGCTGTTGCACAGCAATAGCCACCGCTTCAGAGCAGGACGCGCACAGTTTGGAAATTGTCTTCCTGAATGCATGTAAACAGTTTAATATTTTACCAAAAGAAGTTCATCTTGTAAATTAGGTATGAATAATACATTTGTAATTACTATTCGTGTCTTTAAACACTTGTGTCTTAATTGGCTTGGGTATTTTTTTTAATGTATTTGCATTTTGTTAGGGAAGTTAATTCTAGCTTGCAGAGATGGAGGGTGAGCTGTGTGGCTGGGGATGGCTTCGTCCCGCTCCCCTCGAGCACGTGGGCTTGCCCCAGTGTTTCTGGATCACTGGGAGTGCTTCCCAGCTGACTTTGACTGCTGGTGTGGACCAATTTATGTGCCTCTCACAGCCATCCACAATTAACAAGACCTACTTGTTGGTGATAGTTGGGACGTCCTGCATTAATTTATGGGCCATGTTTAAATTTGCTGAAAACGTGGTCATATTGGGTGGCAATTTGCAGGGGGGGCTTGCCACAATGTGTAGCTGAAAAGCAGTGTTTTCTTTGCAGTGTGTCTGGAAAATAGCGTGGTTGTACAAACAAAGCCTTGATATTGTTTGTAGCACTACTCCCTCTTTTCATGTTGTGTTTACCCAGTTCACTAGCCAAAACACTTCTGTGCACTCTTCAGCCCTGTAGGTCATCTCTGCTCTGAAAAAATGTGTGTGCCCATCTCTTCCCGTAGCATCCTAGGGAAAATATTTTGATCTTCATTGCCTGAGCGGGGCTGGTGGGATGACACAAAGCAGTTGGATTATGATACAGTTTGGGGACAAACAAAGCTAACGTTCCTGTGAGAGAAGCAGACTACAGTCAACTGAGTAAGCAAGAAATGAGTGTGAGAGGGAAAACTATATAGCATATGTGGGGAAAAAACCAAAACAGTGACTCTCCTTCCGCTGCCAGAATACTTAAAAACAAACAAACAAGAAAGCATATCGAAGCAAAATGTGCCTTGCAACAAAGTGAACCTGTGGATTTTTCCTACTGTGTGTGAGGCCGTACATGACGTTGCTCTGGTCACATGTGGACCTGCTCTTGCCGTAATGTCCTCGGGGAGGTTTGTGTCGAGGTCAGGGTCTTTGTCTTCAGCAGGACCTCTGGCATGGCAGAGGAAGGTGCTGGTGTGGTTGTAACCTCCATGGGTGATGGGACTGCGTTCTATGGAACCACATCACGGTTAGTGCAGGTCCTCACAGGCCACATGGGCTGGTCATGGGGACCCTCAAGAGTTCCTTGTTGGAGTCCTCACCTCTAAGAACTGCACAAAAACTGCGGCCTCTTGTACCAAACCATCTCTGAAGCCTTCTCTGCTGTAGGAGTTGGGCAGGGCTAAATTTATGGTGACGCCTCCCCACGCAGCTGTTGGTATTCAATCATCCAGGACAGTCCCATTGTCCTCCATGGGCCGATGACATGTTTCCAGTGCAGGCCTCGGCGCAGATGTGCGGTTGCGTTTCCCCTCTCAGAAGCTGCCATCTGAGGCACTCCCAGCCTTCCCCAGCCCCAACGCTGCTGTTGGCCTTCTCTGGGCCCTCTGCCTCGGCCTGCTCACCACAGCTTCACTGAGGAGAGAGCATCTCCTCAAGTCTCCTCGTCCTCTCTGGAGATGCAAGTTTTGGAGGCTGTGTGGGAGGTGAATGGGTTTCCATCGCGTGTTGCTTCATTGGATTGAGGAATCTGTTCCTCAGGGGCCTGCACAGACCGCAGGTAAGCGGGCTGAGGTGTGAGGAGCTTTCGCCTCCTCATGCTGGAGAGCGAGGAGGGCAGTGAGGCAGGGAGGGAGGGTGCCGAAAATGCAGAAGTTCTCACCAGAGACATAGGGGCATATTTTAGGGTTGACGGTAAGGAAACAGTTGTATCATCGTTCTCTCGGAGCAATTAGTCAGGGCTGGGGCATTTCTGGTAAAGACCCCATGACTAACAGCACAGTGGGAAGTCCAGAGGGCTTCATGAACTTAATTTTGAGATTTTCAGTGCCTTAATTGAGGTAAATGCAATTTTCACAAGAAGGTGGTGTTCTCTTGACTCCTTTCTCTGTTATGAGGGGGGGAAAAAAGTACATCATGAAAACCTGAGTGTGCAAAGCCTCTAATGTGATACACGCTGCTTCTTACTGAGCCTGGGTGCTGTGGGTCCCCTGCCCGCAGCAGAGAGCTGGGAGGGCTGTGCTTTGGGTGGAAGGTTCTTGTGCTGAGTCCAGGACAAACACCATATTCCTTAACTTTTGTGAGGAATGCTAGCAGATGCCACGGAAATGAAAGCTCTTGTTGAACACTGATACTGCAACCTTGATCTATCTGTATTTCTTTTTAAATCGAAATGCGGGAAAACATCTAAGTTGCTGCAGAGGGTTTTTGGAAAGCCTGTGTTTCCCACACGCTTGGGTTTGTGCAGTGCCTTTGTAGGTGGTGTGTGGTTTGTGTCAATCATCAGGCTGGTGCTGATGGTGGTAGAGCTGCATTCAGCCTCTGAACCTGACACCTAGCGTGCTGATCTTTGCAAACACGTTCCTACGAGCTGGGGAACTGCAGGCTGTATCCACAGTTTTCAGCTGTCTCTGGAGTTTTGTTTCGTACTGCAGGGGAAGGCAGAACACCACTGCTGCAGCGTCGTCAGACGTGTTCCTCAGTCCTTCTTTAGCCTTGATATCAGCTGTTCAGCTGTTTCATCTTTTCGCTAGCAGACGAAGCAGCAGCACAGATTGGCTGTTAAAATTAATTTTGTGCAGGAAGCAAGGGTATAATGTTTCAAAATCTCTTGTTGAAGAGGACACTCCTTGTACCTGCTGGTCTTCCAGTAAGAATCTTGTCGAGGAAAATAGGACACTTCATAGGACTGGATGCGAGTTTGGTGATGAAATTTTAGAGAATTGGTGTGCCAGCCTCACTGGATGGACATTGTGGCAGCTTTTAAATGAGGTGTGTGGTTGGGGCAGTTTGTGCCCCTGGCCTTTTGCACTCTTCCTGTTACAAGTGGTTACTTCTTGTTGCTGTTCTGAGTGCACCACTAAGAGCAGTCATCAGAAAGTGAAACTCCCCTGTCAGCCCAGTAATGTCAGCATGTGGTGATGACACCGTGCGCTCTCAGTGCTGTATGCCTTCGCTAATTATTTTGCTATTTTTAAGTTTCCTTTAGAAATGCTGCGTACCTCTTAGCATGGTCCTACAGGGCCTTTCCGAGCTGTTCATGCCAAGTAGCAAACAGTTCTGAGAGCTGCTAAAACTTTAAATGAGTAGAAGAGGTGCTCAGCAGTTCTCAGAATTGCTCGGCACCTTCCAGGATAGAGCGATTTTAAAAAAGAAAAAAAAAAATAAAAAACACACAACAAAATCATGAGATGTAGTTATGCAAATTATGACCTTTAAATGCATTTTATATTTGGATTGAAGTCGCTAACGCATTCTTTCCAAGTTCTGTTTTCCAGCACGATTCTGTTTCGGGTGCTTCTCTTTGTACTGGTGGAGCAGAGCGGTCGGTGCCTTCCCGTGGAAGGAGAGCAGGACACGATGCCTCAGGAAAGCAGCGGCCGTGCTCCACGATGGGCAGCGCAGCAGTTAGTGAGGAGTCTGAATAGGTGGATTTTAATTTCTCTGGAGGATCTGACCGTGTTAACTAGATGGCAGATTCCTCATTAGTTAGATGGATTAAAATTTGTATCGTGGCTGATGCCTATCCTGACTAATACGTGTAAGTAACAGCTCGTTCTACTAGAGCTATTGGATGTGGCTTGGGTGGAGGAGAGGAATTGGCTTCTGCAGAGGATATTTGCAGAAAGTCACATTTCCACCATATGTTAGCAGGAGTCTCTTTGGATGCAGGTTTTGGATAGAGTCCTCTGTGTTGCTGTAATCTGGTTTGTCCTTTTTCTACCACTAGTTCTGAATCATACCAACTACTTGGACTCTTGTGCATGTTTTCTTGAAGGACAGTGGGAACATTTCTGCTGGCTCAGCTGCTTTTCACTTAGTATTTCGTCTAGATGAAGAAGTAAGGTCTAGGGGACAAAGGAGAAATTTTGTGTCTATCAGGAGTGAGAACTGCGAAAAAAATCTCAAAATTCTGCATGATTTTCCAAAAGAAAAAAAAAAAGAAAAAAAAGAAAAAAAAATACCACAAACCTCATCAATCCTGATTTAGGTCTGGCTTTTGACAAATCATTATGTAGAAAGGGAAATATCCTTTTAATTTTTAATAGCTTTGCAGTGAAGTTTTATTAGGCAATAATCTGGTTCCTGAGTGGATAGAAGATAAGGTTGAGGGCCAAGTAATTTTTTCCCCTCCTATGCAGTTTGGAAAGGGAGAAGAGGGGTCATGGTGAGTCGGCTGCCTTATAAAACTCAAAGCAGCATCCTTCTCTGTGCCACAAGCATACAAAATGCTTCCAAATGGATATTTACAACATAAATATGTTCAGGATGTGGGTAGCGAGAGAAGTGTGGGAATAGACGCGAAGGTGCATGGGAGTGGGGATGTGAAGGGGGAGGTGTGAAGAGAGCCAGGAGAGTGTGATGCACATTTTGCAGATAACTTCTCTTCGTGTGCCTCCTTCCAGAGCCTGGGTGTGGACTTCCTTCTCCTACCAGTGTATCCTGAGGTTTTATATTCAGCTCAACCACATTCTCATACCTGTCTCTTTGCTGATGTCACCAGTTCATTATTTCCAAAACAGTTTTATTGGCAGGGAACAGCAGCTGATCATACGTCTGGGCTGGTCAGGTAGCTTCATTTGTAGTTTGCGTGGTTGTGGTTGGCATTTCTTGAAGGATTTCTCAGGCACTGCATGCAGTAGACATTTCACTGGCACTTAATAAAGCAGTATAGGGTGCTCCTCGATAATATAATCCTTATGCCAGCCTGGTTGCTAAACCCACGAGTCCCTCAGGCAGTAGTAGACAACTACTCTTGGCGTTGCTGCTTGTTTTACTGTTGTCTCGGATGACTAGGCAGTATTTCTGTGATTTTAAGGCAGCGTGTTATTGCCAGTATCTGGGATGAAATTACCACTTACAGATGTAGAGGTGAAAATCCAGCTCCCTTCGGCTGTTGAGAAGCACTGAGCATCGCTGGCTTGGGGGCGGCTGGCGGCGAGGAGCACCTTTGGCGCGCGCGGCGTTGCGGCTTGCGCTGAGTACCAGAAACGAGCATCTGGTCCCCTCTTGTCTTTTTTTTTGTTGTTGTTTTTTTGGAACATCTGCTTGCCTGATTGTTTTCTGTATTTTTTTTTTTTTCTTCCTGTGGCTCTTTCAATTTGCAGGGAATGTGTATTTAATGTAAGTAAGATGTTAGCTTCTGTCTAGTTTTTCAGCAAGCATTCCAGTAATTACTGGAGTACCTTTGAATGCTACAGCTGCTATTTCTAAGTTAAGGAATAACATTTTCCAAGCATTTATAACTGAATTCACATGGGTAAAACTTGGCATTCAGATTGCCAGCCCACATATCTTATTTTGTCTTGATCCTTTATGTTCACATATCAGTTTTGCGTAAGATTAAAATGGCAAAAATGACTTCTTGCTACTCTGGGTGGGCTTGCAGTAATGTCACTTTATGAAAATGTTTTAATTTATAAAAAACAAAAACAAAAACTACTGGTTTGGGCTTTGAAATTATTTGTTTGTAGTTACTACTGTGGGATGATGTCTGTGTATTTATTTTCCTTCTTCTTTCTGTCCTCTTTACCCTTTATAACTGTGAAGAAGTTACTGTTATTTTAACATTGCTTGTTGGTACCTCTCTGAGGAGCTTCTCAGAATGTGGTCTGACTCCTGCTCTGCTGATGTCAGGAAATCCCTTCGTGCCAAAGGATGCTGGCCAAGGCCAGGCTTCCCCCCTCACCCGCAGCAGTATTAACTTGGCTTTTCCAAGTGCTCCTGGAGAGCAACGCACCCAGTTCCTGTCGACTGTAGGGGGAAAAAAAAAATCCACACGATTGAAAGTTTGCCTTGTTTTTTCTTTGCAAATAGTAGCACGTCTGCAGGGTTGCGATGACCTGCGGATTGGCTGCACCGGCGGCAGTGCTTTGCTCTGTGCTGTTTGAAAGCGCAGCGGGTTTGAGGATGTCCCAGCGCTGCCATCACAGCTCCAGCCCTGTCGTTGCTCTGCAGCTCCAAGTGACTGTTTTTCTCTCTCTCTCTCTCTCCCTTTTTTCTTCTCAGGCTGTGAAGTCTGGTCCAGAGGAAATACCATTTTTGCATTGCTGTATCCAAAGAAATATATTTTATTTTTGAAACTGCTTTGTAACACGTTGAAAAGTAACGAGCCA
>WBMW01003346.1:29665-91194 GCA_013396635.1 Penelope pileata
TTTTTTTAATAAGGTACTGTGTAGATCCCATTGACTTCAATTGTTGATTGGGATGCCTGACAGCCGGGAAATTAAGCCCCTTCTTTGTGACCGAGTTGAAGGCCAGATTTTCAAGGATTTTCAAATGCTTAGCACCAATAATTGGTGTTAGGTATTTTTTGGAAAAAGTTCAATTCTCATTTGGACGTCTGAATAAGGGTGAGAGATTATGATACTTGTAGCGACTGGTGTCACTGGGGGATGGTGCAGGGCTTTGGAAGATCCTGGCACCAAGTAAGCTAGTTATTTTGCTGTCAAAGGAAGAGCTTTGTTCTTCTGCATTTCAACTTTGTTTGCAGACGTCGAACATTTCTGCAAATTCTGATTGTGGAGGAGAAACTTTCTTGCTTCTGCCTCATTTCTGTGTGATTTCTCCAGCATTTGTGGAGGGAAGGGGGGGCAAAATGAGCTGAGTAAATGAGACAACTGTTGGAAAAAAGGGGACATGCAAAATCAAGTGTTCTACTTGCGTAATCTGTTTAACACCAGCGAGGCACAGAGCCTTGTGGGACACAGGAATAAAAGGAACATCTGTGCAGGCCACATGGCATGCTCCGGAGGAGCCCTCCATCCCGAGCAGCTCTGCTCTATTTGCAAATAAAAGCTCCAACCAACATCAAAAAGTTGAGGTGGATCCCAGCTGAAAGGGGAGAACAAATGTTACCTCTCGTTGCAGTGTTCCCCCTGCATGCAGCCTTTGTGGTCTTTTAAGGGATGCTTTGGGCATGTGTTTCTGATGGCAATTAATGTTTAAACAAGAAAGAAAAAGTTGTTTTGGAGACACATCTTTGAAAAATTTTAGGAAACTGCTGAGCTAAAATCAAACACAAGAGTATGAGATTGAAATAAGAATAGGGATAATATATATACACATGTATGTATATATTTGTTGTTGGACAGTTTGTTGTTTGCTGTTTGTTTGTTTGCTGCTTCAATTTTTTCTTTCTTCCCCTCTGCTGAATGTCCCCACCCTGGTAACCTGCCTGGTGCAGGAGCTGTGGGATGAAGGCTCTGCGGGCTGCTCTCCTCCTGCTGCAGCGATGTTTGGTAAACAGCCCCATCCCTCGGTGGGGCCCCGGGGAGCTGCAGCTGCTCCAGCCCCGCTGCTGGGATGCTCGCAGGACCCAGAGGACGAGCCAGCAAGCATTTTGCTTCCACTTGTGGTTTGCCTCCACTTGCAACCTGTCAGAGCGCAGTACTCCTTGCAGGGATGCATTGAATCCATCCATGGCTTTGCATCCTCTAGACAGGCTGTGTTATTTTTAACAGAGTCGTGCATCGGCAGGCTGTATCAAGAAGGCACGTATTTTTTAATATGTAAATAGGAAAGGATGGTGGTTTCATCTCCATTCCAATGTACCCAGGGTGGCAATAACGCTTTTTTAAATCCCTGTGAAACAGATTGTATATGGCAAAATTAATGTCTCAACTCTCCAAGTATTTTCTCTAAAATATTTGAATTTTTGCATTTATTGTGTCGTTTGTTTGAAATGGAGAATGATATCAGCCTTGCATTCAAAGCTTAATTGGTGGAACACAGATTTATTCTAATTTAAAACAGTCACTTAAAAACAGTTTTGTGTATATGTATACATGGGCACAACTTTTCCTGCAGTTGTCTGTTTTGGAGCGGTCTCTTAGGCACTGATGTACGAGTCGAACCTGTTTTCTTTTGTGCAACATGTCTTTAAGAAACCATTAGCTAAAACAGTATTTTGTAGTTTCACTGCAGTCAATAAACATCCTAATGTGAGTGGTGCACTGAAGTTCTGCCTTTGATCAGGCTTTGAAATGTGTCCTGCAAAATAGAGCCCCAAGGTGTCTGTCTCTGTGTGTCTGTTTCCCCCAGTGCAGCTCTTCTTGGTCCCTTGGCCACGTGTTTGTGTTCACTACCAGTTGGTTGTGTTTGTGTTCACCATTGGATTTCTTCATGTTGGTGTCCACCCCCAGCTGGGTGCAGCTGGGAGGTGCAGGGTGGCCTCGTGCCAATGGGACGCAGCCCGTAGGGTTCCTCCAGGCCATCGGATCTGTGTGCCTCTGCCACAGGGATTTCCGCAGTGAAATATTAAAACTTGGTTTTCAAATCTGTTCAATATTGAGCAGATTAATTTTTGTTGGGGGCAGACTAATAGGTTTCCTATTCTGATTAATACAGTGATAATAAGAACGATGCGATTGCTGGAGTTAATGAAACCCAGATTCATGTTTCAAGGTTTGATTGACTTTGTACTCCAGCTACGCCAAAGCTGCTGCGTCTCATCACCCCGTACTTGGCTGTAGTCTTTGGGGAAAGTGTATGGGGCAGTGCCAGAGGAAATTTGTATTTGAGGTCACATCCGAGAATCTTCTGGGGGAGAGTTTGTTGTGGAGCGGTTCAGTGTTGCTCATCCCGCAGGTTTGTGAGAGCTCGCTGGTTTTAACCCAGCAGGCTATTTTTGTGAAGCTTGCACGAGAGGAGTGTCCAATTAAAATGTGTGGGTGCATCATTAAAAGCTTCAATTTGTCAATGCCAGATCGAACTCGAGTCCGTGGGCGGATCATTAAAGGCTTCAGTTTATCAGAATCCATCTCCCCGGCGTTCATCTCCCCGCGGGCAGCACGCGCCGTGTCCCCGGGCTCTCCAGGCTGAGCTCTGTGGAGGATCCGCAGCAGCCTCTGTGCCCCCAGGGCCTCACCTGGGCTTCCTCCTGGCCCGGCTCTGGCTGGGGCCGGCTCCCGGAGCTGCTCCCTGTTGCTCTGTGGGAGCTGTCCCAGCTTTCTGCTTGTTGGCACACAGAGGCCAAGGTGTTCGTGGTGCTTGAGGAGAGACCTGGAGGTGAGAGTGATGCTGCTGTGCAGCATAGCCCTCACCTGCTGCAGGCTGAATGTATTCTCCATGCAAGTCATCTTGCCTCAGAAGTCTCAAAAGAACATGAAATCTTTTGAGCAGGCATCAGCCAAAAGAAGCCCCAACTCCTCCTCTTTAAAGCAGCGCTAAGAAATCCTTCTCTGCAGACATGTCATGGACAAAGGCCCTTGGCAGGGAGTGCTGTGGTGCAGCAGAATCTCATCCCAACGTGTAGGGGTGCAGCTCTGCTCTGCTCCATGCCAGCTGCAGGTCTGTCATGGAGTGCAGCAACAAACCCAGCCTCGCATGGGCATGCTGACGCTGCTCAGTTGCTCCTCTAACGCAGTCAGCTCCTTGGAATAAAATACAGCCAGCGCAGGATGCAGGTCGCTTTTGGTTTGCAGGCACCTCAGAGCTTCTGAGAAAGAAGTCCTGTTTAGCATAAACAGTGTTTGAAGAGCCCTTTTGGATCTATTTATATAGTGTAGCATAGAATTGTAATAGGGTCATGTAATCCCTATATTTAGGTTTCCTAACTGTTGTGATCTTCGAGCAATACAGCGGTATTGCATTCAGCTAAGAATGGGAGAAAGCCCTGAGGCCAGAGAAGTGCCTTTTTTTTTTTTTTNCAGTTGTCACTAAGACAGAAACTTCCAGATGTTCCTCAGGAAGGCAGCGGTGGGCTGCTAGCATGATTAACTCCACGCGGTCAGGTCGGGTCCCTGCCACCACCAAAGCACTGGGAGATGCAGAAGGGCTGGCGGCAGCCATCCCGCTGGGAACGGTGCGCAGGGAGAGCAGGGGCTGGAGGCACCCTCTGGGATTTTTTGCCTTCATTTTTTTCCAACCTCAGTCCCTCAGGACTCTTCCTCTGTTGTGAAGTTTGTTTTCTCCTCCGGAGGTTATTGCTGCGGGTCCGCATTGCGCAGAGCTCTCCTGGGTGCCTGTGCATCCATCGAGGCAGCAAACGTCCTCCAAATTAGGCAGCAGGCACTGGAGCTGCTGCTGAAATCCCATCTGATTCCACGGGTGTGGTGCTCCCGTGCCACTCTGCCCATGTTTCTGAATGTCAGCTTGTGCTCAGCATGGATGTTTTCTCAATGAAGAAAATATACGTCTTTTTTTCAAATACCCTTATTAGTAAAATGGATATTTAATTTGTACTGCAAGCAGCTTCCTCTGAGCTAGGCTTAAACTCAATCTGTGTTACTAATAGCTGGGGAAAAAAACATACTAATTGGCGTTTCTTAACTGATGTTTGCAAATTTTGCCTTTTCACCCTGAACATCAAATAGTTTTTATATGTGTTTTTCCTTATCTCAGAGGAAAGATTATTGCTAACAAGAGATTGTACATTTTGTTAAGGTTTTATCAGGATGCAGTGAGTGCAGGCAGAGAGTAAATGTTTCAGAAATCCAGACTGTTACATTTTGATAATGCAAAGTAGGTTAAAGTATCTGCATTTTGTGAAACGGTGCAGTGTTTTTGAGCAGAATATGGATTTGGATGGTGACACATCTTGGTGTTTCAAATGAACATAAACTTGCCTGTTGGAGGAGCAACTTGCAAATCTGAAATAACAGCATCCTTAAAAACCTTTCTTAATACTGCAAGTTTCAGTTTCATTTAAAGCAAAATAAATTCTGCTGTGTGTTAGAGCAATGTTTGATATGTAGAAGTGTTCTTTTAGTGCTCCCCACACCTCTGGCGCTTGTAACCACCTTTTATTTTCAAAAGAAAATGGTAGGCTTTGATATAATTCTAACTAAGTGAAGTTTTAAAACATGTTTTTGTCTTTCAGTCTCCCGAGAACATTTTTTCTGAGTGATTCCAGCTTCCAGACACATTTGCCATGATAAGGGTTTCGATCCTTTCCCATATTTGCCCTGAGTCATGAGTGGATATGTGTGATGCCTGCACGTAAAACTGGTGAGTCACCAAATCCGAGTTTGCAGTAACTCTCACTCTTTCTTACAGTCTCTTTCCCTCACCCTTCTCTCCTTTTTAGTACGGTGGGGATTTTTTTGGTTTCTCTTTTTGTATTGTCTGTCCTTAAAAACAAGTCACCGCTATTCTGTACCCCACAAATAAACACCTTAGTTCTGTTGAAATAGCCGTAATGTCAAATATTATAAATACAGAAAAACTCCTGCCTTGTTCGCTTCCCACCACCCTCTCAAGGCCTCAGAGAAGATGTGAGCTCTGAGGGTTTGGTGGTGAAACCAGAGTTCAGCGGTGCAGAGCTGCTGCCCAGAGCTGAAGCCCTGCAGACAGACAGGGCCTAAACATGCTTGTGTGTGCAATTCATGTAATGATTAAATATGAATATGGAGAGGCCTCCCCTCCATCATGTGTCAGAGGCTTTGCTCTCAGGGGAGCCATTGCCAACGAATAATTAGCTCCACCGCTTGCTGCGCTTCCATCCCAGTGACAAAATGGTGTCACTGGTACGCGGGAGAGGCGGCCCTGCTCAGCGTGCCGTGCGCTGCGAAGCCTGGCTGCCCTCCTCGTGGGGGGACAAAGCAGGAATCCTCCAACAGCCAGGTTGGACAGGACGAAGAGAGTGGGGAAAGGAATCATCGTACAGCAGAACTGGAAGATCTGTGTAAGAATTCGTTAAATATCAGGAAATCTGCGTAATTAAATCTACAGGAAATGGGAGCACAAATTGTTTTTTTCTTTTTTCCAAATAAATTTGTGTTTCTATTATAATTTTAATATCCCTCTGTGTTAGGAAGTGCATTTCAATTCAGAGATTATAAAAACAGAGAAATTCACACATCAGTGAATTGTGATTTTTTTTTTAAGTTTCCATTTTTTTCTTTTTTTTTTTCCAGAGGTAGCATAATTACCATGTCATTTAGCAAAGATTATAATAGCTGTTCAGTTTTTACCGACTGGTGTAGTAAACAGTTGAATAAACCCATATGGCAGCTCAAAGTGTGCATGCAAGAGAAAGCTTCTTACCAATTCCTTCATGTCTGAATTACCAACCTTGCTGATACGACCAAGATCCCTGAGCAGGGAGTAATTCCAGCCTTCTCCAGCGATGCAAGAATTTCTCGCTGCTCTGTAGCATGTGAATCAATTGATTTTAATCACAGTGGTTAGCTAATTAATTATTTCTTTGTTCCTATGAAGTATGCATAGAAAACTTGGGGTTATATACAAGGCACATGCCTCTATTTAAAGCAGCCTGTGCATACAGGTAATACTTTTTCAGTAATGGTAAATAATGTCTGGAGTCCAAATCTTCCTGTTCAAGTCGCTATTAAAGGTCAAGGCCTTGCTGAGCCCGGCATAGGTGAGGTGCAAAAATATGTGGTGTTGTGACAGTCCCATGGCACTGCCTGTAATGGGACTTTGTGTCTGGTCTCAGTGGCAGCAAACAGCAGGACAGGGGTGTTTTGAAGCATCCCCTTGACATCACAGGTTGAGTTATGGAGCTGTGGCTGACCGGCATCCCGAGGAAAGACAAAGTGTTTGAGCTGTGTGCCCTCTGGATAGCTTCTGTATCAAAAAATAACAGCAGCAAAAAGGATTGTTAACTCTCTCCAAATGCTGACTTGAACAAAGAAAAAGACTTATGCTATTTGCTATAAAATTCACTTTCAGTTATCTTAAAATTTTCATGTCACATAATAGCTTTAAAATATCTTCTGAATGCATTAGACTCTCTAGGTGCTTAAAGAATATTGCCAAATAATAATATGAAATGAACAAGTGTGGAACAGTCCCACTGGAAAGGAGCAGTTGGCCAAAACTGGTGCTTGTGTTCATCTTAACCCTGATGTATGGCCAGCGCTCCTCCATAATTCTATCAGGAGATGGGAAGTTGCCTAGCAATGGACTGACTGTAGAGGGTACATGTTGAGCTAATTCAGTTTTTGTTCTCGTTTTCCTTGAGAGTTCAGCTTAAAGGAGTGATCCTTTCTCTTGCTGCAGCAAGAGCCACTTCTTGGTATTCTCTCTCATTCCCCACTTGAGTGTCCCTGATGATGTCAGGAATTCATTCACAGCCTCGCGCGTTTTAGAAGTTTCCAGCTTATTGAGTAACCAAATGTGGTTTCTGCTGATTGTGTTGGCTGAATATGTGGAGCCTTTCGAGGAGGAGAGAGCTTTATCTGAAGCAGAGCATCTAGTTGTATACCATTTTATGGCAGACAAAGGTCATCTAGGGTAAGCAGCCAGAACAGTGAATTGCCTCATTGCAACACCTAGGAAAATGAATCAGAAAGATACGGTAAAAGGTTTTAACAAATGGCTCGTCGTTATAAATTTCTGAAGTCAAGGAATTGGTGCTGTGTACATTTTTAAATTGGAGATAACCATGCTTGTACAATAAATTGACTTAAGAAGGGAACAAATCAAGGTGATGGGGTGGTACTAAAAGCCCCGTTGTGCAGCGCTGCATGCACCACGAGCCTGTGGGGTCTGCGTGCTGGGAGCGTTCCCTGGGCTTCCTGCTGACCCTGCCCTGCTGCATGGGCTCACGGTGCCCTGCGTGCACGGTGCGGTCGCCCAGGAGCAGAGGGGACAGCTGGGGAACAGCGGTGCCACGGAACTTCTGTCCCCTGAGTCCCTCCCCTGAAACATCCGTGGCTCCAGGAAGGACTTTGCCTTTCTGAAACTTTTCTGTCTGGAACTTTGTGCTGGGGGGAGGAGAGGAGAAGCAATTTTAACAATTTAATATACTACATAATATGTTTTATAAGGTGGTGCGAATGCTCCTAAGTATTTTGGTCTTTTTTCATAACACAATGAACCTAATATTGGTAAAAATACAGATCTTAGCTGCCACCATAAAGAGAGGCTAGATTTAATAAACAGTTATGAATGTTGGCAGCTGCCTATCAGATTGTATAACATCGGCTATAGCACATGAAGACAGTGTCAACTTACATTTTATCTCAGAAGTATTTTCAAAGCATTTATTTTGCTTTCTCTTGAGTCCTTAACCTAATTCAAGTTATATAATTGGCTGAATATTTTTCCACATAGCTAATTGGCTGGGTGCCAGCGTGGAAACCATTGTCTGACTTGATGATGATCAGAAATTAACATGACATTTGCGTGGTGGTAATGGAATACATTAGTAATGTAATTCATGACTGTAAGAAAGAGACCATCATCTCCCACCTCTGATCAGCAGGAGGGGCTGGGAGGATGATGAAATGCTCCCAGCAGGCACCTCACAGCAGTGGCTGGCCAATCTCTATGTCAAATTTAGTTTTAAATTCTTCAGACAAAGCTGTAATGCTTACCAATTAATTACTACAAATGTCAATTAAAAATCTACCAAATAATACAGTAAGATTAAATTTCAATTAAAAAAATTACATTTAACAAGGAAGATACAACATTATTTTAATGAATTCTGCTGAAGGTGACAGTTTATCTAGATATATTTATACCATGTAGGTGGATCTAAATTCATTGGATGATGTTAACCATGTTACCCCGTATACACATTAGTTTTGAAAATTATTTCCACTTGGGCTATGTCCTGGAGGAGACGGGGCATCAAGGGGCATTTCTTATCACCAGGAGAAAGGGGAATTTCACGCCTTTTAAGTACAAAAATAGTCTCGCACCTAAAATGAGGGCTTTGCTGTAGACTTTTATACCAGCTGTGGTTAGCAGTATTTTTCGTTCCTTGATATTTATGAAATTGAATTTAGGGTTTCTGTTGTGGTAGTAGGACAAGCTGTAGCTCTACTATGCATATCATGATTTACTCCGGACAATTTTTCAAGCAATCTGTTTTGCCACACAAATGATATCCATTATCCTGGCAAATCGCTTAACAGGCAAAGGTTTTGCTGTGTGAAGGTGGTGAACTGTAGGTCCTGGGCAGAGCTTTCATCTGCAAAGCTTCACCCCGGCTTGGCAGGGCTTTTGAGCTAAATTAAATCTCATAGTTACTACTACTGATGCTTAAAGATATGTTTTGAGCGCAGCGCAGCAGACGTGCCGTGTAGCGCAATGGAGCTGGCAGTTTGCACGTGTTTGTACAGCAGCATCTCGGATCCAGAGAGTACTCTTCAGAGCAGGTCCTGCGTGTCTTTATGGAGCTCTGTGTGTTTTTTTGGAGCAGGTTTGTTCCTGTGGGCAGAGGAGAGCTGTGCCGGTGGCTCTCCCTGCGATGTTTAAGCCACGTGAGCCAAGGCCTCTATGTATCATCTGAAGAATAACTTTCTCAGCTTCCTTGCATCTATTTCCGTGAGCTTTTATTGTGTTTTCACACCATCACGTCTAAAATAGGTAAGAGGGAAGGCATAATTGAGGAAACAGATTTTGTGTGTCAAGCCAGCACTGAGAAAACGCTCCCAGGGACCGGGAGGCTCCTCCTTGGCATTTCAGCAGGTTTAAGTGTAAAATACGAACCGACCAAACACGCACATAGAAAATCAGAAGCCAAGAACTACTCGTGGCAGGTTAAAGTAATGATGTTGGCTCCTTAGCAGACGGGCTCTGGTGCCTTGCTGCTGCTCTAGCTTTGCCTTTTGGTGGGTGAATGCAACCAGCACGATCTCTGTCTCACTGCCATTCAGGTACCTTTGGGTATTGGTAACAGCTCTGCAGGATCACTCCTGCTTCTTGCTATTATCTGATAAAGCTATAATCCTCAGGAGATGGAAGACAGCATTTTGTCCCATAAGGGCCTCAGGAAATAGATGCTGTGGAAGTTGAAGAGCAGCTGCAACATTTTCTCACCACAGAGAAAAAGCAGGTGATGGAGAGAGAGAGGTGGAGCCAGGCAGGCTTGTTTCCTTGCTGACAGCGAGAGAGTTTTTAGGTAAGGAGACAGGCAGGGGAGAGTGGGAGCACATAGCATCTTCCTACCAGGGGGTAATGGTCTGAGGAGGCTGTAGGCTCAGGGCACCCACTGGTCAGGCAATTAGGTGGGAGCTGGAGCTGCTGCCCTTAACAACCTGTCATTCTAGGGGCTTTCAGCTCTGCACAGGAGCAGTCATTTTCTGATTTGAGCCCTGGGATGAAGCTGTTGCCCTGGTTGCTTTCTGAGAAGTGAGATCCTGCAGGAGCTGGGCACCTCTGTACCCCAGGCACCAGTGCAATGGGGTGTCCCATTCCCAGCACCCATGGTACTGTCTGAGCTCTTCATTGGGGCCCCGTGCGGAGCTTGTCCCCATCCCAGCACCTCTGGGGGTGGCTGGTCCCCTCCTGAGCTCGTACTGATGGATTTCTGCCTTTGGTAGGAAAAAGCTTTTCTCTCTGAGAGTTGGCCAACCATCTTGAAGGAAGAATGTATTTGACTTTGGAAGAAATATTTACATCTCTAGTCTTTTTCTTTTTCCTTACTGTGAAGTTGTGTCAGCTATATTACACCGAGGGAACACGGAGCTGGGGGAGGATACTTTTATAAGCTGCCCTCTTTTTGCCGGTTTATTCCAAGCTCTCATCCGCTGATTTACATCCCATCTGAAGTGAAAATACCCAGGCTTCAGCAGTTTGTTTACCTTTGCTTATTTCACTGTGGGGACCCGAGGAGACGTAGGAACTGTTCTCACTGTGACATTTGCACGAGCTGTGGGGTAAGGTGAGAGCAGGCAGGCGCCGCGCACGGTGGAGAGGCAGTGGGGTTTATTAAGTCTTCCTCGTTCTGTTTATAATATGTAGACAAAAACAAACATCTCTGGGGAGCACATATGGAATGAGAGACCGGGGGAAGCTCCCCGAGTTGACGACAGATCCCAACCCCTCTTTAAGAAAGCAGTGGATCTGGGGGGCTGCAAGGGGGTGTTCCTGGAAAGGGGTCCCGAGTTGCTGCTGTGGTAGTGGCATGGGGATGTGGGGTGCTTTGTAGGACAAAGCCATCATCCTGTCATCGTGGTACTGCTCCTGGGGAAACAGCCTGAGATGCTCTTTGTCTTCATTAATACTCCTTCCCAGCAGAGCCTTAAGAGATCACCCTCTCTTTCAGATATACAGGGGAACTGAGTGTACAGAGCTGTTTGTCATGAAAATCCCATTTGTATACAGCAGCTGTAAAATCCCAGGTGCTGAGCGACGGGGAGGCTGCTCCATCACTGGCCGGTGGAGGGGACAGATGAGGATCATAGAATTGTAGAATGGCTTGGGTTGGAAGGGACCTTAAGGATCATCCACTACCAACCCCCTGCCATGGACTGGTTGCCACGCACCAGCTCAGGCTGCCCAGTGCCCCATCTCACCTGGCCTTGGGCCCCTCCAGGGATGTGGCACCCACAGCTCTCTGTGCAGCCTGCACCAGGGCCTCGTGGGATAAAACCGAGTGAGAGTTCCCTTATGCCAGGGGCGCAGATGGCCTCAGGAGCCTGCCCTGCCAATCCCGTGTGGCTCACAAGTTGGTGACAGATAGCTCCAAGCAAGGATGGATATATATATATATATGTACATATGAAAGGAAGACCTTTGCTAGGAAAATATCCATCGTTGCTTTTAACAGCACAGTTCAGGATTGCAGTGTGGAGCATCTGAAGCATTTTGTGAGCTATTGTTGGAAGGAGGCACCACGGGACCGGGCTGCGCTGGAAGTCTGGCAGCATCCAGCATCTCCCTGGCTGCGGGGTGCAGGATGGGACAGCTGCAGAAGGAGGGATGGTGTTGGGGCTTTGTGCTTATTGTTCTCAGCTGAGCTGTGCTGGAACCAATAAAGTTGCTGCCACCACTGCTTTGAGAAAAAGTGACTGCAGCTGAGAGAGGCAAAATTATGAATCAAAAAAGCCAACACCAAGCCTATTATTTTTAATCTTGGAAAAAAAAAAAAAAAAGCCATCTTAGTTTCCAGTCTTTTTTTTCCACATGGAGTGAATCTTTGGGATACCAGTGTTCCACTGTCATGTTTGTTTAAAAATTGTTTTGACAATGCCTTTTTGGGGTCAAATCTTGAAGTTTTTCTCCATGTGTTTCAGCTAGGCAGAACTCCCAGTGTCTCAACAGGGGCTTTTCCAAAAGAGGGGGAAAGACTAATACTTCTCAATTTAATTGAGAATTTTGTCCAGTTTTTTAGTTTTTTAATATTTTTTTGAGCAGTACAGAATGGCGTCCAGCTGAGCAGCATGTGGCTGCAGGTGGGCTCAGTGGGCACAGCCCTCCCCTGCCCAGAGAGTTTCCCTTCACCTGGGATTTCCAGGTTCTTGTGGGTTTGATTCAAACCTCAAGACTGCTTCAGTGTAATGTTTTTGTGGTTTAATGTTCTTGGAGATTTTTTACAGTGTTTCTTTTAAATTCTGTCACTGAAGTGTATGAGAGTTGACAAGTGTAAATATGTAGTTAGACAATTTCAAAAGTGTATTATTTACTGATCGACCATAATGGCTCCAAAGGAGCCATTATACTCAATCATATCATGTCACTCTGTGGCACTTATTATGATGGTAATATGGATATGCATATTATTTTTTTTAAAGCAAGAGAAGCTTTATTGTGCATGTGTAAAAAGCTGTTTTTTAATTGTCAGTAATGCTCTGAGCTTTTTTTAAATATCGGGATTTCAAACCACCTATGGCTACCAGCCTGCAAAGCATGGTAGCAGAGATCTGTGTTATGTGAAGAAGAAAAAAGCCATGCCTGATATTTACAGCAATGGGGCTGTGCATCTCCTTAATATGGCTCTTTTATGGCTTTATTAGATCTGAGGGCAACCTAGAACCCTAACCTGAGAGCTTGCCAGGTAAAAGCTTTCCGTTTTATCTCTGCAGCTTTCATCTGCTCCTGTAAGCTCTTTCTCTGACTTCCTAATTGTGTTTGTGACATTAGCAAATGGCTGCTCTGAAAATACCGTGCAGTGTAAGTCATGTTAATACAGAGATCTTTTTTTAAGGTGTCACAGAAGATGTCTTTTTGTAGCGCTGGGGTAGGGAAGGGGGGAGAGAAGGCAGAATGAGAACATTGAACCAAATAAAAGAGACAGGCAGAGAGCTGGGAGTGCTAAATATGCTTCAGCCTTTTGGTAGAGCTAGTTGGAGAAAGAAGCAGGAGCTGCTTGCTAGAAAATGTCCATGGAGCTTTGGTGGAGAAGGGAGGAGAGGTGGAGCTGCAGTGGCCAGGTGTGGGGAGCCCAGGTGCCAATCTGCCATGGGGCATGGCCAGCCTGTGGTGGAGCAGCACTTAGGGAGGGGAGGAGGAGTCAGAAGTGTTTCCTGGCTTAGGAATGGGGATGTGGCTGGCTGTAGCTGTTGCTGCTCAGAGGTGGGGAAAGAAAAAGGGAATCCAGCTGTGCTGGGCAAGCGATTGGCAGAAGGCACAAGAAGGGTGAAACCTGCTTTGTGGTTGTAGAAGAGAGGTGGGGGAGAGGAAATCCTGATGAGGAACGATGGACTGCAGCAGGGCTGTGCGGGGTGGGGGTCCTCTGGGTGTGTTGGGTGGGAGAAGAGCTGCCTGCAGGAGGGCATTGCTATTGGTGCCCTCATTCAGCTGCAGTGTCACAGCAGATGACTGCTTTGTCTTTCCTATTCAGACTTGAGGACTAGTTCTGCTTTGTTGCTCTGTTGTCGGAGGAGTTATTTACACTGCTCTGTATGAAATAGGGCTAATTACTGACTGGCTATTTCTCCCTCTTATTCTGAAGAACCTTCCATTGGAAATGCATTTTGCTTTAAATGTGGGAAAATTAACCATATGTGGGAAAATTAACCATTACATGTTAGAATGAGCCAATTTTAAGTAGTTTAGGGGTGGAAGGACATGTGATTTTGCAGATGATGAATTGATAACAAATTTCCTTGCAAGAGCTTTTAAAAGAGTAAAAGTAACAAGGACTTTTAGTCAATTCTGCATTAATTCTAACTTGTTTCCCTTTCTGAAATTGTATTAAAACCATTTGTGCTCTTTTGAAATACCGAACAAGAAACATGGAAGGGAATAGATGCCCTCTGACTGTTTCTGTCCTTGACCTACATAAACAACAATATTCAGGCTCAGGACTGAGCCTTGTATTTGCAAAAAGAAGAGGGAAGGTGAAGCTTAATTATTTCTTTTGAGATGCTTCTTAAGTAGAAAAGTTAGTTGTTGAAGTCTCACCAACTAAAGTGTGGAATATCAGTGATATTTCCACTGGCATTGTTAGTTTAATATTCCCAATAAATGGTGGAACTGCTCATTTGTGTAAGAGGGTGGGGCTCGGGGAGCTGCAGTGCATTTGTACGCACACACGCACCAGCACACAACACTTGTTGATGATTCAGAGCAGGAGTAGAGTAATTCAGATCTTGGACTGCCTCACGTGTGATTGGCTTCCTTTCTGGGGGACTTATTTTAGGGAAAAATCAATGTCAACTGAAAAACATTCCATTCTGAAAAGACAAAAATTCCCCTACTTGTGAAAATGTGTCTTGGCAGCTGATTTAACTTATGATACAAGATTTAACACTTTTCACTAAACATGAATATTTACCATGGCAACAGCTACGTTACGGGCCACATGTTGGAGACTTGCACGTTGTTGCAGGAACTTGTAACTCGCCGCGTTCCGCTCAGCCCTTGTCTCTGTTGTGTGGCCATGGCGTGCTCGGAGCCCTCCCCATGCCCTGGGACTGAGGGGCTGCTCTGCCCTCGGCCGTGCCCCATGCCACTGTCCTTGTCACCTCTCTGTTCTGGGCCGCTTGCTGGGGACTTGGTGAAGGTGTGGCATGGGGACAGCACCCTGGCAGCCACCATCTCAGCAGGGAGGTGACGTGCTGCTGTGCTGCATGGGGTTGGTAAGAGGAAGCAAGGCTGGGCTGCACATACCTTAAATGGGAACAGAGTCATTTTATTTATTTTTGCAAGCTAGAAGAGCATAAATTCTTTTGCTTTAGGTTGAAGCTAGCGCAGGGGCAGGCAGAAACTCCTTCTCTCAGAGATAAAAGCTGTGTTCAAATGTGTTTGTACCTGGAGGTGGCTGCTTTTGGCCACCGTTAAGGAAAAGGCACTGGCCTGCAGGAATTCAGACCTTTCTCTTCTGGGCTCTGGTGGGAGCTCCGACCTTCTTTCATTACAATGTTCCAAACTAAATAGTTCAACTTTGCAGATTTAATCCTGTTATATATCTGTTTTTAAATCCTGTTAGCCTATGTGTATGCAACTAAGAAGGAAGCAACAGAATGTAGGGGCCTCTGCTTTTTGTTTTACTGAAAGATCCTATTGGGATTTCAATTATATGTGAGCGTTACACTTTGTTTGTTACTAAGGTGACTCCGGTGTCAAGGTTATGTAGATGTTGTGGTATTATAAATGCAAAAAAGAAAAATAGTTGTGTTGGCTAAAATCATCCTATTCCTGTAGCATAAAGTTGCACACTGTCCTACATTTCAATTCTCGTTCTATTAAATTACCTGTTTAATAATTTGAATCCAGTGTTATTTTTATATTATATTGCAAATGTGTGACTGTGAGGTTATTTTTAAGATATATTTATTAAGGGAATGAATACAATAAGACAAGTCATTGCAGCCCACATACAGTTCCTTGACTTCTCATTTTATGATGTTTCAATTGCATATGATTACTGAATGTAAGTTTTAACTTTTATGGGGGTTCATTACGGATGCAGCTGTGTAGAGAGAAATTCAATAGAAATTTGATATTTTTTTAAAGCTTTAAAAGTGTAGTGAGCTGGAGCAACGTGATGGAATATAACTTGAGGCTTCCTGCTCTGAGCTTGGATACACACTTGTGGGGTCTTCAGGGATTGAGGTGTGCTGCAGTGGGGATTTGCCTATTGCTGGTGGTGAGGTGAGGAAGGGCACCAGCGAGAGGTCTGTGTGTTTGGGGTGCAGCATCCCACATCCAGGGAGGATCCTGTTTGCCTCCTCTGGGCAGGAATGGGATGAAATGCTGTTAGCTCCTGTGTGAACCAACCTCCTGGAAGAGAAATGCGGTTTCAGTGAATCTGTGGTGTCGTCTTCTCATCAAGAATCTGAGTAAAGTGAACTCACAGAAAAACAACACTGAAAACAATCTCAGCACAGGAGTGCTGAGAAAACAATTTTTGGGGCACATTTCAAGGAATAGATGTGGTAAGTGAGTAAGTCTGCACTGTGGTTAAATGCTGCAGTGCTTTGTGTGAATACTAAACAGGAACATATCACATCAAGTAGAGTTTAGTGGAACAATTTATTGGCATAATGTGTTTGTTTTTAACGTATGGGAATGTAAACTTTTGTAACTGAATGATCACGTCTCTCAGTAGTGAGGAACCCTCCTATTGAAAACTGTGACATTAGCTGTTCAGAGAAAACCTGTTTCATATTATAGACTACTTATTTCCAAGCATCAACTTCCTGTAAGGTTGCAAACCAAAATCCAGAGCAAAGATTTCTCAGGGTGTAAGGAAGGAAAGCACTTTTGTCTTCCAGTTTTATTCACTGCTTCTCAGCCTTGGCTGCGCTGGCGCAGCTCTGCAGCCCTTAGGGCTATTGCAGTGGCTCCAGACGTGTCCCTGCTCTGTTCCTGATGCTGTAGTGCCAGAGGAGCAATCGCTCAGGTGAGCTCAGGGCTGGGTGAGGTCTCATTTCCATTTCTGTCGCAGGAGGCTCTGGTAGCTCCAGCAGCATAGGGATACCTCTTAGCAGCGTGGTTTTCTCTTGTTTTTCCTTCCTTGTGCTTAAGGGGGAAGTCTGAAAGCGGTAACTCCTGGGCTGTCATCTTGCCGTGGTGAAACCCGCTGTGTGATATGGGGGCAGAAGAAGTGGTTGGAGGACAACATCTGTTGGCTGGCATTGTGCTGGGGAGCACAGCGAGCTGCCCTCACTGCAGCATCCCCAGGGAAATGGTTTTCATGGGCCGTGCCACCTCCCACAACAAGGAAAAACAGATGAAAAGCAATGAAGCACACAATTACATAATGAAAAACAATAAAATGTGTCTTCCAATATGTACTACTAGTGACCATATGACTTTATAATAAAAGGTAAATGTGATTGCATTTCCAGGTATTGTGCTGTGTGCTAAACTCCAGGGAAGACAGAACAACTTCGAAGGACAAGACTTCTTGTTTAATATAAACCTCAGCCTTTGAAATGACACATGGCAGGGAATAAATGTCCATCATCTATCAAATGAGGTTTGAATGGTTTAGGTCACACTAGACAAACACTTCTCACCCTAAAACCTTCTTTTCATCTTCATTCATCAGCAGCGCCTTGAGCTGGTGCCCCTCTTCTCTTTTCACTCTCTCAGATATAATCATCTGCTGGGTGCCTACAAATCACTGTGCTGGTGTTCGTTAGGCAGGTGACGAGCTGCGGCTGCTCCCACCTGCACTGCCTGCCCCAGGCCCAGTGCCTGCTGCCATCCTAGGGAGTGGTGGGAGCCTGGGCGGGAGGGCTGGGCTGCAGGAGGGGTGATAAGGACCAAGCCCAGCCTGGAGACTGGGAGAGAACGCATCCCCTGAGGGATGTCCTTGTGCATGGCAGTCCCAATAGCCAGGTTTGGAGCTCTAAAACAGAAAGGCAAACCTTTGTGACCAGGGTTCTTCTCTCCTGCAGATCCCCCTTGGATCCTTCTCCTCAGGTCTCCAGGCCGCCTGGGTGGGTGCCCATTCTCAAAGTCTATCTTTAATTTGTTTTCTTAGTCTGCAGGCTAAACTGCATTGCCGTGCCTTGTAATTTCTTCCTGCCTCCTCTGAGGTCTTGTGCTGCGCTCTGCACATGCTGTCCAATCCCCATTTCCTGGTGGGAAGCCACCTCTCTTACACTAATCCTTGTCCAATAACTCCTAATTTCTACTCTTATCCTTTTTCTAATTTATGGTACTCCTCTTGGATTAACTTCCCATGGTATAGTTTTTCCCATTGCATTGCTTGTTTGTTACTTTCTCACTGGTTTTTTTTCCTTTCAAAAATACTTTTTCTGGCTCCAGCCCCAGCTGCCTGGAAGTGATTTGTGCAGCAGCACAGCCCCTGCTTCTCCAAGGCCACAGACTTCTCCCTCATTTTCTGCCTTTCTTCTCTCTGTCATCCTGGGAAACAACCTGACAGACATGGCTTCTCCACAACCACCAATTAACATTAATCTCTGTGATTGAAGTGGGCATGGTTAGCAAAAAGGATCTGTTTGAAGGTAGAATTTTGTGCGAGTGGAAATTTTTATAAATCTGGAAATGAGCTTGTGGGGATAGCACAGCATCTCTCCATGCTCAGATAGAATGGGGGAGAGAAGTCAGTATTTTAATTGCAGCATGGAAGTTGTTTTTTCCTCTCTTCCATTTTAAACATTTATTTGCTGCCTTCTCATTTTGGGGTTTGGAGGATCTCACCATCCACTGTGAGAGGGGCCAGCATCAAGGCGGGGTCTGCCACCCACCCGACCCATCAGTGGCATTTTGAGGTATTTTGAAGGGAGTTCAAGCTCAGTTTGGGCACCATTACCCTTAGTTTGGCACAGGATGTAAAGCTGTGGGGGTGTGGGTTGCTGCAGGATGGGGATTGGCAGACTGGCATCCTGATTAACTGGGGAGGGATTCACCTGCCCGTTGGGAGCTGGTCACACATCACGGCGTGTCACGAGGGAAGCTAATTTCCTACCCCAATACCTTCCTCTTTTCCACTTCTCTCCTTCACAGTTTGAAGACCGTAAATCACTTATTTGAAATGTATTTAAGGAGAAGAATATTTTCCCCACTTAATGCTTTGTAGCAAGTACGGTTAGGATCAGTCATGTGCTAAAGCAAGAGAAATATTCTTCTTTGATACTGTATCTTCATTTTAGACAGTTTCCTCTTTTACCCAGTTCTCAGATGATAATTCTGAGTTCTTGGATGCTGCTCATTTTGCCACTGAAAGAAAATGCAAAACAGGATATTTTAATATTATTAATAATGAATGTTTACATAATTAGCTCAATTACTTTGTTCAGTTTGACACTTGGTAATTGTGGACCTGTCTTCCTCTCTCTTTTGAAGCACGCTGGAGGTGATGGGAGGCACATGGGGGATGCAGCAATTCCCCGGGTGCAGGGCACCTCCTGCATGGCCAAGGGCTCTCCCTGGCTGCCCCGTGCCCTTACAGCCCTTGTCCTTCCCCTGTGCTCCCACAAACACTTATTTGAGCCTCACTGAAATACAAGCCTTCAATAAATTTTACCTCTATCAGACCCTCAAAATACATTTAGCATGTTAAGTGAAGAATGTGCCTTTTACACATGGTCCTTAATGGCTGGATGAGCTTGGGTCATCTGCTGGTCTCGGAGCAATTTGTGAATGGACACCGTCTCCTAAGGGTGAGTTATTCATCCACTCTGTAATTGCTATTGCCCAACATATTTAGTTTATAGATTTTGGATGCATGTGGTTAGGAAAAATGTTGTTCTGCAAAGACGCTTCTTGGCCAAGAAGAAAAAGCTAGTGTGGCGGTTCTGGTGATACGGGGAAAAAAGCTTGAGGGGGTTTTGGTGGTGGTGTTGGTACTTGAAAGAAAAACCAAGGATAGTTGTGCTAACCAGCAGGATGCTGCTGAAGGATGGAGGAGCTGAAGGAATGGTTCACTTTCCTGTTATGTCACCGCTTGGGCTGTCTCATTCTTGTCCCTCTGTTTCTTCAGAAAGGCCCTGCAGCCTGCAGACAGCAGAAATTAAATTAGTATTGATATAACATTAGACACTCCTATTAATATTGACAGCCTGTCAATACTGTTGTGCTACTTTTGTAATATGGGATGTTAACGGATAATGCTTTAAATAAAAACACACTGATCTTATAATCGCTGAGCACGCGGCGGGGTCTCCACTTGGCTCCTCCAAGCTCCCATCCCTGCATTTGGCTGCTGCAGCACATCCCTCGGTGGCACCTCACCCTCTTGTGGTCCCTCCTGTGCTCCAAGCACCGTAGGTGGCAGTGAAGGGCATGAGGGAGGTGCATCTGAGGCTGGGTGGTTTGCTGTGAGGGAAAAGGGAAAATATCTTGTTGGTATTGATTTGGGAAGTTTGATGCTGGCTGCCTTGCAAGGATTGCTCCAAGTTAGGGGTGCAAGCAAGGCACAAAATTGCTGTTGGACAATGCTCTGAGCATGGATGGGGTGGGAGCACACATTGAGGTCCCAGTGGTGCCCCTAATCCATGGTGCTTGTCTGGGTACTCAGCACAAGACAGCAGCTACACGTTTCTGATGAACTTTTTATCTTTTAAGCCTATCGTGAAAATCACCATGATCATCACAGCTAAAGTTATTTGTTAAATGGTGTAAAAAATCTGCTTTGAACAATAATGATTACTTTGGTAAACACAGATGTCTTTGCATTATGCAGTGGGTTTTGTACATGAATTTGTACGTGTCTGTGAAATAGAATTTGCCATCTACCTTGAAAAATGGGGAACACGATGCGTGTTAATTGCCTCCCCTTGCCCCCGCCCCACCTGCTGCGTGGCCGCAAGCCGCAGACGTGTGAGCAGGTTGGCACTTGCAGATGTGTGCCCGCTGCACTCCTGCCTGGCTGTTGTCTGACTGGGAGGGTATTTTTGACAGGGGGAGGGAAAAACCTTTATCTTGCTGAAAACCATCTAGTGATGATCAGTTATTCGCTGCATTATTAATGCTTATTTGGACGTTGCTTGGACTGCTGGATTAAACAGCTTTCCTGTTATGTATTGAATAAAATGAGATACATGTCACAACAGCAATGCTGTGATGATGACAACCGTCCTTGGCTGTGCATCTCATTAGAAAGATATACATTTTTCTTTGTTGTGCCTCTGTGAATGACAGAAGTTGACAAACATCTTTTAAGAAGTTACTGTTTGGAGAAAGTTACATTTACAGCACAGAAACCAAGAAGAAAGTGATTGTTACAAAGGTAAATAACTGTTTCTTCCACATGTGTTTTATTAAAAGCCCTCCTCTGCTATAGTATTTACTTTTTACTTTATTATTGCTTATTGAAGGAGATCCTCATTTGAATCACTTACTCTTCGAAAGAAATCCCAGGGGGTTCAAAGTTCAGTTTGTATTGAAGCCTACGCTTAAACCAGGACTCAAACCTGTGTATTTCACAGTTCTAAAGACTGAATTGATTCTCCAAACGTTAACTCCCAGGGGGCAGCTGGATTTTTCCATAATGTTGTTTTTTTGGGGCAAAGCATTATTAACTTTGACAGAGGAAAGATCCCCAGGAGGAGAGCACTGGATTGGCGAGATGAGCGGCGAGGCTGTCCTTTCCAATCCCTGCTTTCGAGATGCACGGTGTGCACACAGCTTAGCCCTATCAACCTGTGAGGTTGCTGGTGGTGGCCCAGTGTTGGTTTGCCTGACTTCAGAGCAGGGCAATGGCTTTGTGGGGGTGATGCGTGCATGCTGTGGGGCCTTCGGACCGACATTGGGTGAGCTGAGGAGCAACATGGTGCTTGAGATTTATTTTCTTTAAGGTTTTTTTCCAAAGGTAAGAATGAAGATGTGCACTAAAGTGCCTTCTATCTGTTCATAATGAACCAGAAAAGAAGACAGTGCCTGTGCAGCACTGTCTGCGTGACTCTGCTGATCCCATAGGTGTTGCATGGGTGCTGGGTGGTGCAGCATTGACCTGCAGGAACCTGAGCATGTTATTGAGAAACCAGAGGGGAGAGGCAAGCGAGGGCTTGTGGCAGGCGGTTGAGGGCAGGCAGGAACCTGTCCTTCCCCTCTGTCCCATCTCCTGCACCGTGTGCTGGAGGGGGCTCTGCTGGTACAGGGAGACCTCGCTGCTGCTGGCCCCAGCCTGGGGCACGGATGATGGTGCGTGGGCACACGTTGGTTTGCTGCAATTATCTTCACCTAAAGCCATTCATCTTCCAGCATCGTGAAACTGAGAACGCAATGTTGACAGAAAGTCATCATTTGTGGAGAAGTCACATGGAGTTCTCAGCTTGCTCACCCTCCTGTCTGAAATTGTTTTACTTTTGTTACGACTAACACCTAAAATTGCCACTTAACCTTGCAGGCACTCTGTTAACTCTGTGCTTCTGATTGCACAGCTGGGGTGGAGTTTCCTTTGGGAATTCAAGGAGTAGGAAGTGTTGTTTGTAGTTTTTTTTTTGTTTTTTTTTTTTTGCTGACTGTAGCTAATATGTAGGTGGGGATGTGTTGCTGTTTTTGTAATGCTTTTATTGTTTATGGAATTGTTAGTTAATTGATGGTAACAATGCCTGGAGCCTGGGAGAGGTATTCTTTTATGTTTGCTCAAAGAAGAACAAGTAAATAATTTTATAACTTAAAAGGAGATCTGAGATTATTCTCCTTAGTTTATTTACCTTGCAAGTTTGCATCTCCTATTTCCATACCTGGTTATCAAGTTCTCCCAAATTAATTTTTTTTACTTCTAACGATATGACAGATGAGAAAAATGGCTTCTAGGATCCAGGAAGGAGCAGCTGAGCCCTCCCAGCCTGGCCCAGCAGCAGGTGATCCACCAGGGCTCGCTTCCACCAGGTCTTTGTTGGAGTGTTGAGGCCTCAAGTTGACAGCATCCCTTTTCCACTTGAGAAAACTCTGGTGTGATGTCTAGGAGGCAGTAGGTATTTGATGGATGATGGGGTATCTTTGAACTCCTGCTGATTGCTTCATGGTTTACTCAGGATAAAACCTACTTGGTAACTTTGTCTTCCACATTTATCCAATGAAGTAAAATTTGAACCAGCCCACAAGCTAGAGAATGTTTTTTATTTATATGTGGTGTAGTTCCATCTGGTCCACGTTAAGGCCCCCAAAAATATATATGATTAGCTTTATAGTTCACTGCTAAAGGTAGCAAAGCTGGCTTTTAACATTTTTCAAATTTGCAGCTAGCATCTCAAAACATTTGCTGGCATTTCCTGACTGTGATTACCAACCAAAGATTTTCTTGGTTGTCTTTTCACTTTTTAAAGTATGTTGCATAGTTTCCCTGCTTAAAATAACACCGAAGCCTCTGCTGTTCTCTTTATAACTCTTATTCAAACTATCCATCTCTGTCAGGAGTGGTCAGTCTCAAATCCCAAAGCTCAGTGTTAGGAAACGTCAGGTAACATACAGTATTAGAGCAGTAAAATTTATGGCTATCACCAGCACCGAGCTTGTGCTCAATAAAACGAAGCACCACGCAGCACAGACAATAGGAAGGGTGAGCTGTGTTGCCCTACAACAATTTAGGGGAGGGCTTAAGGCACTTGCCAGAAACAGCCCAGAAGTGTGCACTGACTCAGCAGCGAGCCTGCCCTGTCTGGGTTTCAGGCGTTTGCTCACCCTTGTGACCCAGTGCTGTGTCTCCAGCACCAGTGGGTGTGAGCTGGGAGGAGGAGATGCTCACTGCTGCCTTTTGGGCAGCTTGTCTGCTCTGTGGCTGCTTTTCAGCAGCCGACAGTGTGCGTGAGGAGCTGCCCTGTGCCAGAGAGCACTCGAGCAGGTTCTGGGGCAGCCTCAGCCCCAGGAGGTGGAGAGCCCCAGCACAGGGCAGTGCAGGGTTTTGCTGCCCATATTTGCTGTGGACCATACTTTTCCGCTTAGAGCTGAAATGGAGAACAGCTGCGGGTCCGGCTGCCAGCCTGTCCCAAACAGCACCGTGGGTATGCATTTCTGAAACACAATTTTTACAACAGTTTCAGTGGCTACAAGTTGTTCTTTCGGTGTTTAGTTCTCCTTTGCCTGCTCGTTCAGCAAATCCCTGCTGTCAGCTGGCACCAAAGGCTGGAAGGACGCCCTGGTTCCTGCAGAGACGCGCGGTATTGTCGTAGTGCTGCACCTTAACGCTGCTCATTGTTTCGAGAGAAGACTTAAGCACAAGGTGTGGACGTTGCTCTCTATCCCCTTGCATTAGCCAGCACCCATTCCACGTCACTGGCTTGTGCAAGCACCTGGAGAGAGCTTCCCATGGGCAGTTCTCCCTCTGCCTGTGCGAAAGTTGGGAATTTTTCTCCAACCGCAGCGTGGGGACCTCGAGGAGGCTGCCTCCTAACCTCGAGTATGTCCAGAAGTGTGTAGCAAGAAGTGCCAAGGATTTTCAGGAGTTGAGCTGAAGGTGTTGTTTGAAGTTAACCATATTTTATTTTCTCAAACCCTTTCTTGGGACTTCATTTATATAAGGCTGTGATGGGCACAGATAAACATTGTGATCAGATTACAGCGCGAGTGAAATAGGTAGACTCGCTTTCTTTTTCTTTTCTCACAATAAAAATCTAAGAAATCCAGTTGCTTACCCCGTAAAATGCACATTTCTGTTACGGATTAGCCGTGCTTTAATGAGGCTGTTCCTTATCCAGTAGTACATTAGCAGAGTGTCCTTTGATTTTTATACAGCGAATGTTTACGTAGTGCTGCAGGGAGGCCTGGCTGTTGCTCACCCCCATCTCCAGCTCTTCAGGTGGGGTATGTGGGCCAAAAAGCCGAGCAAAAGGCTCCGTGTGGGATGGGGCATGGGTGCCCGTGTGCCTGTTGTGTCGGGGGACAGCGAGCAGTTGGTATGCTTCAGTGCGGGCACCAGGCGCTGGTCACAGCCAGGGCACACGGATGAGGTTTTGGGGGCTACAATTTCCTGGCACCCTTCTCTCGCCCTTTCCCAGCATTAAATGGAAGGGGTGCTGTGGTGGGATGAAGACATCCTCTGTCCATCTCTGCCCACGGAGCTGAACGGAAGCTTTCTGCGCCGCTTAAAATTGTAATTTTGGATAAAAGGCTGTGTAATAACTTGAGAAATGTGTGAGAAGATCTCGTGTTAATACTGTATAAACCTTCTTTAACTTCAGGAAGCTTAAAATCAAATTTGGCAGAGCTTACAAGGGCAGCGAACGTGGAGCCACTTGACTCTGGAGAAAGGCAGTGACAAACGCGGAGCTCTGAAGCATCCCTGGTGTTAGGGGCTGCTCGCGTGGGAAGCGGAGGGGAGCAGCACTCCAGCACGTTAATTTGCCCTCCTGAAACCAGCAAGATATTGATTTTTTATTTTTATTTTTATTTTTTTACAACGCTACCTGAATTTTTGGAAGTATTTTCTTTCTCCTGAATGTGCATAAAAATATAAGTTTGACCTCACTTACCTGGTAAAAATGTCAATCTACAGAGATTTTTCCTGCCTCTTTGGAAAGAACACACATGGAGTTTGCAGTGCAATTTCTGTTCTCCAGGTTCCGGGTTTTTTGAGGAGTGCTAACGAGGCAGGTAGCTGTGGGACGGGGAGCACCCAGCTCTGCACAAGGAAATGCAGACGTGTTGTGACCTCCAGAAAGTGAATGGTTAGAGCAGTTGAAGTTAGGAATCGGGGATAAATTTGGATATTTGAAAGTCAACCATTTGTAAGAGCGTATCACGCTCTGTAGTAAGATTGCATAAGGGCACAGGATGAAGCATCTGATTTTTTTATTTTTATTTTTTTCCCTTTTGGCATTCTGTTTGTGACAATTACATGGCTCTCTATTAACTGTGTGTGGAAGAAAGCAGTGTTATGAAATGAGGAGAGATTTCCTTCATCTGTTACTCTGTAGGTAATTTTTGTGCTTTTTCCAGTATTTAAGTACCTCTTAACTGCTTGCTGTCCATCTGTATACCATTCACAGTACTGTAAACTAGTATATGTAGCATGACCTTGTAACTTGCTTTGTTTGTGCATCTGCCAGTGCAATATGTTGTCTTTCCTTAAAATGCAAATATGCTCCACGCAGTGCAGAGCTCCTTAGTCAATAAATAAATTGAGGTAAAAAACTGTACCTAATACCCATTTAATTTAAATTCATTTTATAAACATAAAGACGCCTTTTAAGAGAAGCTTTAATTCAGACTAGCACCTTGATTTGTGGTTGCCATGGAGAATCAAATCTGTCATTTGACAAGAAAAGTCACCCATTTATGACAGCACTTTATCTTGTCTCTCCAGGGGAAGAAAATGTCAAAAGTGAGAGCAGAAAAAAATAAAGCCTTGAAACACCAGAATTTCTTGATTTCATTTTTATTATTCAGCTATCATATCCTTTCTGATAATAGCAAGTTGGTGAAAATAAATAATGTTCCTACAGTAAAATCAAATATTTCCTATTGGAATGGACAGGGCTCTTTGTGATTGTCAGAGCTGTGAAGTCTGGCAAGAAATAGTGTTATTAGATAAACCCACAGTGCCCAAATCCCATTTTCTTTTCATTACAGTGTCAAAATAATTATACCTGTGTAATTTGGGTAAGAAATTGTAGAATAAGTAAAATGGTCCATTGGAAACGATTGCTTTAAGCTTGTGTTCATTATAGGGTGGGGTTTTTACATGTTGAACAAAAAAAAAAAGATAAAAATTTTGTATAATTTCATTTGGGAAAAAAAAAAGTCTGGTTACTCTTTTCTGTTGTGTCCATGCAGACGAGATGGCAAGTGCTTCCTTCTGCTCGGGTCCTACACGTACGCGTCCCTACCCAGACAGAGCTACAAGAGGCAGGAGCTGAACGCTCCCTGATTCTCAGGTGCAAATCTCTGAAGAGTTTCAAAGACATTAGATAGCATTGTTTATTATCTGAAAAAAAATTTTTTTTGAAGTGTTTTTATTTTGTAGGATTAAGGTATGGTAAGATCTGGGTGTTTTTGGGAATGTAATTAGCTTTCACAAGTGTTTACGCGTGTACATTTAATCCATATAGACTCTAAGTTGCCCCCAGGGGAGGAACGCTTACTGTAACATTGCATTACTTTTTACATAAATCTCAAAGTGCTGTATAGATAACGAGACTAAAATAATCCACTCTGTGCCTCTTTCTTGAGGCAGCGTTTTTGCCTTTCACAGCATTACGGGGTTTGATGTGGTTCAGGAGTAATCTTGTATCAATGAGATAGCATTAGGATAGAAAGTCCTTCGGTGGTTTGGAGCAGATCTGGGCTGGGGGAGCTGCTTGCTGGAGCAGTTGTGCCTGGAAGAGATTACAAAAATGGAGAGAAAGGAAAGGGTCGAAGTCTCTTTCTCTTGAAATTGGCTCGCAGCGCTGGATCCATAGCCAAAGCTAGTTGGGATCTGCTGTGAGAAAACAGGCAGCACAATAGTTCCCTATTCCTGCTTTCATGCTGTGTCTGAAGCCAAATCCTGCTCCTAAATACTTATGTGTGACTCTGATTGACTTCACAAGGCAGTTGCGATGCCGGTCCGGTGGCAGATTGTGGAAGTAAGCGATATGTTGCATCCTGTGGTTCTCTAAAAATGTGTGTTGCTGCAGATGCCGCCTTATTGGGGAAATAGTTACAGTTTGGGTTTTATATTGTAGGGTTTTTTTTGCCTTTTTTTTTTTNCACGTAGTAACATCATGTCATAGAAAGTGTGTGATCATGGGCTACCAGAATGTGATAACTTAGTTTTTTTTGTGAGACCATCTGGAATAAAAGAGGGTGAATTAAACATGCTCTCTGGGGTTATGGAATCTTAAAGATATTAAGGGGCTTGATTTCCATAATGTCTGCCTCTCCTTTTGCCCAACTGTTGATATAATCTGCTTTAAAATCGATTTGCTGTCATCATGTAATCAAAGCCTTAATTGCATCATCATTGACTTCAGCGTTTTTTGCTGAAGAATTTGTGTGGCTGATAGTAAAAAATCTTGTGAAAAAGAAACAACGTGTGTTGGAAATAATTTCGCTGTCTCTTGGACCTGGGTGAAAATTTCCGCGGGTACCTGAATAATCTGTGAGCCCCTGCGTTGCAGTGAGAGGTTTGAAATGATTTTCCTCTGTTCACAACCTTGAGGCCTGATACCACGAAGCATTTAACTCGTTCCAGTTGAGAGTATTCAAAGGAGTCACACGAGATTTAGCACGGCCTTGTCAAAACTATCTTTTAAAGTATTTAGTCCGCTTCAAACTGTAGCTCTTTACTTAAAGAAAATGAAAAAGAGGGGGCTGGTAAAGCTTCAAGATTGTTCCCCGAAGTACAGAATTATCTCCATAAGCTCTGTCCAAGGGAAGGCTCGATAAAGATTAAATATTTTTATATAACAAAAAAATGTGAGTAGCTTGTCTATCTAGTTTCCGATGGATGCTGTCTGAAATGGCTGATATCCTGTCCTGAAAATCACAGATGGAAACTTCATCTCAGCACAGTGCTGCGGCAATAATGAAATGAAAGTAGCAGAGTCTCATTTACATTTCAGAAATAGTTCTCTGTCGCTTCCTGTTCACTCCACCAGATTTTCTCGTGTACCTGCTGTTGGTTGTTACCCACACTTGGAGGGCAGTGCTGTAGGTGTGACCCTTGCAGAGCTGTGGCTGTGCAGGTGATGCCGTTCTGCTGCCGCGGGTACCACAAGAACTGCAGCACTGTCTGATGCTGTTTGCACAAAGGTTAACTCCTTCCTTTTGGCTTTCGAAGCTCACTTTAGTCATAGCAACTGCAGCGTAAGCTTTTCTCGATTGATTTTTTGCTGATTTATTTAAATTGCGCTTTTGTTTTAATAACCTGTTTCTAGGTTCAGAAATGTCCTCGGCTCTGGAAGTCGGGTACATGAAATGGCAACAGTCGTGTGTTCCCGTTTCTGTAACGGGGAAGTCAAAGTAAACACTACTTTGTAAAAGAGAATATATACTGGGTGCTAATAAGACTGTGTATTGACTGTAAAAGCCTTTTATGGGAGCCTTTGAAAGAGAAGAAAGTGCAAATTACCGGGGAGGATGGAGAATGCCGCAGATCAGGGTAAAAATGTGATACTTGGCAGTTTCTGTGCATTAGTACAGCCCCTTCCCCAGAACGATAAACACCGTGTAGGTATCAGCAGAACCGAGATGCACCACTGCGTTTCATACACCTGTGCCTCTCTGTGCAATTTAAAGGGACCCAAAAAGGAGCTGCTGGGGATGGTTGCTGCTCCTGAGCACACTGGGCCGTGCTCCTGTGGGGCCCAGGGACAGCAGGGTGTGGGCAGGGCTGCGGCGGGAGCTGTCCTGCAGGCCCCGCTGGGTTAAGGCTGAGAGAAAGAATTTGTCCTTTTTATTGTGCTTGTGTACTTCTAACAGAGCTGAGTGTCTCAGTGCAGGAGCTGTCAGTGGTGAGGAGAAGCCAGGGCAGCTACCAGGCCCTCCTCCAAATGTGGACGGAGATACAGGGGGATACATCCTGCTGTGCCCTGTTTGGTCCTTCAGTTCTCACTTGCTGGAGTAAAAGATTCTCAAGAACAGACGTATTACAAGTAGATGTGTGTAGAAATGACCTTCAAGGTGGTTGGCTGACACTTCAGGTTTAGGAAACAGTAGCATTCAAGTGTCGCAGGCTGCCTTAACCAAGCCTCCCCGCTGTGTATGCTGTAAAACTCTTGCAATGTGATCATGTAGTTTCTTTATTTTTGTTTTCCAGGGAGCCTTGTTTGGGCTTGGGTACACCCTCCAAACCCAAGTGCTCTGAGCCTGCCACGTGGTTCCCGTTCCTCCTTTCTGTGTGCCCACCATGAGCCACCTGTGTCCAGTTTAGCAGAAGTGAGCTGGGGTCTGCAACCACAGCTGGGGCCAGTTGGGGCTGTCTGTGCAGCACAGGGGGTGGTTGGCACCCCCCAAGGCTGTGAGTCACGGTGGGCTCAGATTGGTGCCCTGTGTTGCTGGGCAGCTCAGACCAGCTGCTGTCAATTAACTCTGTTTTGCCTCCTCTGGGCTTTCCACCAGTTCGATGGCTGTGATGCCATCAACCTTCTTCACAAGCAGAGGTGACAGACTCTCATTGATATCACAAACCCTGAGACTGCAGCGAGGGAAGTGGAGAAGTGCTCAGGAGGAGCTTGGTAATTTTTTATTGGGCTCAGGGTTTGGATGCTAAGTGCTGGATAAATGGTGCATGCTGCTGGGAGTGTGGATTTTATATGGGTAGAAAGAAATACTTAATACCTACACCTTAGATGGGAATCCCATTGAAGAAATGTGATTGTGTAATTGAAGACTTGATCATAATACTCATTCCAAAGGTGCAAATCAGGATTGCATGTGCAAGCTGTTGATGTTGCCAACTTTGTTGCCTAGTTTTTGCAACCTTAACATTATTTTAATATAGCTTTGGATGTAATTCTATAAAGGATGTATGACAATATGTTACCATGCTGTGCCATCCTACATTTAGGATTTGTAATAAGTATTTTTTTTTTCCCTTTTATTGTCTTTGCCAAAAAAAAAAAAAATAAGTTACTTTTGATCACTGCATTCTTCTTGCTGCATTTATTCCATTCTGGGTCCTGGATGCCCTGTCATGTCAGGAGATCTCCGGGCTGCTGCACCCGTTGCACCTGGTAGGAGGGTCAGGGTGGTCTGGGGCACCTGCTGAGGGCAGGGCTGGGTGGTGGGGAGAAGGGCTGGGTGCAGGAGAGCAAGCGTGGGAGGTTGTAACAACTGAAGCCAGGCTTTTGCAGCTAAAATAGCAAAACTATTAATGTTTGCTGTGGGCAGGAGTAGATCTTTCTTTGTCAATGTTGTAGGTCAGCCTTTTTGGGAAGGAGACCTTCATCAGTTCATTGTCTAAGGAAACAGCAGTTCTCATGCTGTGTGAAAAGTTTCTTATGACAGGGATTTTTCAGTATTTGGAAAAGGTTTTATGCATGGAATTAACTGCGTTTTACTTTTATTTTTTGCCCTTTTCCACTGTTCATGGCTATAGCTACACTAGCCTTGTGCAAACTGAACTGAAGACAGAAAGAAGTGTAGAAGTCCTCTCTCCGATTTCAGTGACTTAAAGATACTGGGTCAGGTGGACCCCCTGATGACAAGATTGATCCCGTTAGCAGTTTGTGGCTTTCAGGATGAAATTTCCCCATCTATAAATGAGATAACCTTTACTGACTTGACAGGTTTTGCAACTATTAAATTCAGGTGTTCCTGGGGTGCCAGCACACGGCCCCGTTTCCTCCCTCCTTCCCCTGACCCCACTCTGCCAGCTGGATGTGAGCTGCTGCTGAGGACCGAGAAATCCTGGTCTTACTGTTCTTAATTACTTGATTAGTGGTCCTGATTGAACAAGTAGGAAGTGTTGCTGTTGCTGTCTGGGAAGCTGAGGCAAGGGGCTGCTTTCCAGGGTGGTTAGGGGGAATTTGCTCCCATAAATCTTGCTGCTGCCCCTATGGGGCAGCACTGAGCCCGTGCTCCTCCCCTGGCTGCCTTGTGCTCCTCTCCACGTGAGGCAGAATTTAATTATTGAGGACAAGGTCCTCCAGAGCAGGCCTTTAAAAGTCCTATATAAAGATGCTGGTCTTAAGTAATTCAATATTTCAACTGCTCTGTGCTGGATTGATTGATTGATTAATGGTGGAGTTCATTTAATTAATCTGGGCCTTCACTAAGTCACATGTGTTCTGGTAAATGCTGCGATTGGGGTGATAAAGGGGCGGCTGGGAGCCATGGTCCCTCCATGTGCATCGCTTTTGCTTTGCAGCAAAGCAAGGGGGCAAACTCCCTGTGAGCACCAGGGGCTGTGCTGGGTGAATCTCACTGCCTTTCTGTCTGTAGGTTTTCTGTCTACAGTGCCTGCTTGCGTTTGTGTGCTCTTCGTTGGCCAAGGGTGCTCCTTGGTGGCCTCAGACGGTGCTTGGGGTCCTCAGAAAGCAAATGTATGGGCACATGAGGGGACAGGGCCACCGTGGAGAGCTGCAGAGGATCTCTGCTGGGGCTTTGGTGTGCCCACAGCCCCATCCTCCTCTCCTGGAGAAGTGTCAGCCTTGTGCGGAGCGATGCTTTGCGTGGGCTGGGATGGGAAGAGGCCGCTGTAATGGCAGCGGTCCTGATACCCTGCGTTTCTATGTAAACATCTCCAAATCTGTCGTTGTACCAGCACAAACTAAATAAATAGAAATAAGGGCCTTGGTGTTGTGGTTGATTGGCCATCCACAAACCCTGCAGTAACAAGAACTCAGAGCTGCATCTCATGGATCATGTCCCAGTGCCTCACCTGGACCAGAGAGGTGACAGTCGGTGAGGACCAGTCACTGCTGTCCCATTTCCAGACTTCTGTCCAGGCTTTGTCCAAGTAGCTGTACAAGTAGATGAGAAGATGTTTGATGCACAGATGGCAGTCCATGCCAGTTTGGAGTGAAGGCTCTCAGGAGCACGGCTGGGTTTGCTCTGTGTAACCAACGCAGAGCCAGTTGCACAGCAGCCGAGCGCGCTTTTTTTCTATTTCTTTTGAAAACGGAATGAGGACTTGATTTGTGGAGGAGCAGTTTTGTGGTGCTGTGATAGGTCGGCGGTTTGTTGTGTGGTTAGCTTGGTTCTCAGGCCGCTATATTGAAAGGTAATGGGGTTCATCTCCAGGAGAGCTTTTCTCGGCAGGATGTCTAACTGCGTTGCCTCTGTTTTCTCCTTTACTAGTCTTACAGAATTTAGTCACAGTAGAATACTTGATGAATAACCTTTGATAAAAGGCTTTTTTTTTTCTTTTTTTCTTTTGGTTTTGGTCATTGCTGTAATACTGTGAAATGCTGACGGAAAGCTAAGTGAAAACTCTCTGAGCACCGATGCGCCGGGCGATCCGTTAACCTGTGGGAGCCTCGCGCCGCTCCGCTCGTGCTGCCGCCTGCATCTCATCATCACAGCAACGCTGCTGCTGCTTCCAGGGCTTTGGGCAAGCTCCCTGCCCCGAGCTGGGACCTTCCCTCCTCCCAGCCCTGCTCGTGGCCTGGGTCTTGTCGCTGTCCCCCACGAGTGCAGTCCCGCTCGGTTTGATGCTGTCTGTGCCTGCGGCCGTGCTGCACGGGAGCTGTCGCTGGCAGGAGTCTTTAAGCTGTTGCTTTTTGAGTTGTTGCATTGTTCATCTGATTAACTTGTATTTAATTAGCTTTGTGTTTCGTCCTTTTGTTTCAGTGCGAAGATTACGGAGGGGGGAAGAAAAGATAAAAACTGTCTAAATGAAGCTTCCACGTTTAAAACTCGTATAAAAACTCTGTAAGATGCCTTTTATTCTCCAGCCCTTTATCTTCCCTCACAAGCTTTCCGAGAATGAGTAGTGCATGTTGAGGTTTATCTTTGCTTTTATGTGCAGTAGCCACATGCTTAACATTGAGCGCGTTTGAGTTGCATTTCATAGGGCTTTCGCAATCCTTTTATAAAGGGACTGATCTGCTAACATCACCCTCTTTAGATCTCGCAGGCAGGATGTTCTGCCATACAATGAAGTGTTCACAGCCTCCCTTGCCAGACCAGTAAGTGAATGATTTCAAGCCTGGTGGGCAATACTTGTGTCCATGCGTAACACAGACAGACCACAGTAGTAGGCAGCTGCATGTAATTTTGAACTCCACTCATTGAACTGTAATAAAACAATATAAGCACTGCTTGGGGGAAAGATTGGATGCAGTTATCCTTACACAGGGCTCGGGCATATGAAAGCAGTGCTGGCTGACAAGAGGATTTTGAGATTTGATTTTGATTGAATTGCAGAATTGAACAGGCCAGGAATGTCAGTGGAAGGCTAAATGCCTGTAGTGCCGTAAAGTTTTATTCATGTGAGGCTTTCCAATATAAAGTAGATGGATTATTGGAAAAGGTGTCAAGGGACATGAAATAGAAGTGCCCAAAACATAAAATGTGGGTATAAGGATAAAATTACTTCTTGCTTAGTACATAATGAGCTCACAAAAATGTTGTGGGCAGTTGTTTGTTTATTTTTTCAACCTTTTTAAAGCTAATTCATTTTACAATATAAAACACAACCTTCCTTTCTTACTTCAGATCTGTCTGTGGCTGGAATTCATATTGCTTTTAAAAACAAGCTTAAAAAATGGAATACTGTCTTTTCTTAATTTTGATTTTTAAAAAAATAAATAGAAAAGGAGTCTCATTTAAAAAAAAAAAGAGGAAAAGGGAGAAAAAAATAGTCTGCAGGATATGAACACTCAGCAGACACTGCAAACTATTATGCTCAAAAACAAGAGCGGGATGTGTATTCACATACCACAACACACTGACTTATTTCATAGCTCAGTAATGCATACGTAATTAGTGCCAAATTTGCATAGGACAGCTGATATCCAAATTTGTATGGCATTAGAGACAGCTTCACTCATTTGCAGTGAACTATGAACAGTAAATAAGGTTGCACTGAAGGCTGTATATGGGCTAGCAGAAGTGCGTTGCGTTTTTGTGCCCTGATTCTTTACCCATTTACAGACTTCTGTCTCAGTTAACATTTTCCCTAAACATACTCCAAATCACATATATTATGATTGCAGGAAAATAATCCTAGCTTTATGCTACAGCCATTCACTCAGAATTATAAAATAAACAGTAGAATGGCATTTTTATAAGTTGTTTTTTTTAATTCTGTTTTAAATTGCATTTTTTGGAAGAGGGTTTGTTCTGTTAGCCTGGCTTTAGCCAAGAGCACGAATGCCGTCCTGTGTGTGTTTTGCAGGGAGGTGGTGCGTACATCACTGTCACACCGGGATCTTGGATTGCCATAAAATGTAAACTTACAAAATTGTATTTAAAGGTGTTTGGAACAGCATATATTTATATTCTCTGAACTAATTGCCTGTGAGTTGGATTATTCTTCCATTTCAGTCCCTCCTGGTTGAGCTCACATGTGTGTTTAGATAGTATTTATATGTAATTGTAATTTTTCTTGAAGTCCAAGGGAAACACCCAAATGGTTGTTACTCACTGGGCAGGCTTTAATTATTGTTTTTGAAACCTTCTATTGAAAGGCTGGATTTGCAAATCCTTCAGGAAAGAAATGCCACATTCAGTGTTGGTGGTAACACTCCGGGGATTTGTTAAACTTTTATTTACCACATGTTCTACGAAACATTCCTTTGCAATATTTTGGGGTTTTTTTGTTGTTATTTAGGTTTGCCAAAATTAAATGGGTTGAGTATTTGCCTGTTGAAATAGCAATTTATTTCTGGTGAATGTCTTTGAAGGAAAAGGATAAAAAAATAATTCTCCCCCCACTCCAGGATTCATACTGGCTATAGTCCTTGAATTATGTGTGGTAGAGATGCTGCAGTCAATGGAGTGAATTTCTATTCTTCCTCCCCCTTCCTTTTTTTCCCCCATCAGCTTTTTTTTTTTTTTTTTTTTTCCCCATGGGGATTCAGGCAAGCTGAAATGGAAGAAGCTCATTTCTGAGTGCGTGGGACTGAGGGATGCGGGGTGCAGGTGCGGGTGAAGCCCTGCCCCGTGCAGCACCATCCCCAGCACGACACCCAGGGGAGCCCAGCAGGGCAAGCCCCAGCCCTGAGGTGAGGTATTAACGTGTGAGCAGGCACCGAAACAGTTTTCTGTCTCAGCTCCTCAGCAGGCGAACGGCTGTGTTTCAATTTCTGTCCATTTATTTTGCGAAACGCCGCTAATTCAGCAGGGTGCCCGCACAGCTCCTTCGGGCTTTTCAAACCATCTCCTGGGTGTTAGTGGCCTCTTGAAGTTTAAAACAATATGTGGGGCTTCTTCTGTTTACTCGTACGGTCAGCAAGATGGAAAAAAGGGGTCTCCTGCTCAGAATCTAGGCAGTTGGAGGTTTTCTGGACCTCAAGTTTAGTAGGTAGAACAAAATGGATGATTTTCAGACAGTTTTTAAAAATAACTATTTATATAAAGACTGCAAAGTTTCATTTAAAAATCTTTTAAAAACACAATTTTGCATTGGTAATTCTGAAAGCTGTATAATTAACATTTTTTTTAAAATACTGTTGACATCTTAAAGAAAATAATCCCAGGTACCTATGTGAAGTTAGCTTGCTGGGTTATGTTGGAGTATGTTGGACTTGCTAAGCTTCAGCTGCTGATGACCTCTGCTGTAGATGAAGAGTTTGGTTTCAGTTTCCATTGAGATAGGAACAGTTAAAGGAATTCCTTTGCTGATTTCATTAAAAACTGAGCAAGTAGTGTGGACCTGAAAAGGCATGAACCTGTGTTCTCCTTTTCCAATCTGTGATTAAAATAAAGGCGTCAGAGGCTGAGATCCGGTACCACCGAGTTCCTGCTGCACTCAGCGTTCTGGCAGCAGATCGTGTTCAGTGAATACTTTACGTGTATACATGCATAAACTTATCATGTATCCAGCATATTTAAGTAACTTTTATTTAACAAGTATAAATGCTTTTTATATTTTGTTGCAGTTCTGCTTTTCAGCCAATGAAGAGAGGTACAATTAGCAGAACTTCCAACTAATTAAAATACTCCTCATTTCTAACAAAGTCAAAACCTAACACTTAGGGATACAAATGAATAAAAGTACTTAGCAGGAAGATGAGTTAAACTCAATGAAAAGATCATTTTTAAGTTGCTAACCAATTAGTATTGATCTCTCTTTACAAAAATAAACAGATAAGTATAAATGTAAAACAAGATTAAAATCAGCGATTTAAACCATATTTCCTGCTTTCTGATATGAGCCACGATTAAAATCAGTGATTCAGATCACTTTGATTCATATCATGCTTATGCTTGGGTGGATCATCTTGTGCTCACAATGTCCCCTCTGAAGATAAAGGAGGCCCCAAGTGTCCCCTTGGTCACGCTGCCCTGCCTGTGGCAGAGGTCTGTGCTTACTGACGTGGGCAGGGTTGCTGCTACGCTCCCTGCATCCTGCAGTTCTTTTTGGGAAGGAGGTATCGGAGCTTGAGGGCTGGTGGCAGCTGGAGTGGCCCCAAGCCCCGTGCAGGGTGGCTTTCAGGCTGTCCCTTCCTTGTTAAAACTGGGTGATCTTTAAGGTCCTTCTAGCCTAAGCCATTCTCTGAAGCGTAGGGGTGAAGCCCTGACCTTCCTGTTAGGTTTCTTGCCAGGCATCCTGCAGGAGAGGCAGGAAAAGATTGACCTTGTCTATAGAAACCCTAACAAAACACGAAATAGGACGTAGTTGCTTTATGGCCAGAACTTCTCAGGTGGTTCATCACTGGAGCCCTATCCTGGTGCCTGGTGGTGAGGAGGAGCGTGTCTCGCAGTGTATAGATCACAGCTTCCCATGACAGGGTCTGAATGTTAAAGAAACCCGACATAAACCTCGATACGCTGTGGGTCAGAGATGTCAAGTAGAGCGGATTGCATTTAAGTTGGACATAAATTATTTAAAACGCCCATAAAGATGGGTCAGCGGCCCTTGCGTCGGTACAAGTCAGTCTGAGGCTGTGTGCTGTAATTGTTTCCATACAGCGGCCTTTTTGAACACCCAGCAGAAATCCTTCACAATGCACAGAACTTGGGAGAAACACGTGGAATTTATTGTCACAGTGCTTCTCGTTGGAAGCTCTCAAAATAATGAGCTTGGTTTAGCTCTCATTTCTGCGTGTATTCCAGACCATGTCCGAGCCTTTTGTGGAGCATAAATAGTTCCTTCGTGTCCTGAGCTGTGAGGATTGGTTAAGTAGAGACCTTCCACCAGCACTGGGTGAAGTCAGCAGTCCTGGAGGCAGATGTTAGGGCATGGAGCACGCCGGGTGCTTCTGGAGGCAGCCGTCATAAACCTACAGGCACTTGGTTCTTAAACAGGCAATTTTTGTCTTCTATGTAAAGGATAACTAGAGCTGGACTGATCCTGTTAGTTGATAGTATTGAGACCATACAACTTATTAATCTGCACGTTTACTAGTGAGTGATGTTAGTGTCGGTATGTGGGTTTTAACACAGTCAAGTTTCCCAAGCAGGTTTTCTGGGACTTAATCCATGCTAATTTATTCTTCTTACATTCTGAATGTAGTGACTATCTTGAGACAAATCAGATGAACGGGGTCAGCTTTGTAGCTGCTATGAAGTGGCACCATTCCCTGGTTCTGCAGTCGGTGGAGTTGCGCTGAGTTACGGCAGTTGGGAGTCGAGGCAGGGGTGTCTGCCGCCTAGCTTAACCTGCTACCAGCTTGTGACTAAGTTTGGAAAAAAGCACCAATACGTTCCTACTTGTAATGTGACTTGTAATGTGTTGCAAGAGGAGGGCAAAAAAAAAAATGCTCAGAAGTGTGGTGAGCAAGGCCCGGGTGTTTGTAGGACAGAAGCTGTGTGGACTGTAGGATATGGTGACGTAGGATGGAGTGTCAGGGAAACGTATAGAGCTGTGATTTAGCAAGTGGAAGTCCTGGAATGCTGGGAATGTTGGTACATCCATTAAGGTATCGACAGCTGATATTTCAGATTTGCCCTAGAAAGTGGAGTGTTTCTTAGCAGTGAGGATGAACGTTGTTTGAGGTTTTCTGGTATGTATAAACAGGTTATTTAAAAAAAAAAAAAAAAAGTAACGCATAAAACTCAAAAATAAAGAGGTGTTGAGCAGGTCATAAGAACACATGAGATCGATCTTGCCTATTCAGGGCATGAACCACATGATCCATGTTTTGGGATGCATCCCTCGAGGAGGAAGATGCCCAGCTGGGCTGCGATGTGCGCTGGGGTTCCTGTCCTTCAAGCAGGGGGTGCTGTACGCTGGGCCCTGTCGGGAAACCACGTTCCAGTGGTGTCTGGTTGGGTTGCCAGGGCCTGGAGGCTCTTCTGACTTCCTGGCCTTGGCTGACATCTGCTGATTTGGTTTTGGTCCTCAAGAATGAGGGGTGTTTTCCTGGCAAAGTGTTCTGTGTGGTTTGGTCTGAGCAAGGAGTTACCTCCTGACTGTTGGGATTTTTTCGGTTGCGATACCCGTTATGTCCTGGATTGTGGGTTTTGTTGGTTGGTTTAAAGTTTGAAATGAAACTGGGCAGTGCTGCGGAGTGCTGAGTCCCCAGCTGCTGTGAGATGTAAAATATACGTGCCTCATCAAAGCAATAACTTTATTGTGGTTGCTCTGGGAGGGAGGCCACTAGGTGCACACCGGGTGGAGGATGGGGGGCATGTGTGGGTTGTGAGTGAGTCTGGCACTTGCTGTTTGCTTTTGAAGTGTGTGGAGCCCACTTTGGTTCCAAGTTCAGAAATAATACACCTAAGAGTAAATAACCACACTAAATACAGAGTTCGCTTGAAGAAAACGAAGACAGCAAACCACAGCAGCTAAACTTTTTTGAAGAGCGATGCAGAATTTTGAATATTCGAGATTTTATCTTGAAGAGTTATCTTTAGAAAAACAAATGTTCTCTTGGAATTAGCAGTATGAGACCCGTGGCAGTGGCTGCAGTAAGCTCCCTGCTCAGAGAGGCTGCAGAGGAGCCCAGTGATGGCCTGAGCAGCACGAGACCCCCGGCAGACACCGCGGGGCCGCTGCTGGGTCATTCACTGCAACAAACAGAAAGCTGCAGCTGAGGAAAGCCCTGTCTGGAATTAGACTTCTTTTTTTTAAAAAAAAAAAATAAAAAAATAAAAAAAAGAACTTCCCCTTTGTGATTTATGGTCCCTCTAACAATGCCACTTTCTCAGAGCCATGCATCATACACAAACAATGGACCACATAGAAAAGCGTGCTCCCCAGAGTATTACCAAGCATGTAATTTTGTCTTTAAATTCTTAGGGGTGAATTGCAAGAACATGACTTCATAGGAACCTTTGAGACATTACAGCTTTTAATAATACTTTGCTGCTACATGTAGTACTTCAATTTTACTTTTATTAATTAAATTGCTGTGTGTGTGCGTGTGCAGCGGGGAGGGGATCCCGGCAGCCCCACCCGGGCGCCTGCGCCTGCCAAGGGCTTTTCTCCCTCCTGAAGGCTCTGCCTTGGGGCTCTCTGATGGAGCTCTGTTGATTTCCCCCAGTTCTCAGCTCCTGGGTGAGCACAGCTTTAGGGACTGCCCCGGGTGCCTGCGGTGTCTCTCGGTGCTCAGTGCCCACGAGAGGGTGCGCACGAGAGGCAGCTCCTCGCCGCCTCCTCCTCTCCTCCATCCATGTCTTGGTCAGAAAACCGTGGGGTGTGTGATGTCCCCACCCCGCTCAGGGCTGCGTGCAGGTACCGAGCGGTTCTGCCTGCGCTCTCCTGCCCGGGATTGCTATCCTCTCATCTTTGATCTTTCCAAGTTTATATAAATGTTTTCATAAGTTTTCGGGAAAATTGAGGTCAAACTTATTTCATCCCGTAATCCCTTTGCCTCCCCGCTCCGTCTACGCTTTATTTTTTTTAGCAGCCACATCTCGCATTATGTAAAACAGAGGTGAAGAAACATCTCTAGTAAATCTCGGTTGCCTTTCTGTCTGCAGCAGCAGGGTTTGAATCTGGCTGCTTATCTAATAAAGGGTAGGAGCTGCACTTTTTACAGCTTTTTTTTTTTGTAACGCAGTTTGTGGGCTTGCCCATAATAATACAATTATGAAGGTTAACAGGAAAAAACTGGGTCCAGGAGTGATTCCAGGCAGCTGGCAGTGCTGGCGAATTGGAAGCGCACCACCAATGAAAACTGCAGTGAAAAGCAAATTAAACCTCATATCTGCCATCTCACTCGCTTTTCTCTGCTTTCCTGTTTGGACTTGAAAGGTGATTGGAGCCAAGGCAGTGACAGTTGACGGAAGTGCTGCAAGGAGAGAGTATTTATTTACAGTGAATCGTGGTGATGCTTGTTCAGGATGCGGTTTCACGCAGGATGTTCTGTCCCCACCCCCGGTTTGATCATTTCTCCAAAAAAAAAAAAAAAAGAAAAAGAAAAAAAAGAACCTCCTTGATTGTTTGAGGCAGCAGCTATTGCTTGGAGAAACGCTGTGCAGCATGCCAGCACTTGGAGCACTGTGATGCAGCATGGTAGGGAGTTCCTGTGCTGGGCACAGGCGGCTCAGCATGGCTCATCCCCAGATGTGCTCACGTTTGGTGTCAGCTGTGGGCACTTACGTGGGCAGGGGCTGCCAGCTGAGACCAGCATGGGCACTTTGTGTTTCTGGGGGTGGTACATGCTCACATTTTGCAGTAAGTCACTGGGGTTTGGAATATATTCATTGGGCTGTGGAGTTTCCCCCACTCCTACTGCAGTCAAGACCTTTCCTTAAGCCTGTGCTGGGGAATGATGCTTTAGGAGGTCCACGTCGTGGGTGGGTGATGCCACCCCTCTGCACCCAGGGGGACCCCAAGGCAGAAGGGATGCACGCGTGTTTGCCAGGGGCTCCTGCAGCCCAGGCAGGATCTGCAGCCCCCGCACCGCCCGCTGCCGTATCAGCCCCGGCCACCGCTTCGTTTCGCAGAGCTCCTGACAAGCAGCAGAGATAGTAACTTCTGTTACTGCCAGACGGGGCCGGTGATTAGATAGGAGAGTTTCTCTATCTCGTTTTTTTCTAGATAGAGTATATGGCTTAGGGACGTGCTCTAGCGTATACGTTTTCCTTCACGGGCGCTGAGCGGGGAAGCTATTGGAAACCTGAGGGATGGGGGAGGACTGGATATGGGTTTTTTATTTATTTACTTTGACGTTTTCTTTTAAACTACTTTGAAGAAGTACATTTTCACCAGTTTTTCTGTCTGAAAGAAGGAATCTAATGGCTTTTTTTTTCCACTCATGGCTTTTAATTACATCATTGCCATCATCGGGCCCTTTCTACAACTCCCACATTGTTCAGTAGACACAGTGAAATGTTTTTAGGAACCTATAAAAGTCAGTAATTTGCATCCAGAGGCCGTGGTTGTAGTCGGCATTCAGGCAACTGAAACAACTGCCTGGGTGACTTTATGGGCAGTACATGTGCTGCATCGCGCAGTGTGCTGCAGCGGGAGGACGGAGCGCGGCCGCCGCTCCCCTGTGCACCGTGGTTCCGTTCAGTGGAGTAATGAAGCTGTTGGGGCTATGAGCTGGGAGCTGAGCTTCCCAGAGCTCTGCTGTGGCAGGGGCTGGGACCCAGCTCTGTGCTGGCTTTTCACAGCCCTCTCTCCAGCGTTACACCCTCTTGGAGCCCCTTTCCATGCCAACCTCCCTTTAGTTATTGTGTATTTTTGGAGATGAACCTGCAACTACGTTGTGTCTTCCTTGGTGTGAGGTGCAGCCCTGCTGGGTGGTGTGAGGTCGTTTTTGTAGGAGTGATGAGTGAGCTGGCATGGGGCATTGGGGGCTCCCCCCTAAAGCCAGCCATTTCCAGGGCCAGTGGGCACCTCACGTTGAAGAAATATTGTAAGTTTTAGAATGAGATTTGCAAAATTGCCAAAGAGACGTTCATATCCATATGAACTTGGGCAGTCAAAACATTTTATGTAGCTTTGGAAATGTCGCTGTGCAAGATCCTGCCTGTGGCTAGTCTGGTTGAATAAAAAAGCTGAGAAACTCAAGAGGGGATAAAACATTCCCTGTTCAAAGGTGATGGGATGGGTAAGGTTTGGTATTTATCATGTAAAAAGGATTAAAAAACATCTTGCGTTGAGTCTGATTTTCAGGAGGGTAGTCCTCGTTCTCACTAGCCTGAATTAAACTGTGGACTTTCCATGCATATGGGATTTTCGTGCATTTTTACTTCAATTTTACATCTGTCTGTCCGAGCCTTTTCAGCAAGGATTGAACCATCCCCTTTTGTTCCCGTTAGGGCTGTGTGTGCTCATGTTTCTGCACTGCCATATATTCTGCTTGCTTGAAACTGAAACACCGCTCCACTCCTGGAGCAAGAAACAACCCTGAGGATGCTGCGGGCTGCCTGTGCCTGCTGCATGGGTCTTCTGCTCCCGACATCTCCCAGATCCATCTCTTTCTGCCTCTTAAATTCTATCAGCATCAACAGAAGAGTAGAGCCAGGTCTGTGCTTTGGGAAGTGAACCATCTGTTTGCACACGATGGGGACTGAATGCCTGCTGGGGTTTGGCTCTTCAGTGCTTGGTGATGCCAACGCGGAAGTTGGTTGGGTCTGGGTGTGGAGGCACGGGCTGGGTGACCATCCCAGTGCTGGGGCAGGGTGCTCAGGGGGATGAGGAGACAGTGTTCCCTCTGGGCTCTCAGAGCTGTCTGCAGTCAGAAATGTGCCGTGCTCGTCCGTAACCAGCTGTGTCGTGCCGAAACTCGCTCCTGAGAGCTGGGCCGGGTGAGCTGGCAGTGATTGACAGCGCCTTCTCCTGCCCCGCAGCCCCGATCAGGCAGTTTTCGTGGCCTCCAGTGTTTGCCTAGGTGGTTCCCAGCCAAGACAGGAAACTATTTGACTTACGGTGATGGAGAGCTCCTCTCATGGTATTTGCAGATAAAAGGGGAGGAGTTGAAAACCTTAGTCCGTATTCAGCCCAATCTGATAACCTCCAGGGATTTTGTTAGTTCAAAGAAATTTTGGATAGCAAACTTGTGTGCTTAACTGGAGCTGAAGCCCTAACCCTTGGAGGCATCCCATCCTTAGAAAAACCTTAAAATAACAAATGCTGCTTGTAACTTTTTTTTCTCCTCCTCCTTCTTTTAATGTTTCAAACCCACTAGACCATTCTAAAATTTTATTCTTAGGTAAGAATACATCCCTGACCTTTAAATGTGTTTCTCTTCTGAGCATTTATGGCACAGAAACCGACTTTGTTCAACAGACAGTCTGTGAGGTGGGAATTGTGAGGGGCTAAAAATAAGAAAGGTGAATTATATTTGGTATCTAGATGGTGGAATGTTGTTGCTAGGAATAGATTAGCAAAGCAATAGTGAAATCAGTGCTGCCTAGGACAGTTGCCTCAGTTATCAGCTAGCTTAGCGCTGCATCCTCCTGTTGGCTGAGCTCCCCAAGGCCTCTCTGGTTGGGTTGTAGATGGAATGGGCTACAGCATGCAAGAAAAGGAGATCCTGTGGGATTCCCCAGCTTTCAGATCTTTTGTTTTTCCTTCTTTATTCCCTTCTGCTTTGGGACCAGGGATGCCTGACTAGGGGGGCAGCTGTGCCTTGGTGGAATGGGAACTCGGGATCTCCAAGACATCCTTGCTTGCCTCTGAAACCAGAGATGACCTCTGAGCAGGTCTCTGTGCAGTCCTTTCTCCTTCCTCCTCACTCTTAACTCAGTTTTTCCCTTATTTAGTCCCTCTACCCCTAACTGTCAGAGACCTGGGGCAGGACACGGGCTGTGCTGGACACCGTGAAGGGTGCTGGCAGGACCAGGAGCACAGTGCCAGGTTCCCAGCTTCCTTCTGGATGCTCTTTGCAAGCCTAGAGCTACCTTCCTCTTTAAACGGGCAGATTCACTTGCTGATTAAAAAGCACTGTTAATTTAGAAGGAAGGCCACATTCTTTCTCAACACCATCATTAATTAAAGACTAGGAAATTGCCAATTCACCCAACATTCACATCCTTACCAGCCTGTGCTCACATAATTTATTGCCCAAATATCTTAATGCCCAACTGCGTGCTGAGGCCCGTACACAAAACCTTCCCTCCAATCTCATGTATTTTTTCCTATGCATAATTAAGATGATTGCCTCTTAAAACCTGGAGTATTTTTGGTAAAACACCTTTTGTTTTTCTGAGGTTGGATTTCAGCTTGTGCCCAAACATGGGCACTGACTGTGGATGCAGTTTTATGAAACCACGTCTAATCCTGTGTGCATGGGCGTGAATCATAACCCCCAGATGAAAAGAGCTGCTTCAGGGCTCTGGGAGGGGAGCAAACCACGACACCCAACAGTCCTCGAGGTCATACAATTATAAACTGTCTCAGATTGGACACAATAAGAGAACAGTTTTGTGCTGGTAAGAGTAATGTAAGTATGCAAAATCCACTTACAGCTTAGGCACATCATTCATGAGTTACACCATGGCTCCGAACTCATGGCAGCGACGGGTGTCTGGCAATCCCCACCATCTGGTGAACTCTGATGTGTATTTGAACAGCACAGTGTGTTAGTGTGCCTATATACAAGACATATTCACACACAACATATAGTGGCAGGGGAAAGAGAGAGAAATTATGTTTCAGCTGTGAATGACTTATATTTACTCGAGCAGCAAAGCAATAGCTGATAGCTCACGAGTGATCAAAGCTCGTGGTGAGTTATAGAGGTCTTTCCTCACCGGTGAGGAAGATATAGCACATTTCAACCTGCTGTATATCCTTTTAGTCCAACACACATTTTAATGCTTATTTTTATTTTGGTTTAGAGGCCTTTCTCCCTTGCCCAGCAAGTGATTTTTTTTCCTTTTAATATTATATTTTTTTGCAGTCTCTTCTTCTTCTTCTCTGTCTGATGCTGATGCCAGAGACAGAGCAGATTGGGAAGCCTTTGAACACATTACTGGTTGAACTCAAATGAGATTTTTTGTATTGCTTGGTTGCAAGCTCCTGTGATGAGCATAAGGAATTTAGCTTTGATTGACATGATATACTCTTAAAGCAAAAGTGATCTATCAGCATTCAGGCGCCCACAGCTTGTTTTTCTCTTTTATGACAGAGAATAGCTATGTTGCAGTTGTGCTACAGCAATGAAGGTTGAATTGCAGTTTCTCTTTGAATCCTCTGATGGAGGAGGTAGCGAGGGGTGAGTCAAAACCGGGCCATTTTAGGTCACTCCTAACAAGCCAGGCTTGAGGATCTTCTCGGTTTCTGTTGCTCTGACTGTTTTGTGTTCAGCCAGAGCTTCCTTTGGTAGACCAGCATTCTCATTCCAGTACAGAATATTTGTACAGATGACACAGCCTTATTATCTTCAACTTCAGTCGCTTTAAAATGAGTTTTTTACAGTTAACACACCTGTGATCTTACACCACAAAGAGAACTGGTTTGGAGAGAAGATGCGATCCTGAGCCTCGGTCTGAGAGTGAGACACGCTCCCTCCCTCCTCCTCCGAATGTGAAACCTCTTCAAAATAAGTTGCTCTCCAAATGAGTTATTGTTTGGCCTATGGTTGCTGTGGAAGACAGGTGAGCGTCCTCTGGAAGGAAATAGAGTTCTGTAATTCGCCTTCGAACTTGGGAGAGTAGGATCACGTTTTCCGTGCAGCTGCTGTGTGTGGCACTGGGCAGGAGGCTTGGCCTTCCTTTCCATGTCTGTGGGATGGGTACAGTGCCCATTTCCTGGTGTATTTCCTTCTGTTCGTGCATCTTCTGGGATGCGAGTGTGCAAAGAGCCTTCAGAAAAAAATACTTGCTATTAGGGGTTTTATAACCGTTTGTAAACATTTGAATCTGCACATAACCTTTGAGGAAGAGTGGAGAGATTCAGTTATTAAAACAGTTTTAAGAAATTACAAAATGCAAAAGCTGTCTAAGAGTTGACTGGTGCTGAGCATCCTCGTAACTCATCGGTGCCACATTTCCAGCTTAGCACAGCACTCTGAGCGGGCTCTGATGGGGAACTGAGATCACCGCGTGCGGTCGGTCTGCCTGGTGATGTCTGCATGAGGGAGACCCAGTGATTTGCTGGAGAGGAATCCAAGTGGCTCCTCATTCCCAGGGTGGTCTGCCCTGACCCAGCTCCTGGTATTCATGGCAGGTGGGTCAGGGAGGCTTGGCTTGCTGCTCCCCATGCTCTGCCTGGTGTGGGGATAGCCAAGGTTCTGCCTTGTCAGAGGTACACGCTTTGTAGATTTTCGAGCACAGAAGTAGTAGTTGGAAGGAATTTTAAGATTCTTTTTTTTCAGTAGGTATGTGGGATGCTGACAGTACATGCCAGGTTTTAGAGCTCAAAATGAATGATTAAATAATTTGTAATTAATATAGCGAGTGAGAAAATAAACATCTGAAGATGGTAATTTTCGGGAAGTGTTTCTAAGACCTTCAGTGTTACATTTTCCAATTATTTAGGCAGATTTGGCTGATTGTTACAGGAGGAAAAAAGTTGCGTTTTCGTGGGCAGTGAATGCCTCTGTGCTGGGCAGATCCTCGCTCATGTAAGTCGTGTAAGTCTCCTTTAATCATGGCTTTGAGGAGGGAACAGTGACTGAGGATGTTAACTCAGTATCCCCTCCCTGTAGCCCTCCTGCCTCTTTCTTTTCCAGGTCCCACTCCTGGCATTCTCTGGCTTCCCATCTCTGTTGCAGTGTTTCAGGGAACACGCTCAGCAGCAGATGGACGGTGAGATTTCAACCCCACCTCCCGACGTACGCACGGAGCCCACATCTCGCGCCGTATCCATGAGCACACATCAGCAACGGGGCACTCGGTGATGGCTTTTAATGAGCCCCTCAGTCCCCGAATCAGAGCCTCACCACTAAGGTCAGGTGCTCTGCCACGAGCAGTCACCCAACCCCTCCCCAAAATACAGCAAATGGGGATATTGCTGTATTTGCAGCAGAGGAGGATGGGGCACGCATGCTTTTCTGAAACCATGTTTCCAATGCTTGTTGGGAGGATTTGGAGCAGCTTTTGCTTGCAGGTATGTCTGGTGCCGTGTGGCTGCGCAGGGAGCGATGCGATGCTCTGAACAAAACCTCAGCTCGGCGCTCGCTTTTCCTCCTGCACTCTGCAGCGCCCGGGTTTTGATGTCTTGCTTCTCAGAATGCTTGACGGTAGTAATAACGGAAACAGCAAAAAATGTCAGCTTGACTACTGTCTGCGTGTCGGCACTAGTCCAGGGAGTTTCAAAGGGATGTTTTATTGATTCTGTAATTGCACAGTAGAATGGACAAACTGAACTGCACCTCGGGGCAAGGAAAGCCCCTGTCTAAACGGCATCTGTTGGATGCATGCGCCGCTGTAATTTGGGCAGGGAGTGCTGGCTGCACGCTTTGAACCAGGGACTGGAATCTTGGCTTAACCCTTTCGGTGGAGGCGATGTGGCCGCCCGCTGGGAGCACAGCTCTGGGGTCCTGGTAGTACTGATGCTGCTCCTGGAGCTCGGCGGGGGCTTGGCCATGCTCAGCCCTCTGCAGGGCCCTGCCAAGTCCCTCTGAGCAACAGAGTCCCTAATGCCAGGGCACATGGCATTGCCTCACTTGCAATATCCACTTCTTCCTAACTGAACAACTGGTCTTCATCTCTCATGGAACGAGCCTGCGTCGTGCTGCTCGCGCCTGGGAGCTGCTAACTTCCTCTAGCACATGCTGATTACTTTCCAAAACTGAAGGAGTGGACTGAGCTGTTTTGCTAAAACAATTGCAAATTAAATTTGTAAACTTTTGCTGTTGCCATATTTTTTCACTGGCGTGCTGTCTGTGTGCTGTGTCTTTAATTTGGTGAGAACACAAATAAATCAAGTAGGCTAACCTACGGCGATCCAAAAATGGTAGAAAAAAGTACAGAGAGCCCTTCACCCTGCCCAGAAAGCCCAAGGAGCCCGCATGCACCTTTAAAGCACGATTTGTTGTCAACAGTTTTTAATCTTTAGGCTCAGTGCAGGGGTGCCCAGGGTTTCACCCCAGTCACTCTCCCTTGTTTCTGCAGGAGCAATGCTTTGTCCCTGGGACATTGGGCTCCCGGGCTGCGGCCTTAGGGCTGGAGCTGGGCTGGGAGCACAGGCACGCAGCTGGCAGCTTCTGAACCCAGCCCTGTTCTGGGAGCTCCCCCAGCCTGTAATTAGGACTGTGATTAGGTCATTGCCTTCCTGAAGTTGAGCCTGAGCGCGGGGTGATGCGCTGTTTGTTTTTGGAAGTTGTGCAAACCCTTAATACGTTATTTTGAAATCTCATTATTAAATGCAATGCTCTTTCAAAGCGTTGCTGGGATACACAGTGCCGTCCTGTCCCATCCTGGATTTTGGTAGAATTGAGAAGAATACTGCATTAAATGTAGAAAGATGTGTACTTCATGGTATTTTCAGTGGGCGCTGCTGAACCTCTCTAGAGCCTTGTATGTTGTAATAACGTTGATAGATGGAAATGGGCATTTAATTAATATTGAGGGTGTGAAGCAATGTGCCAATTCTGCAGAGCAAAAAGTTAAGACCATCTTCAGTAATGTGTGCTGCAGAAGTAAACAGGGGAAGATCCCACCTCTGGGATCTGCTCGGCTCCCCTGGGGGGGTCCAGAGGCACATAAACTGTGTGCTGGCAGAGAGCTGCACCTTGGGGCTTCTGCCAGAGGAAGAGCAGAATGCCAGAGATCTGTTGATTAGCAGAGGAAGGAGCCGTACCCAATGCAGCAGCTTCATTGCATCATTAATCCAAAGAACGCTTCAACCAAGTCCCGTGAAAGAGCAAGGAGGGCTTGATGCTCCATATCTGATGGCATGACTTTTAATGGCAGGTGGAAAGCAGCTTATCTTTACTTAATTTCACATTGAATTCACAGCCAAGGTATGGCAGGTGTCCCACTGGAGCTGCGCCGAGGTCGCTCTGGACTGCTGATGGGCCCGGTGTAGTGCAGGCAGTGTCACTGCATGGCGTTTTCTACAGATTTGGAGGTGGGTTTGTTGAGAGCTGGATGGAAATTGAAGTATCAGACTATGAACCAATAGTTTAACATTTGGCTGAGTCTTTATCACCTTCCTCCCCCAGCTCTGGCTGCTGTCACACAATTTCAGTCTCGGTGATCTGCCCCTTTCTCTGTTGCCGTTCTGTACGGATGGCGAGGTGAGTGCGACTGAAAACACAGAATGTGCACTAATATTTCCTGTGCCACATCAGATCACCAAAATGACTAAAGAACATCCTGAACACTAAAATTCTCAGCACATATTTTCTGTCAACACTAACGCTGAAGTGGAATTGCCCCAGCCAATCAGACACGGGAAAAACACAGACTTACTGACCCAGAAAGAGCTGTATTTCCCAATTTTTGCAGTGTCTCCGCTCTGATTGGCATGGAAAGGTGCTCAGAGTTGGGATCTGCAGTTGTACAGTGCTTAGAAAACCTGAAGATGCTCTAGGCACAGCGTGCTACGGGAGCCATGCACAGTCCTAAGGGCAGTAGCCATGGGAAGCAGGCGTTCTGCCAAAGCTCTGCTGCATATCAGTGTGCTCTGCTGATGGAAATCATTCATGCTTTTGGCAGTAGGATGTGTACATGGGTTTGTGATGCTCCAGGTCCATTGATGACTGCTTAAAAAAAAAAATTTATGTAGATATGTCTAGATATAAAAGCCGCCTGTTTTTGCACCAAAAGGAGAGTGAAAAGGTCAGTGCTCAGCAGTGGGGGTGGTGCTGGGCCCTGCCTGCGGGGCGTCCAAGTGCCGGCACCTCCCGGCGGAACGGGCTGCAGGAGCCTGGTGGAGCTCGCATCTGCATTTTTTAATCTATATTTTAACCAAGCTTAAATTAATTATTTCAGTTCCTGGAAATTTCTACTTAGGATTTGATTGTAAGAGCTGGGTGTCCAGAAGATTAATTCGTCCTTTTGGAGCGCAGATAGACTGTTGCTGTTTTATAATCATCGACGGCGGCTGTAAGGAGCAGGGAAGGATGCGGTAAAATACAGCCGTGCTGACAGTGTAGAAGCAGTGCATCTTCTTGCTGCTTGAAATTTTGATAGAAACCTTTTATCACTTTAAAAACTGGCTGTGTATCAATATGATATGTTAAAAACAGAAGTAAGAGACTGCAGGCTTTTAATTTTTGCCATTTGAACCCTCTTACCTGGGATGAATGCAGCGTGTAAATTATAGTTCCCATGAGGTAAAAATCAGTCAAATGCTACTTAACCTTTCCTCTGCCATGTTTTGTGGGGCGTTTGTGCTTAGGAGAGTATGTGCAGACACCTTCATCTGGCTGCTGTGTGAAATCGTCCTTAAGGTTCCCGTAACAACACAAAATTTCTTTAAATTCCGATTCGAGGTAAGCAAAAATGCTGCATTCTTAGAGATCTCAGAGCTGAGGCGGTTTCAGAAATGCTGTTTACCCTCCATAGGTGAGGAACTGGCAGGGCTGTTTTTGTGCAGCACGCCCGGTGCGGTCGGTGGGAAGTTCCTACCTGGTTTCCATTGCAGCAGTGCTACTCGATGGGCTGTCCATGCTGGGGTGCAAATCTGGGATTGGCATCTTCCAATCAATGCCTCCTGCAAAAGTGTTTTTTTTTTTTTTCTTTCAGGCAAAACTATTCATGTATTCAAATGGTTTAATATAGAAAGTGACTTCTCTCCCTGATAATTTCCTAGTAGAAGAATCAGAAATGTGTCAGAGTTGAGACTTGACATTCAAAACACCCCACCCAGAACCCACTGCATTTCATAGAAAAAGTTTTCTTTTGGTTTGTGAGTTTGATCAGGTTTATAGTCCTCAGTGAAGCTTGTGCCTACCTCTACACTTCTGTAACTTACTGCATGGCTTCAGAGAGAGTCTAAAAAATTTTCCCTGGCTCTATTTAAAGATGCTCAATGCGTCTACTTTCAGAAGAACTTTTTTGTTCTAATTAAAAGCAGAAAAGAGATTTAAAATGTTTTCCCAGTGAACGTTTTCGTTCAAAAAAGAAAACAAAAAAAAAGAAAAAAGAAAAAACACAACCAAAAAAAAAAACTGAAAAAAGAAAATTGGGGAAATGAGAAATACAGTTCTCAAAATAGCCGACTTCAGAGTCTGTACAATATTTGCATTCTGTTAATTCAAGGACTCCTGCAAAATAAGAACAAAACAAAATAAATGGTCTCTTGGTTGGTGAGCTGGGTGACTGCAGTGGAGACAGATGTGCTGCTGCCGGGCTGGCAGGGGCTGCTGCAGCCAAACAGGAGCTGGGCCAAGCCGGGGTTGAGCTCTGCCCCGACACCCCTCGTTGTGCTCACCTACCTGCACCACAGACTTCAAAGTCTAATTGAAGTATTTAAGAGTAATATTTTTAACACTTGCATTTTTTTTCTTTTTTTTTAATGGAAAAAGGAAATTAAGTTCTCTCGAATGTGACATGGTTGGAACAACCGTGTGAAGGAGAACAGACGAGTTGGCGTGGTTTGGAGTGCTACAAATGAGTTGGCTGCACTGGGTATCTTACATGGGCAATTATATACGTTTGATATCATAGAGAAATATTATTACATTTCACAGTTAACAGGGACAAACAAATTTAAGGCATTTATTTCATACGTTCAGCTTTGCAAAATAGGAGCTCGTGGAGGAAGTTCTTGCTTTAAACGAGCTCAGTTTTAATCAGAGTGGTTCGTGTTCCCAGAACCGAATCCTGGGTGTTGATTTCAATTCTCTTTTTGCTCATTCCAAAGGCAGAATTCCTGCTTGATGTCAAGGACTGGGAATCTGCAGGTGTTCACCCGAGCAGAAAATGAGTAAAAATGAAGGCAAGGCTGTGAGAATTGTTTTTTCTTCTTCTCGTGTGTTTGCTTTGTTTAAATAAAAATACTTCACATGGGCTACGAGCACAGAGTGAGAAGGGTGTGCTGGGCTTCATTTCTCCTCCCTGGTCTCTGTGTGCTTTGGACAGTTTTTGCAGGCAGTCTGGCTGATGTAGCTTAGCCCTCATACAGAGTGAGAGGGTTGGTCAAACCAGATGCTCCTTCAGACCAAAAACTTCTTGTTGAGGCCAAAAAAAAAAAAAAAAAAACACCCAAAAAAAAAAGCAAAAGGAGAAGAAAAAATAGGGGAGGAGGGAAGGGACTCGGTAAGCCTGGAACGTACTCATATAATCCTCGAGGACAGCGCTGAGATCAGTACTCTAACTTGTAGAGCTGAGAAGGAAAGCTAAAATTAAATGTAAATAGTTCAGAACTGCTTTGTTTTAAAGAGGTTTAACTGAATGTGGACTCCATTTAAAAATGAAATAAAATAAAAATACTTGTAAAGTTTGCATTTGTTTTAGAAGCAAAAGCTCAGCAGACTCCATGCGGTCTTCAGATGTGTAAATAATGAAACTACAAAGCATTACTTTCTCTTGTGGACAGTCCCTAATTTTCCCCCAACCTCTCCAAAAGCCTAAACAAGAGTAGAAAGAAGTTTCAAATGTGAAAAAATGAAACTTGGTATTTATTGATGCTTCAAATATGAAAACACAGAGCAATATGGGGAAGTAGCTGGCTCTGGGGACGGGTGCGGGATGGCCTTTCATTTCTAGGTCTTGGTAGTTATGGGAAACCCTTCATCGTGGGGAAAAAGGCAGCGACTGGTGAAGGGCATGGGTACCAGAAGCTGACCCTGCTGCTGGCATCGGGACACCTGGAGATCTGGTTCCTGCTGCTAAGCCATTTGCAAATGAAAAGGCACTGATAGCAGGGGGGGCTGCTGGGCTGTGTTAGTGTGTGGTGCCTCTGGGAGGAGGAGGAGATGTGGGGCTGGGAGAGGTGTTCCTAAGGCACAGTGGGCTGGGAACCCAGTGCTCCAGGTTCTCTGCGAAGCCGAGCTTGTACGTTTACTGAAGGTTTTAAGAACCTTTTATTGGGAATGATATAAAAGTATAAATGTTTCTGGATGAAGAACTGTCAGTGATTTTTTTGAAGGGAGCTATACAAGGAAATGTATTTCTTGATTTTTGTTTGTGACATGTCTGAAAATAACCCTGCCATGGAAAGACTGCATTAAGCACAGAGCAGCGGTGAAGTGAACAAGCTTATTTGTGTTATTTTTTGTCCTGTAAACACTTTGTTCCCTGTTGTTTGTTGGAGTACCCTTCCAGCTGGGATGGTTTGTATGCACAGACTGAAGAGAAGTGAAGTTGGGAAATCATTTGACCTTCTGATCTGTGTAATCAGCAACGAGGACATGTTGCAGTGTTCGTATGACATGGCTTTAGGAGGTTTAGCAATGTAAATGAGGCCAGTAACATGAGCTCACTGTATTTTTCAAATACGCTTATTTTCTCTAGCAGTTTCCTAAGTATTACGCATAAGCCAGCTATGCAGCTGGACTGGAAATGGCTTCTGGAGTTCTGCAGTTGATGGAAGGGTTTTTGTACATTAGAAAACTGAAAAACTATTATCAATAATGCACCCCATGAAAAGAGTAAGTAACGTTTGAAAAGCCTTTCGATGGCTTCAAGAGAGAGGTTATGGTGAGAAGATTCCAAGTTCAGTAGCAGGGGCAGCACTCGTAGGTATAGAGGTGCAGAGCCACATCTGTACAGTAAATGCAACAATCATTGAACATCTTGGTTATTTTGGGAAAATATTCAGACAATACCTCAGTCTAGTTTTGAAACAGCTTCAAACATTTTACCACTGAAACCTCTAAAGCAAATGTTACAGAACATGCAGCTTGTCTGTTTATCTTCTCTAAAAGTATGTGAAGTCATATGTGAAAAGCGATAAGAATCACAGCATCTCCTTTGGTTGCTCAACATGAGAAGATGATGAAGAGACGTTCCTCAGAAAGGCTGCATAACAGACAGGTTGCTGGTCTGCCTCTGTGAGAAGGGAAGGTGTAGCTGTAACCCAGGTGTGTCCTTGGGGTCTGCCCAGAGCACCGAGCAGGGCTGGGGGCTGTGCTCTGCCAGACTCGTGCATCCAGCGTGCAGGCTCACACTGCTGTCATCTTGAAGAAATTCTCAGTTCTAAATAAGAAAATTTCCTAAAGGTAAAGGAAAACTAACACTTACAAAGACTAAAGCCACTGTATTGTACATTCTTTTTCTTATGGATGAAACGGGTTCTGCAGAAACCCTGTGACAGAGCCCAGCAACAGGAGATGAAGTCGTTATTCCCACTTGCTGCGGTTCCAGCAGAGAGATCGTCCTACAAAGGTGTAGTGAATTCATATGGAAAAGGTTTTCTCCATTTTTTGTTTTTCCTATCCCTTATAGATCCATAGAATGCCTTTTGGTGATGAAATTGCCTCACTCCTCCTGTGAAGGTCAAATACTAAAGTGGGTAAGACAAGCATGTGAATCGCTCTTCGTGGCAGAAACTCAGAAAGCAAATGCTGTCGTGTGCTCCTGTGAGCTCAGGTGAGGGCAGGACTGGAGTGTGAAGCCTCGCTCTCCTTCCCAAGATTGGGAATGGGGTTTCTTCTTGCCTGGATGGGCCTTGAAGAGCTCCATGGTCCTGTGAGCCTCACTGAGCAGCTTCTGCATGGGAAGCGAAGGGCATTTCATCATTCTGGAGTCCCATGACCAGGTCTCAGCCTGGGATCGAATTCCCACCCAAGCTGAAAGCTTGGTTTTGTTTGTTTTCAAATAATAAGAGACGTGTTTTGTTTCTTGAAATTTTTAGAGAAGTGACATCAAATATTTTAATACTGACAACAATGTTGCTTTTTAGTATTGTTGTTTAAGCTAACATAGAATGGCCAAACCCATTTCAAGTTCTCTTTCGTGTTGCACCATAGTGCTCGTGTCTTTGGAGATGGCGAGAGCCCCCACGGTTCTCCCATGCCCTGTGAAGGATGGGGGTGCACAGGCAGCATGGAAGGCGTAAGGCACAGCAAGTGTAGCAGGACAGGTAATTCTTGTAGGAGCACCCTACTGTGATCCTTTTCCTTATGGCTTAACCACCACTATAATGTGCTAAAGCCAATGGGAAATGTTTGCATGGGGGTTTGACTTTTTTTTTTTTTCTTTTTTCTCTGGAACTGTTTCACTGGTGTTTATGATCTGACAGCAGTAATGAGTCACTGTATCAAAGTCACAGCCAGGAAAGGAAAAAAATCATGCATAGAGCATGCTAAATGTCGTGGACTGATGCTGTGTATGGCAGCAGAAATAAGTGCTGTATGGCTAGTGGTGTGAGATTTGGCTCTGTACCTGTATTCTCACAGCATGCATGCCTTTAAAAATCTTAATGAGTAAGATGATCTATTTTTATTTCATTTGTAGGAGTAAAACAAAAAAAAAAAAAAAAAAAGAAGATTCTTTTGGTCTTACACACATGCTGAATTTTGTTGTAGCCTCCAAAATGATGGGCTGGGGAAAGATGAATGTTCCTCAGTTTCTGAAGTTCTGAAATAGGGCCCCAGACCTGTGCTAATGGAGATGTCTTTACTCCTTGGTGGCACAGCTGTGGATGTGGTCACTGTCTTCACTTCCATGTTGTGCTGACAACCGGCTGGCAAAAGTGAATTCAGAATTGGTAAGAATGCTCCCAGGTGTTACAGTCTTCTGTGATCTATTTGTCCATATTTGATCTAATCTCAAATTAGTTGATACTACCAATTAGATTCTTTTTAAATGCCTGGAGGTTACTCGCTGTGTGGCAAAATGTTATTCTTCTCCTATGTGAGTGAAGCATAAAAGGTGAAAGTATACAATTAATTTGCCTGCGCTTTCTTGAAAATTGTATGCTGGATTTCTTTGAGCACACTGTATGGAACAATATTCCAAGCAAATTATTGTTATTTACTGTGGATTTTGCCTGAATATTTAAAGTCACCAATTATGCTTCCTTTTGGTGCTCAATGGCTTTTTATTTTTAGAAACCTAGCCAATTCTCTCTCTGAGTTGGTGCCCCTAATACCCATCTTCAGAAAGCATTAAACTGCACAGAGCATAACCTCATAGCTCTGTTATTCCATGGAATCGATGACTGCATGCATCAGGTTGGAAGTGTTGACAAATCTGGTGGGCACATCAGCGACAAGCTGCGGGGTCTGGCTCCCCGCTCTCATGGCAGGGTGGGTAGTGCTCTTCAAGGCAAGCGAGTTTATGGCTGTGTCTCAGTGAGTGTTAAAAACAGTCTGGAATCCCTTACTGGGATTTGTAGCACTGTGCAGCACATGTCCGGGCTGGGTGGGAGCTGTGGTGCTCACCCCGTCTTGGCATCGCTGTGGGCAGCGTTGGTGGTGCTGCCCCACTGTGCTCGCTGAGCAAGGGTGGCTGTACCACCGTGTTGTCAGCAGGGCCATGGTCTCTCAGCCATTTTCAAGAGAAAAGAAGCGAGATAATTAAATAGGTGTGTGTATTCTAATGGATGGCTTATCTACTTGGTATAGACCATCGCTCAACTGCTGGTTCCTTTAGGCTTTTGTTAAATGCATTAATTGGTAGGACTGTCTCTCTGGAGGAGGGAATATCCTTGATTCATCGCATTGGATTAGACAGGCAAACCTTGAGGTAGTCTTGTCTTTGTTTCTTGATTGCAATTTTCTAATTAAAATTGCAGTTTCCTTCCTTTTAACACAAACTCTGAACTCCCTCTCTTCTTCTGACATGCAGAAATTGAGTTTATGGTGAACCACAAAATGATTCAATCCATTTGTCACAAACTATTTTCCAAGGCAAGGGTTGGAGTGCCAGCTAGGCCAGGTGCCTTGAAAAAGCACAAGGAGTGTTGCAGATCAACGAGTAAGAAGTAAGTACTGTCTTGAAAGACCCTGGGTTTCAGTTCCCTTCTGAAGGGTGAAACACTGCATGCAAGGTTGAAAATGTCAGAGCAGTCACCTATATCAGCAAGTAAATTGGGAGCTGCTGGTGGTAAAGGTATTCAGAGAAGCATGGGGGCTGCTGTCTGGGCACGGTGTCGCTTATCTGACTGTCTGTCAGGTTCGCTGGGCGGTTTCAGTTGTGAGGTGGGACTTGCTGATCAGAGAGCAAGTTTTCTATGAGAACATGACCTCTGTTTGAATTTTTCAGCAGAGCCTGGGAAGTGTTACAAGCGTCAGTGCTTGTCCTGGCTGCTTCTGCAGAAAACAAGAGAGCTCCTGGGCACTGGGTCAGGGAGGAAAGAGCTTGGATGGGGTCTTCTGGAGCTTCGGAGAGCTTTCTTACACTGGATGTCTGACGCTCCCGTAGGGCCATGAACACCTTGCTTCCTGCTTCTTTATTCAGCTGAGTTTGAGTCAATGCAGTTATTCTTTCCTCCCTTTCAGAAAGTGTAAAATATAATAAAATATTTGAAATGTGGGCTGGGGAGGGTCAGTCCAGGTTACACCATGAACCTGGCTTTGCTCCTCACTCAGCACCTTCCCCAGGGCAATTGTTCTTGGTCTGATCTTTGCTTGGTTTCCTAAGGTAAAGGCAAAAGTGCAGCTCTTCAGAGGGGTAATGTTAAGGTGTTATTACTGGGAAATTTATAAACAATTATTTTTTCTTAGAGTTGGTGGTATTTCTAAGCAAGTTTTCCTTACCCACGTGTGTGCAAGATCTTAATCAGCAGCTGTGGCATTTTTTTTTAAGTCATCCATAGCTTTCCAGTGTAGGTCATCTGGGCCAGGTCAAGCGAAAGTCTGTCTTGTCACTGTTCAAAACTGCCTAAATGTAAACAAGAGGTCCTTGTAGCCCTTGTTGAGGATAAAAATCCAGCCCATGTTTTCCTGTGGGGACACATTTGTAACCACTTTGTTGGTAACTTAAAGCCATTTGTCTTGAAATCTTCCTGTTTTGTCCAGTAGTGACTGTTTGCTCACTTTGTTTTTCCGGACAAGACATTTGTAGGTGTTTCAGAGCAGGCAGTTTGTGAACAGTTCTCCCCAGCTTTCATACGCAATTGATTTTAGTTAAGCTTGAAAAAAAAAAAGAATTTAAGGGAGAAAAAGCAAAGCGGGGCTAAGGCATTACCTCAATTTTTTGGCCTTTGTGTGTTAGGTCAAAGGTTTTGGGAGAACAATTCCTCAGTGCTCTTCCTCCAGTCTTTTCCTTGACATCTGGGTGCAGGTAGGACATCATGCTCTCTCCACCAGTAAAGGGGATTGGCAAGTGCCTCTGCTCTCAGATTATTAATTCCCCACCCTCCCTTTCTTTTTTCCCCTTCTTTTCTCTCCCATCTTGCCTCATTCACTTTATCTCAGCCTCGTGATTGCTTAATGCCAAGCCTCGGGACAGTGCGATCCGTATGAAGGAAGGGTTAATGTTGTTTGTTTGTCAAAGAAGGGTGGGGAGCGCTGCAGCAAGGCTGAGATGAAAGGTACCACCGGGAAGTGGTTTTCTTGGCTGGGGAAGGTAGAAATTCTTCTAGCCTTGTGACCCAGTTGACTGGCTCCAAGCTCCACGCTGCTGCGAGGTCGTGAGCCCAAGGGCCAGGCCTTATTCTGTGGCTTTCGTCTGGAAGAGCTTTCCAGGAGCTAGCATGTAATTTTCACTTAAAGTCTCATCATCATTGTTCACCTGAAGAAAGTCCTTTTGTTCTGACCCTTTTGTGCACAGCCCTCATCTGAAGTTTCCCCAGGGTGCCCGGCCAGGGCTGCTCATTTCCATGGCCACGTGGACAGCAATGCAAAACTTGCATGATTTGAAGTTCCTCTCTGAACGAATAATTATTTTTGACTTGGCAAGTACCATGCAATGTCATATTCCTCTTCCTTTGAACAAAGGAGTAGTTTTGTCTCTCTTGGACTCTGTAAAATTCCAGTACTGAATGTGTTTTCACTGCATAGTACTTTGTATGTGAACACAAAATGAGTGAGAGAATATCTGAAGCACTAACTAAGGGTTTTTGGAAGTGCAGGAATTGAACTGGGCCTTCTGATTCACCTGTGTGCTGTCAAAGCTGACCGTAGCTCTCATATCCAGCATGTACCACGGTATTTATTTAATCTATGTTGCAGCTACCGTCATTGATGTGATGCCCTATTGTGTTCAAGGCCAGGTGGTATGGGGCTCTGGGCAGCCTGGGCTCATGGGAGGCCATGGAATGGGTTGGAACTGGATGGTCTGAAAAGGTCTTTCCAGCCCCAGCTGTCCTATAATTCATTATCTCTCTGCTGTGTAACAATTCACTATGAGAGGGATGGATTTGGTGAAAGGTTTGATTCCTACAGGTCCTATCAGTAAGCTGGTTTTGGTCTTTCTAGCGTGAACTTTGCCTGCTGGAGGTGCGTTGGCTGGGAAAGGAGTGACACAGTGCTCACCAGGATGACAGCTAAAAGTAGGTGAAGTTTTGTAGTCACAGTTAACAGGAAACGGTGGAGACTGTACCGAACCAAGAATGAAAGCAGGAGTGGGTGTTTGGATATCTTGAGAAATGGTTTTCCTTTGGCGGGATGAGGGGGTGGGGAATACACCGGGCAGAAGATTCAGAGATTGAGAGAGAAACTTTCCAGAGTGGCAACTTTGGGGTATCGTTGCTCTGGCTGGTGTAGAAGAGCTCCAGTGATGGTACTGCGGGTTAATTCAATGCAACTCTTTTATTTCCTTTGTGCAAATAGCTGTTAACAATACAGAAGGGAGGCCTAACTGGCCTCTCTCATGGGCAATACGTAAAATGATTTTTTTCAAAAAGCGTCATTGTGTTATGTGTGCTTGTGCAGACTTAAGTTTATTTTACACCACAGGGGTTCAGAGAGCTGGTTGCCAAAATAGGGCAACCTGCTGGAATTTAGGTCTTTATAGAAAATGCCCAAACTTGTGGTAACTTCAGTGGTACACAACCTCACTAAGTGTTGGAGGGGATGATAAAGTATGTGTTGCAAAATAAGGAGTGGTTGGTTTTGAAACCTAAATAAATTTCATTATTGGATTAATTACACAAAAGGCTCAGCAGTAGAAATGGGCATCCCTTTGGACGGGGTTGCAGCTTTCTTGGGCTGTCCACATTGCTCAGTAGAGCACTGCAAAAGTGCTGGGGCTGTGGAGTGAAGCAGCTGGTGCCACAGACCTGACATCTACCCAGTGGGCTTTTCAGGGGGCTGACACTGGACCAGACTCGATCTGTTCCTGTGGGCTGGTAGCTGCTGGGCTTCGTTTCATCAGAGAGGAATCCGGCTGATGTTTTCTGAGACTGCTTCACAATGAGAATTAAAATGTATTAAGTGAAACCTATAGGGACATTTGCCCCAAGAGCACTCTCCAGATTTGAGCTAAAAAGCTAATGACACCTTTAAAGCCTGTCAGTGCAGTCTGATTACAGTCACTCCTGATGTGTGAACGTGCCAGCAGTCGAGCTGGTTTAAGTGACACCTTTGTTCAGAGTGAGCTCTTGAACTTCTCATGTTTATATTTTCATTGCTTTTAGAAAAATCTTAAATGACAGAAGGGCTATTTCTATCTGTTACATACTGGTTCCCAAGCCATAAAGAGCACAGAGATGAGTTTTCTAAATTCCTTCCAATCCCAAAGTTTCTTCCTCACTTTTTCTTTGCTAGTGTAAATGTTCTCCTGTGAGATCTTTGATAACATGATATGTACTTACATCTCAGAATCGCTTTCATGAAAAGTTTTAAAAAAAATAAGTATTATAATCAGCGAAGCATCATAAATAACTTTTATGTCTAAATCAAGCTATTAAAAGCTTTTTTATTTTTAAGTAGATAGGGGAATAAAATAGCTGCATAGTTCATAAAGTGGTATACTATTACTGCCTGCTGTGCCCATGAATTATGCCAGCTTTTTACACTTGTGAAGTAAAAAGCGGATTAGAACTGTGATCAATGTATTATCCTATATTTCTTATTGTGCATTATATTTCCTTTTTGAGAACCTTTGTAGACTAAATGGCTACTAATGACATAATTACAATTGTTTGTCACCACCATAATGTGTGATTTCCTATCTCATCATGAAGATGTAAGTTAGATAAAGGAGGAGTTTTGGCAGGAAGACAAAGTGCAGTGATTTATTAAAGACCAGATGTGGTTGTTAAAAGCTTTTCTGCAGAAGGCTCAATTGAGTAATGTGAAATAGGAACGAAAGCTCTGAACACCACAGTCAGTGGTTCTTGGTGTGAGTGACACAGTTGCTCATAGGAGCATGACAAATTAGCTGCATGTTTTATTGTTGTGTACAAATTTATGTTTGAATTTAAACAGCATAAAAAGTTCCAAATTGCTTATGCCATTAAGATGGATGTTTAAAGGAAATAATTACGCTGAAATGTAGTGGATGACTTGAAAACCTTGAATTGCGTGAAAACAGCTCAAGATCTTAAGTCAGAAAATCTCAGGTTTTTGAAAGAAGAGGGGTTACTGAGGCAGTTGACAGCAGCAAAAGGAAGAGTGGTGGAGTATTAATGAGCTTTGTTTTGACACGGGCAAGACACCAGTGCGAATCAGCGTTGCCCCATGGCAGTGGAGCTGAGGACTGGGTGCGTCCGTGTGCCCGCGGGCCGGCCTTGGTGCATCCCCGCAGGCCGGGGCTGCTCCCGAGGAAGGAGTGCACACAAAGAGCTGCCAAGCAGGGTGTTTGTGTTGTGTGCTGGCCATAGGGAAATGAGGGGCAAAGCCTCAGAAAGGGCAATTAGGGAGGAAATAATTTGTTCTTCAGCTCTGAACTTTTGCACTGAGCCGTTCGGATGTGTTTGCAGAAGAGCTGCGGCCAACCCCTGTCCCACGGGAACGTTGTCACAATGCTTTTCCCGGTCCTTACACAGCACTGTCTCGTTGCTTTTTTTTTTTTTTTT
>WBMW01003346.1:91201-125114 GCA_013396635.1 Penelope pileata
GCTTTCCACAGCACGTGGGCCTGGTGCTGGGACGGGCCCTGTGTGGGCCCCGTGTCGGGACAGGCCCCGCGTGGGCCTTGCGCTGGGGGCTGCTGGCACTGCTGCTTGGGACCCGCGGGCCGGAGCTGCCCTCGTTAGCTGTCTGCAGCTCCTGCTGCAGCTCGGGGCTCTTGTTGCTCTGTTGCAACTGGGATTCTGCTGAGCACATTCCTGTCCCAGGTACAATACTGTTAATTACTGCTATTGATGAGCACTGTTAATAGTGAAGGGGTTTTATTGTGAGGAGGTAGGACTTTGGAAGCTAGAAGAACACTTTTCCTTGTCTTTTGCTGCTCTCAAATGTTATTCCTGTATAAGGTCAAGATACTCAGGCTAGAATATAGAATGAGAGTTTTAAAGCTTTTTCCCTTATTTATTTTAGGGGCCTTTACACTTATTTTGACCTTCCTGTGTCTTGCTTGAGATATCTAGCCATGGCAGGTGGTTGATAGGGGGTGGGGAGCGAACGAGAGAAGTGATCAGAGAACAGCTTCTGGCAGGCATCTGAAGTGCTTACATGCCATTTTTGTGGTCTGGGAATTCTGCTGAAATTTTGTGAAATTGGCTTTATTTGAAGAGCCCGGTGCTGCTCTTGGTGAGGCACTTTCCTGGTTTTGCAGCTTACTGCGATGTTGGTTTCCACTGAATTCAGTACAGCACAGGAAGTTCGAAAAGAATATGAAAATATAATAAAACAGAGCCCAGCCTTTTTGTGAGTCTCTCATCAGATTCTGGCCTAAGATTTTTTTTTTTAATCATTATTTTATCTGAACTGGTAAGCCCATCCCCTTTTATGAATAGAGTTTAAGCTAACTTTGAGTTTCCTGTCTTCCTGTTTAATCCAGACCTTTATCATTGCTAGCAGACTAGGAAAAATACTATTGTCTCAAAGTCTGGGATAACCGAAAGTCCGGTTTGGACACACTCAATTTAATGACTGAAAAGCAGCATTTTTCAAATGAAGTTTTGTTTTCCCCTGTACTTGACATCATTGTTCTTTACCCCTGCTCCCCACACAGTCAGCAGGTTGCTGTTTTCCATATGAAGTGCATCTTTTTTTCCCTGGATCCTCTTTCTAAGCCTCTCTTGCTTTCCTCTCCCCCAGAAGCACATTGCATTACTGCAGGCATCACAGATTCAGTGTCAAAGTGTCACACTTAGCTTTTTCGTGGTAGATATAAGAGCTGAAATACCAATCCTGGATTGCCCTGCACCAATGGCTGGCTAGCTGATTAGTGTGGAGAAGTCTACACTAAGAGAGGACAACTTTAATCTCCTCGTGACCTGTAAGAGTTCTACCTCCTTGCCTTTGGTTCTCCCCCAGTGAATGGGCAGTTGGAGTGACTGATACGGAGACTGATATGGAGGCTAAGGCAGCATCGTGTAACATCTCTTGGTGGCTTCTTGTCTTCCCATGGGTGTCTTGAGTGTTGTAGTAGCTTCTGGCATTGTCATCTGGAGTCATTGTAGTCCACTTAAAAGGAACAAGCGGCAGACAAACCTTCCTCTCTGCTCGGTCAGGTTCACCAGGAGATGCCTTTTGGAAGGGATGGAGATCGTAGCAATGTAAGAGAAATTCCTGTTGACATGAAATGTAGCAGAAAGGAATAGGCAGTATTTGGGAAGCTATTAAACTCCTAGCATGGATTTTTTTTTTTTTGTGCTACAACTGTCCTTTGGTCAGCAAGGCAGTGCCCTTCCCCAGAGGTGGGGAGGGCCCACCTGAGGAGTGCAGCTGGGAGGAATGGGGCTGTCGCAGCTGGAAACAGCACTGCAGACACCACTGAAGTCTCTTAGCCTGAATAATAATTACATAGGAGGATCAGTAAGGTTGGGTGAAAATCACTTTTTTTAGGGCAAAATTTCTCTTAGGAAGGTCACTTGCAGTATTCTCACTATGTGTTTTTTCTTGTTTTGATGCCCACTTCTGTGAATTTGGTAACATGTTGTGTATGTAGAGCTTTTCAGCCGTACTGAAGTGATTCTGGATAATTTGTATTCATTGTTAATTTTAGTAACTGCGCTGAGGTTTGAATTACACTAATCAACTTTTCTTGTAATTTGTATAATTTACATACTGTACACACACTGCAAATGCAGGACTCTGATGCAAAACAAAGTTTAATTAGCGTAACAGGGCACATCAGCCTTCCAAGTGATTGATTTGTGAGCGTGGCAGAGATCTGTGGTAACAGCTCAGAGCACGAAAATGTCCAGTGTTCATGTGGACTCTGTGTTTGAGATGAGCATAAACAGGCCATTGATTCATGACAGGCACTGTTCATCCATCAGTTGAACCTTCCTCCCCAGATCTTTGATCCGAGTGTGAGGAGACACTGAGAAGTTAGCAGATGCCTTAGTTTCTCTGCTTGCTCATGTAGCATCCCAGGGATGGAAGAAGGGGCTGGGGATGCTTCACTGGCATTCGTGCTCTGCTCCTGCCCTCCTGTCCAGCTTCCCCCTGCACAACCACCGAGTTTCCCTCCTGAAGGGCTCGTGTGGCCACTGATGTGCACGATCTACCTGCGAGCACTGCGCTGTTTTGGAGAAAGGGTTTGAAATTTGGTCATTTTAAAAACAATTATCTGTGGTTCCTACCTTGTGGCCTAAAATCACTCTCTCAAAAACTGTGGTCTCACTTTCTTAGTTTTAAGTGTTTTTATTTCTCTGGTTGTATTATGGAAAGACCTCTGCACTGAGATGGAGACTGGTTATGTAAAGGGAAGGCAGTTAAACTGTCCATGTTACAAAATCATCATGGATGTGGAAAGCAAAAAATGTGGGGAAAGAAAAAAATAATTTTGCCTTTGTTTGTTGAAAATGTTTCAGTTACTCAGATGGCATCTGCAACAAATGCAAAACAAAAGATTTACATTGAAATGTAACTTTGTTAAAGAAAGCAGTATTGATCCTTCAGAGCAAATATGTTTAACTGTTTTGTTTGTTTTTGTTTAGTTTTGGTTTGTAATTTTAAAGTGCTCAGCTGAATTGAAGACAAAAGTGATGAGAGTATAACAAACCTGAGGACGTGCTTGATTTGGGGTGAGAACTGTGATCAGTCAAAAACCAGGGCTGTCTGTTAGCAGCAAACTAATTGAGTCTGCACGTAAAGTGTTGTGTGTGTGCTTGCCCTGGCTTTGTGCAGCACTTGTCCAGCTGATCTCCCGTCTCCTGGCCTCCTCCCCAGCCTGTTCACACATCTCGTGGTGCTGTGTCTGCCGATGCACCATGGGTTTCTTCTCTGCAGAAATGCTCTCGCTGTGTTAGTTATGGCTTGGAGCTCTCCTCTGTCATCCTTACAGGGCTTTAATGGCAGGGAGAAGTTTTAATGTTGATTTTTGTAGGCATTATGTTCGTACCATTGTTACCTAATTAGCATCCTTCGTACATTTGTATCTGACATCGGATGGGCGAGTGTAAGTGAAATGGACTCTGAACGTTTTATGAGGTGTTACTGTGAAACTACTTCACTCATCATTACTTAAAAGCCAGAGATTTGGCCTTAGGTATTACATCATGTGAAAACCAGTAGACAAAAATGGTGATCAATTTTTTATTATAATAAAGTTTTAATATGAGGCATTTTTAGATATGTGTCATGAATATATGAGTCATGTATTTCACACCAAACCAAACCTATTATGATTATATTTCTACTTCAAGGGGTTTTCAGTTTTTAAATACTAAATTTAATTCTGTGGTTAAAAATGATTCATATTCAAATCTATTTTTATGCTGTATAATTAAATAAGAAAATATTGCTTGTACCTACACTTTTACTATTCTGGGTCGTATTATAATTATTTCTTTAATTTGACCCATAAAAACAGTCCATTTCTTCATTAGTAAATTACAAGGATATCGCAACAGAAAAATGAGTTTTGAAGGTGTCTTACCATATCTAATGGGAATTTCAGTTTGGGATTTTCTCATTTCTTTCATTTGTTCCTTTTGTAAAACATGAAGATACTTTCTAGGTAAATTAATCCCTTCAAAGGAGCAAAATAACTTCCTTTTTGGAAAGGGTTATTAGACACTTATTCTTTATAATCTTAAATACCACTTGTGTTAGGCTGAACAATGCATGAAAAAATTACACTAGTATAAAAAAAAAAAAGAATAATAATAATAAAAAAAAGAATGATTGCCTACCAGAGCCAAGTATCTTACAATTATATGGTCGTGGAAAAGTGAGCTTTCTACTGGGAAAAACGTGATCTAGATTCCCATGAAATTTCTAAGTGTAAGTATTTTTGTAAATTAGGTTGTTCCTAGTTAAACAGGTGGCTTTAAAGGCTGGTTTCACTGTTGTTTTAATCATAGTTTAGTTACCATGGAGAAATATGCAAGTTAGCATTTATACACAGAAGTGAAATTTATGCTGCATAGATAATAGCCTAAATTTAGCATGACTTAAGTTTACCACTTCCTTAAGAAAAAAGATATACACACTTTATTATTATACTATTGCACTATCAAGAAGTTTATTTCTTTAAAATATTTTAGAGTCGAAAAGTCGAATTCTTTTTTGTCCTGAAATGAGGACTGTTGCTGCTTTCTCGTTTTTGCTCCTTGCTTTTTGGTTTTCTTCATTTTCGGTCGATGTCTCAATTTTTAGGTTTAGATGGGTCGGGTGCACCGTGCAAAGCCGGTTCTAATTGCACAACTCCTGTGCTGCAGTTTAACGAGGGATGCTGCAGGGTGGAAATCTTTGGTTTAAAATTTAGAGGCATTTCAGCAGTCTGACCGGAGCTTACCAGAACGGAGATTTCAGTTACTGAACTGAAACAATAGCAGGAGAGGGACTAAAGCGTTGAGTCCCATCCTCGTGTCTTGGGGAGCAGGGGCTGCCTTGCTGTCCCCCGGCCGTGCTGAGCTGCCCTGGGGGGACGTTTCCTCTTGCCCAGTGCCCTGCCCCATTTAGCATTTATTTTCCAGCCCCTCGTCCTTCAGTGGCTGTGAGGCCGTGCTCCCGTTGCCGTGCCTGTAGCAGCTCGAAGCAGAGCTAAGTTTTCAAGGACAAATGTAGTAGAAGTAGCATGATCCAACAGGAGGTCCCCCAGCACACCGAGTGCAGCAGATCCCTTTCAACACCAGCTGTTCTCACAGATATAGATTGCTGCAGTGAAATTTTCTTAATATAATTCAGGAAGCTCTAGAGAATTCTCCAAAACAACTGTGCCAACAAGGAAAATGTTGAATTTTTCATCAGCTGCCCAATGCTGAGAGTTAGTGGGCAATCCGTTCATTCATGACCAGATGTTCAGTGTAGTAGTGCTCGGCAGTTACCGTGAACTCGTGGCCTGCTCGCCGCCGCTTGCAAGGACATTGGCAGCAGCCTGGCGCTGGAGAATTGGGCGGCGAGGGCTGGGCCGGCGGCGCGGTGCCCACCGGCACCCAGAGCAGGTAGGGCGATGGGGAAGAGCCATGGCAGGGGCAGGGCGAGGAGCTCCTTCAGCTGGCAGCTCTGTTCTCAGAGGAGAGCCGACAAGTTTTTATCTGGCCTCGTTTGAAAGGGAAGATTTATCTTTTTCCGTGCGCGGGGGGCTCGTGCTTAATGTTGTGTGTTGTAACGTTGGTTTTTTCCCCCCCTTCTTTTTATGTCCGAATTGTAGGAAGCCGGGTGACAGCTAACTTTGCACAGCTGTGTGTGTGCGTTGGGGTGGGGAAGGTCAGGGTGGTGGTGGCTCCCCGGAGCCCTGCCCGCAGCTGAAGCGAGGCACAGCAGTTGCCTCCTGTGTAGCATCATCTTTTTGCTCATGGTTTCTTTCATAAAGATGCATTTATGCCTTATGCCATTTCAGCGTGTTGTGTTAGGCACTAGTACGCAGAAAAAAATAGTATTGAGTAGGAGTTCTGGAATAAACAGTGTGATTTTCTACTTTGAAAAGGATTCTTCCTTTAAATGATTAACTGTGTTTGATTCTGGGTATGCCAGCTGGCTAGGAGAGGGAAGGCAGGGTTTGATAATGTTTAGTTTTTCTTAGATGTTACAAGAATCTTAATTCCTTCCTACATTGTATTTCAAAATAATATAACTATTGATTTCAAAGTGGAGTTGTCGATGAAACTGCTATTATCTTATGCTGTCATAATAGCCGTACTTTCTCAGTTTTCTTTCATGAGCAAGGGGAAAAATCCCTTTCTGTAAACGCGACAGTTCAGGCTTCTAACTTTTAGGCGTGCTGTCGAGGAGGAAAAATCTCTCATACCATATTTTTGAAAATGATGGCACTTGTGACACCGCACACAGCTTTTCCCAGTGGCCGGGCTGGGCTGCCAGGACCTGCACGTTCTGCTCCCCAGCGGTGGTTTCCCAATTCCTGCACGGCTGCTCCCGGGAGCAGAGGCAGCCCCGTGCTGCTCGGTGTGACAGCCACTGGCAGCGGTGTGACACTGGCCCGACGGCCATCGGCGTTAGAGCCGAGCCCTCCCGGTAATGGTGTTTGCTTTGGCAGGGCTTTCTGGCTCTAATTTGTGAAGTTGCAGCGAAACCCTCCCTTTGCATTTCCTGCCTGGGGAGAGTAACCTTGTTGCACGTTGTGGTCGGCCCTGGAAATTCATCTTTTTTATGCTGGTGAAGTTGAGCTTGACCTGTCCTCTTAAAGGGCAGGGGAAAGTTGTGCAAGCGAGCCCTCCTGCTTGTCCACTTAGGAGCAGCAGCGACAAAATAGCTAACAATAAGCTGGAGGATTAAAATGAGGGTAAATAGACGTTCATTGCTTTCTCTCTCTCTCTTTTTTTTTTTTAAAGGAAGGATGGCAGCGTAATAGTCTTGTTTCCATTGATGATAACTTGCTGATAGAAAAATGAGAACAAGTTTACAGTAGCTTTGACATTAGTTACCTTTATTCAGCATGCTCCAGCTGCATTGAGCCCTCAGGAAGCCTTCACCATGCACACAGTTTGTTCTTGGGTGTGAAAGCAAACAGTATTTGAGTTGGCAGTAACTTCCCTTTTAGAGAAGTTTGCTGCCTCGGCAAGAAACCGCAGCGTGAGCTTTCTGCTGTTGAATGTTTCCACTGGCAGGATGGCCTTTTTCCACATTTCCTTGGTTTAAGGAAACAGATTTTGAACTTTTTTTTTTTTTTTTTTTTTAAGACAAAATGCCAACATTTAACAGCTGGAGTTAGCATGTAATTTATGGTTTCTACTTTATACTCTTTCGGATGTATAGAAATTAAAAATCTGCAATTATTCTGAAGTTATGCGAGTTGTTGCAAAAGAGCGATTAAAAAATAGGACCTTTGTTATGAGGATTTCAAGAAAGCCATTGTTATCTAAACAGCTATTCTTAATTACTCTTTCTTTAATGACTTTTAATTGTTATAATTTACTTCTGTTATTACACCTACCGTATAGGTGATGTTTAAGGAAGCCCTTTGTTTCTCCCCTTTGATTAACAAGGAGGAGTTTGTGCAATTGGACCACTTTACTATTATTTTTTAAAATGATTCTTTTATGCAGACTTGTTTGTCCTCTTCTGCACGAATCCCCCTGCTGCAGCAGCTCCCTTCGGGTGTCTGAGCAGGGAGAGCAGAGCAAGGCTTGGAAGCTGCACCGTGCCCAGCTGCTGCTCGCCAGCACCAGGGGCTCTGAAATCTGGCAGAAAAGACATCCAGATGCTGAACGGACCCACGTTCACCTCTGTTTGCTCCCTTTTGGGATGGCCTGTTTTCTACTTAGCTGAAATCCTGCATATGCTGCTTGGAGTTTAAAATGCATCTTATTGGCTGCAAATTTCAGATCCCAGCCTCAGCAGCTAGAATTAGAAACAGATCAGATGCAGGAAATTAATGCAGTCAGCCAATAAATTATGGAGCAACAGTCGCCATAAGTACTGCGGTGTTTTTGTTCTGTCAGTCGGGGGATACTGGTTTTGTTTTGCTGAACATCACTCAGCTAACATCTGTATAAACACGGAGAACACATCACAGGTCTTCAGAAAGCAAGCCTCACAAAGGAGGCTGCGCAGAGTAGTTTCCCTGGTTTCACAAGCGGGAGAAGAAGGGAGGGGGGAAAGAGAAGGGGAAGGACTAAGTAAATACATTATCCACAATGCTGTTCACATTAGAATCACTTAATTTGTATTTTAGATTTAGGGGTAAAAAGATGTTGCGATGATGAACAGCAGTGTTTGAGAAATGTTTATTTTTTTATTTTGGGAGACAGTAGCCGTTTGTCATTTTTATCTGTGCGACTTGTAGACTTGATTGGATTTATTATGTATGCTGCATGTTTATGGCATTTTTATTGTACGCTGTTAATTTGTTGTAACTGCTGCCACTTTCTTGCCAAGGACCCCTTGAAAGCAAGTATGTGTCAACAGTTACCTTCCAGTTTAATAAACTTATTGCTACTTCTCTTAAGTTTGGTAGAGGCCCTGGCTGTGCCCTGCTGACTGCGAGCTTTTTAACTCTGTTGTAGCTGAAGCAAGTTGATATGACTCAGGCGTAGTCCTGCAGCTTACGTGTTTGAAGTTAAAGCTCTGCCTTTAATTACGTTTTAAACAAAGCAACACTAGCCTACAGATATGGTCAGTGTAGTTTATGGCAAAGTGAGAACAAGGAAAAAAATCTCATGCATGTTTTAAGTAAGCAAGTCAATCACCTTTTAAGATAAAATAGAAAATGACTTTTAAATATGATGCTAATGGTGAAAAACTAGATTACATCTCTCTCTATTTTTGAAAACCAGAAACATTGATAAATTATCTGAACAGGATTAGAGTGCAGTTAATGGTAATAAAGCTGATCAAATTTGTATGACGAGGATTAAGCAAGCTGAGATTTCATTTACTGCACAAGATACAAGAACAGAAATAATCCCAAAGGAAAAAATCATGTGCCGTAGATACATATTTATGGCACAACTGGAGGTAGAACTAAAAAAGTAGATTAAAGGTGCTTTGTGGTAAACTAATGGGTAAAGCAGATACATTTTATTTTCATTCTGTTTTTAATTTCTTTGACTTTATTATTGCTTACTGTTGATGCCTGGTCTGTGAGGTCAGCTCTGTTATTAACTTTCTCAATAACGAGGCTGAAGCATTCTCTGGAAGATAAGCAGGAGTTCTTTGAATGGATGGAAACCGCTCTGTCTCCTTCCTTGCTGTGCTCACGGGAGTGTGGTCATCAAGCTCACGATGTACGGTGATGGGTGGTGGGTGCTCTGGGTGAGACCCACAGCTCCCCTCACCAGCAGTTCACTTGCTGTTGGGCTGTAATTTGCTGGGAAGCTGTGCGAGGTGGCTGGGTTTTAGCGTTTGCAAAAGGCAGTGTGCAGCCTTACTGCCTTCAGGCACAATGTCTACTTAAACCCGCAGGTCCCACGGTGTCCTGCAAGAGCCCTGCGTTGAGATCCTTTCTTGAAAAGGCTTTGCTGTTGTTGTTGATTAAACCTGCCTGCTTCCACTCTGAATATTTCATGTCCAAAGACCAGTTTGCTCAACACTGCCATACAAGGCAAACTGAGATTTTGTTCAACTCATTTCATCTGTGGTATGAGCTGGTTTATTAGCTCTCCACATGCTTAGCCTCAGAGTTATTGTATTCACCTCCCGTTCCACCTTGCCCATCACTGTGTGCATATTTCATACTGTAATGGTTGTCCATATGTGTGCTGAGAAATTGCACCTGCTTTATCCAGCACCGCAGCACTACCGAGGGAGATACCTGATTTGTATCCTGCTTTTGTTAAGAGCTGATGTAATGCTGATGGGCCATACAGTGCAGATCCACAAAGTGGAAAGACCCCTCACTGGGCGATTTTGATACACTTTAAACAATCGCATATTGCCAATACATGTGTTGGCACTTACATGTATGTGCACACGTGCCCTCTGCCATACTTCCACTACGCTTTGTGCACACATATGAAGGGCGGCATTTTATCTATGACAGCGTGGAGAGCAGTGACTTGAAAAACAAAAAAATCTTTCTTGCTTTTCTGTCAGCTTACTCTAGCAATAGTATTTCTGATAGTTACAGGTGCTCTTCTTAAAGAGCCTATTAAAAAGTGCCAACTTTTTAATCAAAGATGTGTTCCCAATTTATAGCATGGGCAGTGATTCAGTGGTGTGCATTGATTGAATGTGTGTACACACAGAAACACGGGGCACTGAGATCGCAAGAAGCGGTCTGTGTGAAGGTGGGATGTTCGCAGTGGGATGAGAGACCCAAATCTCTGCTCAGCTTTGGAGTGCCAGGCTGTAAGATCTCTCCCTGCCCTAGTATATACAGAAGAGTTCGTGCCTGACTTCGTACTTGGCTGGTTTGTACTGCAGTAGAAAAAGGTGTGGTACAGTTCTGTGGTAGCTTCCACAGTTAAACTGTATTTTACGTGTAGGTGACTTGTACATACGTGGCTTCTTCCATGTTTAATTCCATGGTTTGTGTTGGCAGGAATGTAACCTTTCAGTGTGTAGAAGCATCACATTGAATGGGTCCCAGTCTGGAGCTCATCAGGTGAAGGGAACTGAAACATTGCCTTGCATTTAGAGGATTGGCGATTGAGTCCGTGTGGTTTAAGATGGCTTTTTGCCCTCGGGATCATCCTGTGAATCCTTCAATTGGTGCCCTGAGCTGCTTCACAGCTCCCTGTGGGTGCTCAGCAGGGTCTCTGGGTGCTGGTGGCCCCACTGCCCGCTCTGCTCCCGTTGATCTGGAGAAGTTTGTGGTGGGCTCCCACCCACTGCCATGGTGCCAGGCCCTACCGGGGCTGATCCCTCTGCCTCGTGAGATCTGCTGCCCTGCCAAACCAAAACAAGGACAGATGAACTGAGAAAATAGGTCTGATGTAAAGCAGGCAACTAACAAACATTGTTTGTTTTGTGCTTCCCCACCCTCGTGTTTAATTGTATAAATTAAATGTCGCGTCAGTCTGCCTGAGGTGTTGGCATCCCATTCAAATTTCAATTACTGCCATTAAGGTATATTTACGCAGTGCAGGAATATGGGGAGAACGTATTTATGGCAATCTTTTATTGCTAGTTACGTCCTAGAAAAATAACACTGAAGTGCTGAATCGCTAAGTTTAAGCAAGTTTTAAGCTTGAGCAAGATTTCTTTTCTCAGACAGAACGAGTCCTAGGCGGAACAAGACAGCAGTGAATTGTATCACTGCTCAGCTGAGGTCTGCACGGCAGTAACCATATATCGTTACTGGAACCACCTAAATAATTAATTGTAAGAAAACAACGTCGTTAAGGCTCGGGGGGGGGGCAAAAGAGAGAGGTGCAAGACTGAATTTTCTCATTGCCTGAAAATACCTTTAGCTATGATTTACCAAATCTCTACTGCTAAGAAGAATGTGATTGAATTGAGGCTGAAATTACGCTTCTGAAAGAACAAGCTTTTTTGTGCATCAAGCATTTCAGACAGTAAAACAATGCTATACCCAATGAATAATTAAAACATTAAAAAGAAAAAAAAATTCTCAATGTATAACTTAATTATATTTTTGAAGCCTTTGTACCCTTATGAAAAAATGTAAGGAATTACTTTTGTTTTTAGCTCCATTCATTATGAGAGAGGCTCCTGCAGTAAAACATGAAGTGTTGTGAAGCTCCGTGAACTCCTCGGTCACTTTCCAGGATTGTGCTACATGACCCTTAAAGTGTTGGTGATAGATTCAAGCGTGGTGGTTATTTTTTTTTTTTTTTTAGCAGTGGGTAAAAATATTTAAAAAGAAGAGAGTGCAAATGTTAGTACTGCTCCCCTGTGCATGCAAGACAGGGTTTATGAGAGAGAGGTGTCACTATTTAATATAATGAGAAAATAGTACTAATTTTTAGATTTATGTAAGTGAATAAGAACCTGTAGATAAAGTTGCAGCCACTCCAAAATACTCTTTTCTTCCTGACTTTCATACATGAGTGCATTTCAATTAATCAATTTTTTTTGAAATCTTGCAAAGACAGAAGGTTTTCCAGGCTGCCTCCTCAAGCTGTGGTGGACCCGTGGTTCATCAAGGTGATGCCATGCACGAGGCGCCTGCCCAGCAGCGCAGCTTCAGCTGCACCAGCGGTGGGTAGCAACGTGGTCTGCAGCAGCTTGGACGTGTGGTTAGATACAGGCCCAGAATGTTTGTGTGGGGAGATGACATTCACCAATGTGGTTGTTTTATGGGTGTCCTGCTGGTACCAAGTGTTTCTTCGTCTTGCAATGGGGAGGTGGGCTGGGAAGGGTCTTCTGGCTCATCTCATCCCAGCCCCTCGTTCCTGCATCCAGCGCTGCCTGGTCTGGAGAACTTTCCCTGGCCAAGCATGAGGTTGGCAGCTGCTCTGCTTAACCGAGAGCCAAGACTTTGCAGACTGTTGAATCGTTCAGAGGCGCGTACCTCACAGAAAGCACTCTTTTTTTAATTTTTTTTTTCCAGTTCAGTCAAATGTTGGGTTTTGTTTCTCACCTCTGCGTAATAAAATCAAGACTATTAGTAACAGAAGAACCTGTGGAAAGGAGAGGTTTTCCTCCTGTCTGCCACTTCATGCTTGGGTGTGAAACGAGCTGGGCTCACGTTTCTCCTGGCAGGCGCTTTGCTGGGTCCGAGGAGCCAGGAAGGGGAGGGTGGGCAAGGAGGGGCCCTGGGTGTGGCCGGGCTGTGCCCATGAAGCCCCTGCTTCTGTCTGTGGTGTGTGGCTGTGCCTGGGGAGCTGGGCAGCGAGCCCAGCAGGGCCCTGCTGCAACGTCCAAAGGTGGAATGCAGTAAGGGAACAGCTGGAGAAGTATCTGTGTGGGTTTTTAGCCTGTCCTTTCCCAAGAATGGCTGTCCCAGCTTGGGTCTTTATCCTCTGTGTCTGAGGAGGGATGCAGTATAGGGAGGGATGCAGGTGGTTAAGCAGAAATTGGTTGATGTTCTCCTAAGGGCTTCTTTGGGGCCTTCTCCCTCTGAAAGTACTTTTCTAAATGTTTTTGCATTTGAGATGGGAGATTTGTTTAATTTTGGGACTCCTTGGTACTCATCATACAAACCTTTGTTTTTTGGGTTTTTTTTTGGTAGGATTTAAGTTTTTCTGGTGGCTAGTGCTTGCTGCAATGACAGTGCATGCAGAGCTGCTACTAAAAATGCCTCCAGCCAGCGGGCCTTTGCTGTGTTTCAAAGGGTGCCTTTGGTGATGAGGATTTCAGAGTAGAGTCTGGATTTTTTTGTTGTTGTTAAAAAGTAGTTGAGGATGTGTATGGCCCATAAGAAAAAGAATAATGAATTCTTAAATATGGCATTACAGATTGAATGCCTTTGCTTCTGAATCACTTGGGTTTACTATCTAGAAGCTCGTGTTGTTTTCTTATTTGCTAGTCTCTCTGCAAACAGATTTACATTGTACTCAGGATTATTTAAAACCATAAACTCTTCAGGACATTTCAGCAAATAAACAGCAGCAGCAGCAATGTGAGCTGGAAGGAGGCATTAATCCTGCTGGTTGAAGCTCAGGGAAGGTCTCTCTCTGCAAGTGCTGAAGATTCTTGGTTTTATTTTAGCCATTTCAATCATGATTACGTTTCTGTTTTCTGTAGGTCCAAGCACATTGTGTGAATGTACACTATACTTAATAAAATATTCCTATTTCATACCAGCAATATTTACAATATTTACTTTGTTCCTGTTAGTTTGCATTTAGCTTTGCATGTTTTTTTGACTTCTCCTTCACATCATTGCAAGCTTGGATGGCTTCATCTAGAGGCAAAGTCATCAGATCATTTAATGTGACTGAAAATTCTTGAGCACCTTTTCAGTGATGCCACTGGTTTTCATTTCTCAAGTGCAGTGCAACCCTTCATTCCGAGCTGATATACCTGACATATCAGAGGGGAATCTCTGAGAAGAGCACAGTTTTCGAGGATATCATATTCTTGAGCTGTGAAGACACATTGGCATTGAAGTCTCAGGCATTTCTACCCGAGGCGTTAAAAATCTCTGTGAAATTCTGTAGTGCTCCTGGAAGATGTTGCTAATTTTCTCTTACTTGTTTTTAGACTTCTCTGGTCCAGAGAATGCCTGTTTGGGCAGGAATGTGTTGGAAGCTGAAGGTCACTCTTTACATCTTCTAGATTACAGAATATGCACAGTTGGGAGTTTTCCATCTTTTTTTTTCCCTCCAAACAGAACAGTTTCCTAAGCAGACATGTTTTGATGATAGCAAGCTAAGTGTACACATTGTACAGTGGTATTTTGCCACATTAATTACCTTGTCAAATGTAATAGGTAATTACCACATCAAATCACCTTCTTAAGTTACATGGAATCATAACTTTCTAAGTTATTAAAAAACAAACAAACAAACAAAATCCCAGAAGCCAAAGGGCAACATCACCACAAACCTGTCTCTTTCTCTTCTAAAATAAAACACGTGTATGTGTGGGAAGACAGAAGCCAGCCTGTGTTTTGGGATATGGTGAAGTCGTCTTGATGACTGCCCTGGGCTTGTCACAAGGTATCTCTGGACTCAATGATTCAACACACTGTGGGGCTGTAGCCTGCCCACAGGAAAAATAAAAAGCAGAGGAATTGGGTCAGGCAGGAAAGACCTTTTTATATAATTTTGGATCCTCTCGTACATGGAGGCACCAATACTTTTAGTCTGAGTTTAAATGTATTTTGTGTCTTTTGTCCAGTGGTGCCAGAAGAAGGATGTGAAGAGTGGCAAATGGAGGTGGTGAGGCTTTTGTTTGTGTTTTCTGGTGTGCCTTGAAGCGCAGCAGCAGCAGGCTATGGGTGATTGCTGATTGTGTGGATCAATGCAGTGGAATCATCACTTATTTTAGTTTGCATAGTGATTTATGCCTAGCCTGAAGCCAGTCTTTTGAGGAATTTCATATGTAGATTTTTGCCCAGTCTGGGCCACGCTGGAAGGAGCGCTTCTGTGTCACCAGCAATACAGAGGAAGAAAATAGCAAGCTTCAGTTATTCTTTATTATCCAGTAATTAGCCAAATGGCATTGTGATAAAACTCTGCACTAGATTTGTGATACCGTTGTAGTGCTTTAACTTGTACCGAGCATGTGCAATAGAGAGGTGCCCATAGGGACTGGCAGTAGTGTGAGGCAAGCCCTTGTCTTTCCTTGCTGTAGCAGGAGGGGGTTTAGGGAGGGGAGGTAGAAAGTGTACATTAAAGTGTCGTTGTGAATGAGCAGACAGAGAGGGGCTGAACTAAAGGGGGCTGAGAGGACCTTTCCCAAAGCATGTGTCTGCTTTGATCCTGATTAATTATGGTCCTGACATTGCTTGTACTAACACACACAACTTCGCCAGTTCTGAAGTCCTAAGTAGGTCCCAGCCTCTTCCCGTGTGTTTTGTACAGTTCAGCTAGCAGCTCACATTGCAGATAAATTAGCTTAAGATTCTTCCTGCTCTTTCTCCTTTTAAACTTAAGGGTATTCCAGTGGGGATGATAGGGTGAGTGGGCCACATTGGCAGACAGCCTGGGAGGCAGAAGGATGGAGGGAGAGGAGGGGACGGCCTCTCTGGTGCTGTGGCTGCTCAGGTGGGGTTTCCCCATCACCCCAGCCTCTCCCCAGCAGCAGGGCCAGCCCCTGCTTTCTGCAGTGGGACTTGAGTGCTGCCATCCTCCAACTGCATGCCGTGGGGGTGGCAGGGGAACTCCTGCCTCCTCTTCTGAAACTGTGGGTGAGATTACTTATTTTTTTTTTCTTTTTTTAATGTTGTTTGGTGGTTGCTGCTTCCTCTTGCCTAACATTTCTTAGTCAGCCTTTGGGGAGAACCTGCCCCAAATGGGAAGTGCAACCGAATCCATTGCAAGCTAACAGTTAAACTGACAGAAGGACGTTCGAGTTTTTAGTAGTCACTGCTTACGGTTGGCCCAGGATATGGAAGGATCCTTCTTCACACTCTGCCTGGGCAAGGAGGCTGTGGCAGCGTGTCCGCGTGACGTGGCCGAGCATGGCACAACCTGCTCTGAAATAAACTCGGTGCCTCTCTTCTCCTCGTCTGTCTGAATACCCTGAGTTTATGAGAACAGAGTGCAAAATGTGTCGTGTCTTCATTTTTCCAACAGCTGGCACGTATAGATGATGTTGTTTAGGAGAAGGCCAGTCACCAATCCATCCCCAGCCATGTGGAAAATGTTAGCGGTGCCGTATCTTGGATACAGTGCCGCTATTTTCCAAAGAGATGAATGCTGTTAAGTGTATCTTTCTGCGGGAGCTGAGCCTCCGTTTATGATTCTGGGATCTCTTTTTGATCTCTTCTTTCCTGCTCAGTGCTGACTGAGGTATTTCTGGGGTAGGTGCCAGAGTTGTTCCCTTGCTAATGATTCATGTGCCCTTCACATGTTGCACTGCAAAATGACATGTAACAGCGTGTACCCAGTATTTACGTTACACCGCTTTGGCTCCCAAAACATGTGCTTTCACTTTTATCTTGGAAGTTGCGCCATGCGGTAACAGATTTGTGGCACTACACTTGGTGAAAGTTGTTCGGAAATGGATTTCTGGGATGTTTGGGGCTGCGAGCAAGGTGGCTGTTGGGTTCGGGGAGGAGCAGGCCTGTTCTCGCTGGGGTCCCCCCCTCAGGGCCCAGCGGTCCCGACCTGCTCCCCGGTGCTGCCAGTGGCCTCGTTACTCGGCCTGCTCGTGACAAAGGGCGACCAACCACCACAACGTGAGAATTGAGGGCTACATAAATTCAACCGCTCCTGAACGCAGGTGTTTGTTTGCACCAGTCAGCTTTCTGGTGAGCAGCTGGGAGGTGGCAGCCATGGTGGATGGGACAGGCCTATGGTGGGGTCACCCCGCCATCGCTCACCAGTCTTCCAGCACTTGTGGGTTTTGCCGTGCAGGTACGGTGTGGGCTGAATTCCTGCAGACCTCAGGAGAGCTATTAGCCAGTAATGGCTTTAAACTGTCCTGGGGTGGTACTGCAGCGCGTGTCTCCTTCACCTTTGTGTGTAACACTTTCGAGTTTATTACGTTTTTCTAAATGACTCAGTAGCGCGTGCGAGGCTTTGGGTGGCCTACTTGAAACGCTCTTAGAAGGGTTTGCTTTTCAGAAAGAGCTAAGTGTTGCCCTTAGAAATTTGGGCTCCTTTACAGGTGGTAACGTATCTTCAGCCTGCGTAGGTAACTTAAGGATGTGCTCTGTTGGGTCTGTTGCCCCCTTTGTGTTTTGCTGTATGAAGCAAAGGCTTTGGAAATTTACAGATTTGTAATCATAATATAGGTACAAAACTGTGGTACACTCTGTAGTCAGTGCTGGATCAGGACCCAAAGTGAGGAATAAATGTAGGATCTGGAAAATATCATTCAACTTTTTGTACTCTTTCTTCATGTTTCTCCACCCAAACCATTCTGCGATGTGTAAAGCCCGTCTGGCCTTTCAGAGCTCACGTTGAGGAATCAGTTGTCCTAACAATACAATTTAGAAAGAGTGACAGGCACTTTTTCAACCTGTGATTTGTCTGGTTCAAGTTTCTGTTCTAGCAAATGTCATTTCTCCTAAGAGAAGGAAAATAAAATACCTTCTGAACCACTCTTTGTCCACAGGATTTATGTCCTGACGGATCCCGACAGTACGGCTCAATGAAGATGTATATGTTGTTTAAGAAGTGCTATTAAAAATTAATCCAATTTTCTGTTCTTCTGGTGTAAATAAATGACAAAAAAAAAACAGCTTAAAACAAAAATGGCCACTTTCTGAGTTTTATGCAGAATAAAAGGCTGTTTATCCTTTCTGTTATATTTTAAGCTGTGTTTTTTACTATTCGAGAAACAAATTCTAATCAGCCACCGTATCAGACAAATGGGAGCCGTAGCGAGTGGTTCTTGTGTTGGGAGGGAGCACTAAGATTCTCATTATAGTGCATGTCTGAATAATTAGTAGGACCACTCTGCACTTTTTTGGCAATAAGAAGAAACTTGCTTTTCACTGCAGCGACAGGATGACAGGAGCATCTAGCAGCTCGGTCATTAGTGTGTGCCTGCCATCAATGTCATGTTACGGTGTCAAATTAGTTAGTGCCCCCTCAGGAGCCGGGCTGGACCTGCAAATTATCCTCCCATGTCCCAGGAAACCGTGTTTGCTAAACCTCAGATCAAATGTGAACAAATGATTAACATGGCTCATAAATTAACTAGTTTACAGGCTTATAACTTTTTACAAGTAGATAATAAAGACAGAAGTTTTAGTGCTGTGTTATGCTGGGTTCAAAGCAGCGATGTTTTTGGTTTTTCTCTTTCCTTATTTGCAGTAGATAGGTTTGCTTTTCTCCTATAGGCGAAAAAACCAGTATACAGCTGAGGAAATAATGTTTAGAAAATCTAGTGTCCTAAAGGAAGCAGATGTAAATCCACTGAAAACAATATAATTAAGTTTGTTATCTCATTGCCCGATAAGTCGCTGACAATAGTCTTTCTTCTTGTAGTGGCAGTTGTTCGTTAATGAGTTCACCAATTAAGTTTGAAAGATTACAGCCTTTGCCAAGAGGATTTATCTGTTAAAAGCATTATATTTTTTGTGATACATTCTTACCATATTGTAAGCCTCTTTGTTAAAGAGGTATAAGACTACCTCTTAAACACATTAAATCCTATTATAGGCCCCAAAATAATTTTACAATCTGTTTACACATTAGCATCTACAAAACTGTAACAAATCTGTCCAGAGATGTCTGTTTTGAGAATAGGATGCTAACAGATAGTGCACTCTCCTGAAGCTGCATTGCCCTTGTGAAATGAGTGCTTTTTTGCTAAAGAAGAATTATTTTATAATGATTTATGACTATGCAAATAATATTCTTTTTATATCTCCCCTTTTTTAAATCTCAGCAGGGCTTTTTTTTTTTTTTTAAACCAATGCAGAAATAGTGCAGAATTCTTAGTGTTCTTTTGCTGCTTTTGAATCTAAAATGATCTAAAAAGAGTGAGTTTTGTGCTTTCTATACATTATAGCCTCGCTCACCCACATGCGAGCTACTGTTACCTTTCCTTTGTACCTTCAAGGAGGTGAGTAAGCCCTTCTATCAGAGATCAAATCAGCATTTTGGAAAGGGCCTAGCATGCGAAAACATGCAAAATACATCTATTCATAAGAAAACGTCTGAAAATGCCAGAGGTTATGCTCAGTTTATCTGTCAGCAAATTTAACTTAAAGTAGGTGGTAGTCAATTTAGTAAATACTTTACTAATATTGTAACTATAAAGAATCATGAATGCAACCTCAGCATCCTGACCCGTGTGTGTTTTAGTGACTTTGCTAGGGAAACACACGCTGTATTGCAGATTAGCAATAACGTTTAAAATGCAAGTAATTTCTGCAAGGAGGTTTGCTTGTACACAGTCATATTGAAAAACAAGGTGAGAAAATTGCACTGTATAGTTAATCCTGGGAAAGAAAACTTTTTGTTGTTGTTGATTACATGTCTGGTGTGTTTGGGCTCAGTAACCAACTCTTGTAAATCTTGTAACTTTATCGGGGTTAGCAGCGTGCTGTTTGCCCTGCGTTGTGACTTGGTGTGTGCAGCTTGGTGCCTCTTTGCTGTGCCTCCTCCCTTTGCTCGTGGGCTCACTGCAGCCTCTCATGGGGAGCTCTTGGAGGGAACTTTCTCCCTCCAGCCCTGCTTTGCAGAGGAGCCAGGGCAGGGCAGCAGCACCTTTGCTAATCCCAAAGTTTCCCTGACATTTTGCCTTTCCCTATGGAGTCAGGGCCCTAGGCAACGCATTCCCCCTGGCAGGTTTCCCAACCCCTCTGAGGAAACAGCGAGGCCAGGGCAAGGATACGTGGTAGCACAATGAACCAAACCCAGCCTGTGTCCCCAGTCTGAATGATTCTCACTGCTTTCTTCAGTTTGAAGTGCTCTTCATGAGCTGAGAGCTCCTGCCTGAGCTGCTGATGAAGGTGATACGTCCCCAAAGCATTGCACCAGGTGCTCAGCAGCCCTAAATCAGTGGGGCTGTGCCAGATCTGGTAGCTGGGGCTCTGCTCTGCATCACCTTGGAAAACTTGGAAACCTCCTGGGTTCCAGCAGCAGAGCAAAAGCTGGGGCTTGATGCTGGAGCAGCCCTTACTGCGGTTCAGATGTTACAGTGCTGGAAGTGAGACCACCCAGCACTTCACACGTGCTGTGTGTGCTGCTGCCCTGCACATGGCATTTGGAGAAATAATGAAATTATTCCTGTGGGACAGTGCTTCTCAGGGCCTGTTTAACAAGCCAGAATTACACACCCAGTTGTGGAAAAAAGCGTGAATGGAATATACTGTGAATTGCTTAATTGTTGGGAGAGGTGTGTGAGGTTCTGTAGCTATTTGGCTGTTCCCAGAATCAAGTGTACAGTGCTTCTCGAGAAGCTTTGCACTTTGTTTTGTTCCTCTTAGTGCAGGCAGTGAGCTTGTTCCATGCTTCTGTAGGTTTGGACAGCCAGGGCTTGACCTGGGGCACAGGGGAGCTGTGCCCATCACTTTGGGTGTTGAACTGCCTCCCAAGCAGCACTCTGCAATTTCTGAGGATGCTGCTGTGTTCCCAAATCAGACTTTCCCTTCAGTTCCAAAAAAAATGTTAACTTCTGTCTTTGTTCCCTTCCTTACCTTCATCCAACCACATAATTGCTTTATATTACTTGAACACACCAATCTCTGAAACTGCTCCATTTTCTCGGTTATTGGGCTATTTTCCTTGTTCTTTGGCGATAGAAATCCTTAGAGATTGTGTCTTTAGCACAATAGCAGATTTATGTTTAAGGAGACTGGCAGCCCTTGGAGAATGGGAAGTCTCATGTCTTTATCCTCAGATGATGATACTGAAGAGAGGATTTCTAGTACCAGTAGGCTTGGATGTAGGCATGTAAAAACGATGCCAAAAGCCTATTTGATCTAAATATACGTATTCACAAGTAGGGGGGAAAAAACGCTGATTCTGATATTGAGCACTGCAGTCTGCTTTGTGTTCTAACCTAAGTGTAGCAAGCTGGCTTAAATCATCAAATATTTTTGAACTCTGCATGGAGGCGGATGTTGTCTTACAGAGTGAAGGGAAGGCTGACATGTACTGGCATGCTCGGAGCAGACTTTGTAGCACTGAATAAGGATCACGTCGTATTTAAATCACAACAGGACAAACCACCCAACCTTGCCTACCCTTGGGAGTGGGGAACACCCCTGGCACTTCCTCTTGGAGAGGGAAAGCTCCCTTCCAGATACGTCCCAGGTACTGATAAGGAACTTGGAAGCGTTTGCTGAGCTGAGTTAATCAGGTTTGTTTTCATTTTCATGGTACATGTTGATGTGTTTGCAGTGACACCCTCTACTATTTTTTTCTTTCCATACTGTTTAAAAAGAAAACCCAAGAAAACAATGTCCTGTTTGCAGCGAACAGGAGCTTCAGTGTGCAGCATGGAAAATGAGTAAGAATTTCTGTCTTGAGAAAAACATACAAATTTTGTGCTGTGATTTTTGATACGGAATGATCGGGTTCTGTTTTTATTAAGGCAAAATATATATATTGTACAAGAATAAGTGTTATATTTATAAACACCTCCCTGACTATGAGTTCTTGTTCACCTTACAAAAAACCTGTTCATGCTGCAATAAAAATACATACATTTAATTCTTAAGCAGTGAATTTGCACATTTTACTCTTAATTCACAAAGAAAGTTTGGCTTAACAGAAACCTGTGGTTCCTTTCAAGGCAGCTGCATGAATTTACATAGCAAATACAAACTGGTGCAGGGAATGAGCTCCTTAAGCCTGGAAAGGACTCTGCTCAGAGTGTGCAAAGCACCTCGTCCAGAGGCATTCCTGTGTGTGCACGATGCACTTTGCTGTGCTGTCCTTTTGGTGTTCTTGGACCAGTTTTGTCTCTGCTTTCAGGAAACTAAAAATGTGCAGCAAATGTGTCAAACTTCTGGGGAAATGACGCTCTATGTAGGTTTGATACTGCTGGTTATGTAGTGGGTAATTAATACACTTTTTTGAAAACAGCATTTCTACTGAATCACGTGTGTGCTAACTCGTGCTTTCTGCATTGTACCTGAAAAACACAGCATTTAAACAAACACCAAACTCTCTAGTTTTTTAGTAAAATCTCTGAATTACATTTGGCATCACCTAAATAACTTGAAGTTTTGTATCATTAATCTGGAATATCATAATTTCGTTAGACAGTAAGACTGTGGCTTTGTATTGAATATCCCTACTTCAGCTGGTGCTGGCTGACAGGTAAATTGAGATGTGAGGGTCTATGGAAGGGCTGAAGGGAAGCTTGGTGCCATGTCAGATCTCCTTGCTCCCATGCCGGTGCTGGCTCAGAACCCACTGCAGCAGGCTCTCCTTTCTGCTGGTGCTGCTGCTCCTGGATGTCAGGATCGGGGTGAGGGCTGGCCGTGCCCCACTGCTATTTATGAGCCGGGTGAGGGAAGGGCATGCTCCAAACCCAACCCTCTACCCCTGTGCTCTCCAGCTGTGTTTGGGCAGGGTGACACCAGGAATGAAGAGGGAACTTTGTGCCAGTGGCTCAGTGTCCCTGGGTGGTGGGTGGGATCTGAGACAGCTGCACAGCCCCTGCTCAGCTCCTCGTGCTGACAGTAACACATTTTTCCAGGAGCTGGTGGCAAACCTTCAGCTGCTGGCAAGCTTGCATACTGCCTTCGCTGCTAGCTTTGGTCTGACCACAGGCATGAAGAAAATGGAGGTCAGGGATGAGCCAACGGCTGGAGAAGCCTTGGGTAATCCTTCTGTAACCATGGGCAGGAGTGTGCTGCCCATGATTTGTGAGTTCATCTGCTTTGAAAACATCCGGGGTATGACTGTACCTATATTAACACAGGGATGCGCCTTCCAAGTCAAAGAATTACTGTGATGGGCTCCACTGAAAGACTACAGAGATTTTGGAGCAGCTAAATTGAGCCCTTCAGTGGGGATGCAGGACGTGGACAGCCAGCAGCGAGGCAGCCTGTACTAAAGCAATTCAGGCTAACTTACTTGGGGTTAACTGCTGTGGCAAAGTGCTGAGCGCTGAGGTTTTGTGATGCAGCAGTTGTGTGGATGCTGAAATGCCGATGGCTGCGATGGGCTGGCTGTGCCATCCTCGCCTGCTGGCCCTGGGAGCAGAGCTGTGCGGAAAGCTGTGAGGCTGCCACGGGGATCAGCTGGGACATGCTGTGCTGCAAGGCCATTTTGAGATGCTTTGGCAAGTTCTGGGTGAAGGGAGGTTCTTTCTAGTGAGAGACCATCAGGGATAAGCGTGCAAGGCCAATCTGAGATTGTGTCTCAGAATCTGCAGGTTAATCCTCTGGGCTGTGCAGCATGCTGTGAGTGAACACTTGTTCTCCCCAGCTCTGAAATGTGACCGGTGCTTTGAGCAGAGGCGAGAGGCCCGCTGTGTAAGACAGGTGCACTTCAACGTCAGCGACGTGGGACAGTGTTCTGTGCACTTTTCTGTTGGCAGCTGGCAGTTCCCAGTTCTGAAAATCAAGTCCCGAGTAATTTGCACGAGGAGATGTGAAGGTGGAAGCAGACCTCAGGCCCTCTGATTTCTATGCATTGGCTTTAACCACAAGATCATGTTTCCTACGTTTTCACTTGTATGAAGGCATGGGTTTGAACACACGAAATTGTAGGCACAAATTTAGATGCTGTCTTGAGGCACCTTTGGTCGTTTGTTCTGTTGTTTCCCACATTCGGGGCCTAAGGGGAGGTATGATGAGATCTGATTAGCAGTAAGTCTGTTAATTATAACCTCTGAATTAGAGCATCAGTGCAGAAGCATCACTTTCTGATTTGGATTAAAAAGCCCTTCATCTCCACAGAGCACAGCCAGCGCAGATGATAGCGGAGCGCGCTGAAATACATTAGATCAAAGCGATGCGTTTCATGTGTGATGCCAGAATGGCTAATGAATTACTTCAGCCGGAGATGTATTACCCACGACTTACTTACGCTAGTGCAACTCACTACCCAAAGCCATCAGTTTGTGTGTAAACTCATCTGCTGCTTCATCTGCCAGCTCCGCAGAGGGGCCGCGCGTACGAGGGATCTGACTTTAACTTTAGCGCAGCCTGTGGGATCCTTTCTGTGACAAACTCTGTACTTAGAAATTTATTCTCAGGAGTGGGAGTGGGTTTGGGAGGCTCTGGGGCAGTAGGCTTATTTGCAGCTCGTCCCGCACCAGGGTCCTCCTGTCCGGCTGTCAGCTGCCCTCTGCTTGCCCTGCTCTGTCCTCCCCTTGGCTCCCCACATCCCTGCATGCCTCAGGTTCCTTCTGTGTGCTGGGAGGGCTCTGTCTGCCCCCGGGCAGTGCTGTACAGAGCTGGCTGAGCAGCTGCTGGCTCTGTGTCTGCCAGCAGGTCTGGGGCTGTAGGGCCACGGTGTGCAGCGAGCTGTGGGCAGGGTGTTTGCTGCTGCTTTTGTTGCTCTTCTGTCAAGGTTATATTGCACGTGAACAAATCCAGGCTTCTTGAAAATGTTTAGGCTGTGGATTTAAGGGCAGGAGATGCAGAGAATCCACCTGCCATGGAAGGATAAGCCCGTGGGAGGAGGACCATCTGAGAACAGAGCTATCAGGACTTCCTCTCGTGCCCAAACTCCTTTATACAAGGGCTCACTGGGCAGTGCTGTAGCTACGTACGTAACACAGGTTTCCATAGCTGTCTTCAGTAACAAGTTGCCTAAAGGCAGGATAAAACAAAGCACTTACCTATGTTGGGTAGAAGTCTGACCTGAGCAGGTGGAATGACCTGACTGTACAAAGATACAGGAACAACTATTTTTGATTCAGGACTTGTTGGGCAGATAATAACTCGGTCCTACCCAAGCTAGGACATTTGGTGCATAGAAGTGAGCGGTGTTCTGTAACGGGCTGGAAATGGCGTGACTGCGGTGTATGGATTGCATGGAGAGAGTGCAGCATGGGTGAGGAACTTGTATAGAATAGATAAAGTGTCGTGGTTTTCACATATATTGTGAAAAAGAGAAAATAACTTCAAGTGTAGAGGATATGGAAATTCAGTGAATAAACACCAGGGCATTCGAGGACTTTTCATGCAACAAGCTAGATTTATCCTTCACAGAAAAAATCTGTAAACATCAGTGACTGCAGTGACATGAAGAAGTCTGGGTGTGCAAGAAAACATACTTTTCAATCGATCTCAATTTCCTTAAATTTAAACAATTGAACATTAGAAGACCTAAGATCTGATTCATTTCTCGTTTGTATCAGTTTCATCCAGGATACCTCCTGAGATTTGAAAAAAGCTGTGCTGTTTAACACCTGAGTAAGCGAAAATCGGGTTCATTTTCCTGTTTGAGATCAGCAACGTCTCAACAGTGTGTTTCAACAGGCAAAGTGAACTACAACTATTGAAACAGTTCACTTTGGGCAATAATTCACCAGGCCTGTGCAACTTGTAAACACGTTGAGAAATTTCCCTACTGGGTCTAAGAGGGAGTGGGTTGGAAGGACAAAGGAAATCCAACATTTCTTGAAAAGCTAGGTGCTCTGCCCCCTCCTCCCCACTTTTTCAAGCAAAAAAGCTCTCAGGAAAATGCAGATACAGGTCTTGCTGACATCTGGGCGATGAATGACTGAACAAAGAACGTTGTCTGCTAGTTCAGAAGCACGTGTGATCCTCTCACCTACTGCATTGGACGGGAGAGGAGATGGGAACCTGGAGGTGCGAGACCACCTTCATGGAATATCGCATGTTCTGGCATTTCTGTTAGTGCACATGTTCACAAACTACGTCCACATGGCGTAACACCCCAGAGACACGTAGCATGACACGATGCAGTTCACTTCTAAGTCAGGCCTCTGTTGTATGGCCTAAAAGCTTTGTAAGAATTTAGCAGCAATATCAAGGAAAACCAATATAAGTGGTCCATTAATGAATGGGTCCTTGAGTGTCAGGAAGCAGACGTTGTTGGAAACTTGGGTAATATTACTGTTGGGTTTTATTAATTAAATATAGCTATTAATATGACCTTGGATTTAAACACAATGACCTCTTTTGTGAGTATGATTAGCAGATGTTTACCATAATTCTTCACTCTGTGAAAAATGCTTGTTGCACCCAATAAAAACAACCATATTTACTTTGCTAAATCAAATATTTGGAACTTGGGTCCTACTTTATATATCATGGCTCCAGTGTCTTAGACTTTCCAAGTTTAAGGTTGAGAGCCCTTGGAGTAACATATGTGGTAGATCTCTGAGTACAATGACCCATTGTATTAGTGAGCACTTATTTTTTTTCTCTTTGGCATTGTGTCTTCTACAGTGAAACCAGTGTTCTCTACCAGCCTCTGGATTTTATTTTTACAGAAGTGTGGAGAAAGCAGTTGTTAATCCACAAGGTTTTCTGTATTTTGTCCACTACTTCTGGGAGACTTCCTTTCCAGAAGAACTGTAGCAATGGAAGCAGGAAACACAATTTCAGTTCTTAAAATAAAGCTGGAAGTTATTTTCCTTTTCAATAGCATCTCACCTAATTTTAGACTGTAAAAAGTTTGTTTCGTAATAATTTCCCTTTTCTGCTGGTGAGTTCAGAATCCAGAAGCGATAAGTCACTTAATGCAGATCAGTCCCCCTGCCCCACGGAGGGCCACCTGCTCCCACGGGCTGCAGCAGGTATTTTCTGTGGGAGCATTGTTCCGAGCTGCCGTGCTCAGTTTTAGTAGCGGGTCTGCTGCCTGCTTGTCTGCAGTGCCGAAAGGAAATAGCAAGGGAACAGAACTATGCTTTTCTTGGGAAACCACTCCCTTTGGAATGGAGAGATATGGCTTGCCACTTTTATTTTGTTTCCCCCTCCAAAGTAAGCAACAACATTGCAAGGATCAGGGACAGCAAGAAAAGAGTATTATTTAAAAGGCGTCATCTATCCAGCCGGTGCGTCTCAGGAAAAGGAGTCTCCTGCTTCATATTTTAAGGAGTGTAATAAAAATAGCAATCGGTTTAAGAAAGGAGCTGATGGACCGGAGAAAGTGACAGCAGCAGCACAGGGAAATAGTACTCCATTTATCTGAGCAAGCTAGCACGTTGATAACGCTCCGCTCCGCAGTAGGTGCTATCAAATCAGAGACAATTTGTATCCACTGTGTGGCAGGTTACTTACATGGGAACAAGCCTCCCTGACATTATTGCAGATCATCATTAACTAGCTACCGCTGTTTGTTTGTCCTTACCTGCTTGATGGGGTTTGCCAGTTGTGTCGTCTCATTTGTATATCTCACCCAGTTTAGGGACCTACTGCTTCTCGTAAGACACCGCCTGGGATCTGTTCCCTTGCTTCATTTTATTTAGCGGAGAGGGGATGGAAAAGATTATTGGTTGAAGCTTTCCTCTTGCTGTAACTTAAGCAAAACGAAGGTTGTGTGGTGTACATTTAATGGGCTGCAGTGAGCAGCACCAGTGGGTGTACACAGATGAAAGGGGCAGCACAAGTGAGGAAGAGAGATGGGAGCTGCTAGATCCCCCGGTCTGATGCTGCAGGGTGTGATGTGTGAGGGTCCAGATAAGGATTAACGGCTCTAGGTGGGATATCCTGCTTGCTGAAGATCTTCAGTCAGTTGGACTTGCATCCTATAAGCACGTTTCTTACTTGATTATCTTTCTCAGCGTTTCAGTTTCCTTTTCCTTTGTTCAGTAATATTTGTAATTACCGTCTGTTTATTACAATGTCAGATCCTTTTCAGCTCACAACCTGAAGGCTCTTTTTTATATTCTCAAGATGTGTAAGATCTGTTTTATTTGGTGGTTTTTCTAGCCTGAATTGTTTTCCTACAGCAGCATATTTTAGCCCTGTACTGAAAATGCTGGATCTGCTCGTCAGTCTGCGAGTCTTTGGAAGTCCATTGCAAAATCTCCATTGCAGCCAGTGCATCTGTTGATTTGTAGTTGACAGTGCCCCATTATATCTCTCCTAAATAGTTGTGGGTTAGGTCACTCAGGAGAGAAGGCTATAATTTTGTACGAAAAGCACAGTTTGGAGAAACTATGATATCAGCACCACTGTTATAAAACATGAAGTGCTTTGTCTTCTCCCTTATAAAAATGTGTAATTTCCACCCATTATCAATATTATTACAAGAGTCCTCGCAGTAAACTTGTCTTTTGATAGGCAGAAGCTTGTCTTTGCTAGGAACAAATACGGTGAAGTGTAACTTGTCTTTTAAAAGAGAATAAATAACCCGAGTGAAGTTTACTAGAACACAATAAAGCTGTTTCCAGGAAAGCTGCTTCAGAGGCATGTAGGGTATGCTGGAGATTTATACTGGGGGTGAACATGTGCAAGTACCGTAATGACACTGTAGGGAACACCGGAGTAAAATATTTGATCAACAGATATGTCTCAAGAAGATACACGGTTTGGTTTTCGTACCAGTTTTCAGATTACAGTACGACAGTTAAATGAAGGCTCCTTTAAAGCCGTGCACTAATAAATCTCCGTGGCTGGGGGGAGGTCAGATCTGTCACAGCTACCTCTTTCCTAGACAGCAGATTTTGGCTGCCCATGCGTTTGCCAGGTTGTTCAGCTTGCCCAGTGGATTCCGGGATGAGCGAAGGGAAACACTGGGAAGTGGAAGGTTGCTCTGGGCAGCATCCTGCAGCTTCCTGTGCCTTGGGAAGGGCTTTGGAGCTGAAGCATGGCTTGTCCCAGCTGGGTGTGCCATTGGTTTCAACTAATTCAATCAAGGTTTGCGAGATGAAGGTGAAATAAAGCAAAAAAAAAAAAAAAAAAAGGGAAAAAGATCAATAAAAAGGGTGGAGCTGCTGTGATTAAGAAAAAAGATTACTGTTGATTTATTGATTTGGTCTTCAGCTTGCCATCTTAATCAGGTTTTTTTTGGTTAATGTTATTAATATTTATAGTCTAGTACCATGTGCCAATTAGAGGAGACTGTAATTAAGTCTCTAGGCCTGAAAACATGAGGCACCGTGGAGCACAACGCTGCTGTGGCCTTCGCATGGCACGTTACTGGAAAGAGAAACTTAGGTCTGAAAATCTGGTGCAGGGCACAGCGAAAGGTTTGTTCTCTTTTCAGTGCAAGAGCAGCTTCTGTGGTTGCCCTTCCCGGGAACTTCAGAGAAAGATGCTTGCAGAAGCCTCTTGCTAAGCTTTTGAGCTTTGAGGGAAGTTGCTCTGACCGAACCCATCTTCCCCTGCACCCCCAAGTGAGGAACATCCCTCCAGCTCGAGTTGAAGCTCTCCTTCTACCTGTGGGGACCTCGTTTTTGTGGCTTTCCGTCTCCGGGCAGTGTATCCTGGTGCTGGTGTCTGTTTGCTGCGGCTGGGACTCCTCTCTGTAAGTTAGCAGGGCACTGCACTGTGGGGTCTGACACGTTAGAGAGGCTGCAGGCACCTCGATGCCTTCTCTTGGGTGTGAGCTGGGAACAGGAGAGCTGAAGACATTTTTTTATTTTTTTCTGTGTAGGGGGAACATGAGAACTCATTGTTGTGAACCGGCAGAACTGAGTCACAGAGGGTTTAGTCAAAGAAGAAACACGTATCGCCAGTGCAAACCAGAATGAAGAATGTGCTTTCTTTGTTACTCACTGCACCACAATGAGAATCAAAATCGCTCAAAAGTTGTTGTTGCTTATGTTGCTTAGATAGAATGGTCTGGATAGGATAGATTTTGTGGGAATTGCTTCTGATTTATGCAATACAATATGTGAAGCCAACTTGCTGTGATTTTTTCCAGTTATGTGCAATTATGTTAGATTTAATCAAAGAAGTTTGAATTACTTAGATCATTCCATAACGCTTGCACGGTGCCTCTGGGTGTCACCGAATGAGTTGTGGCCATTTCAGAGTGCTGCTCCTGCAAACGGCGCAGTGAGAAAATTAATTTCAAAATTCCATGTTAATCTAGATGCTTAATTTCCAGAGCTGTGTTATGTTCTGGGTTGCTTTCCTGCATTTTAAGCGTAAGTGCTGGTGTTTCAGACGCACCATAAGTAGTTCCATTTCGCTCTTACTGCGTAGAAGATTTACTGTATGCTTTGCTGGGGAAAGGGGGGGTAGGTTGAGTTTAACCTATCGTGTCAAACCCGGTCCTTCGACTTCCTTTCCTGCTTCCATATGGGTAGCCATTGTGGTCGAGATTTGGTCTTGAAATCAGTGTGGTAGAACACATCACAGCTGCAGTGCTGCAGTGCCCCAGGCAGTTTGCCGTGCCGCAGGCCACGGGGCAGAGCCGCGTCACCCTGGCAGTTATGGCTCAGAGCAGCCGGGGCTCGGGGCTGCTGGCTGTGTGGGGCCGGCCCATGTGAGCATCGGCCACCAGCTCCTGGCAGCAGCCCAGCGTGGGGTGGCCGTGTCGTCCTGCACCAGCTCTGTCGCCTGCACAGAGCGTGTTGCCTCGTCCTGGAAGCCTCAGCTCTGATTTTAGTCTCTGTGTGGTCAAAGCCAAGCGCTGGGTCTTAGCACTCAAACAATAGGAATGTGTTTTGGGTTGTTTCTCAGTCCAACCCTAACTTTGGGCACCGTTGACTCAACGAATTCTGACTTTGCGTTTAGCTAATCTTGCCGTGGTTGTGAAAGAAATGGAATCGCTCTAGGAAATCTTAGAAAAGACAATAATTGATATTCAACCACAGAAAATAAAGAGGCATTTAGGAGGGAGCTTTTTCTCCTCCCAGAAAAAGCAATGTCGCCTACCTAAAAATAAATACTTTTATCTTTACCTGCTCTCCTGCAGCTGCTGGAAAAGTGGCTTTGCATTCACAGGGCTTGGCACACAAATAATGGAGTAAATAACGGGGTTTGCTGACGCAGGCTTTGTGAGGTACACACAGCATGTGAGTGGGAAAACAGGCAGATAGCAAACAGGACCTGGGCCTTCTTGAGTGTCCCGGGCAAACCTGGGAAGGGCGGAAAGCAGGGAAAGCAGTCTTGTTTTTTTTTTTTTTTTTTTCCTTTTTAGCATGAATGTTTTTAAAACATTGCTGACTGTTAGTGTCAACAAAGAAGTACTGACGAAGAAAAGCAGAAAGAAATGCGTGATTGGAAAGGTGCATCAGAATACAGTAATTATATCAGCTTTATTTTGGTTGCCTTTGATGCCAGTGAAAACTAATGCACTGTAGAGGACAGGTTTGTGGTTGAAATACACTTGATAGATTTTGACAAATTAAACAGTTGTAAAGATGTTTGGAAGTTATCCAGATCCTTACTGTTATTTATGTCACTGAACTAAAAAATCAGTGGTTAATTTGCAGTTCTTATAATTTTTATGATACTTATGTTGTTGTAAATTTAGCAGCTTGCAGCATCAACTCAGCGGGATGCATTTTATGTTGTCAGCTACCTTTTGACATCATAATAGATTTCAGTTGCCAAAGCTTGAAAGAGAGAGAATAAAATGTGGGCTCGTGCTGCGTAAGCGCTCGGATCGCATCCAGGTGGGCGCGGGGCCGCTGTGCGGGGAGCGGTGCGGCCAGGTCGGTCCTTGGGGACGCTGGGGACGTCCCTCGGCCCATGGCCATAAACATGTTTAAGTTGTGAGGCTGGATAAGATGCTGATATGATTGGGCTCCGTGCTATCACTGCAGGGCTTTTGAAGTCAGGCGGCTGCTGGTGGCTGATAACCAGCGGTGATGCTGGCGGTGGGGCAGCCTGCTCTGAGCCCTCTGCCACCACGGGGCCTTCTCCTGGCCCTTTGGCCCCCCAGCAGGCAACGTGAGAAGTGCTTCTGGGACAGCAGGTTGAGGCTCAGTCACCAGCTGTCGCCATGCACCCTCTCTGGGCAACCTGGTTTTGGGGTTATCCCCCCCCAAACTGTTCCTGCGCAGTGGACCACTACGGTTTCCCTGGTGTTTAGGGTTCAAGATGGGAAGACTGGTGTGGGCACAGGGTCACATTTACTGGGCAAATGCAAACAGCTGATGGGGAGCGGCCTAAGTACACCCCGAGCGTGCTGCCGTGGTGATGGGGAGCAGCTCCTCGAGCGTGGGGCAGCGCTGATGGAAGGAGGGGCCCAGGCAGGAGTCTGAGTGCTTCTGGGACCTGAGTTCATAAGCTTTGCAACTTTTTCTTACTTAGAGTTTTTGCAACATTTTTCTTTTTATAGACTCCTCTGTTCTCTCTATTTATAGAGACTTTTCTTCTATTGTCTCCTATCCTGGAAGAGACAGATACCCTAAGTTTAGGTAGCTTAGAGAAGAGACTTAGCTGTTTGCCTCTTGGGAGGTTTATTTTAGTGGGATAAAGCTGGGGGTTTTAATCTGAGCAGTGAGCCCTACCTTGGGAACGTGTGACACGTGAAATGGACTTTGCATAAAGCGTAGCCGTGCCCTTCCCATCTTCTGCTTTTTTCAACACTTGCTCTTTGCCTCCTAAGCCTGGAAATGGCAGGATTTATGAACAGTTGTTTCCTCGCTGTTTTGCGTTAGCGGCGTTTCTCAAGGGCGTTTCACGTGCTCTTTCCACTCTAATGGGATTGTCCATTGAGTTCAGCTCCGGCACGTTGGGATCCCTTCTCACGGATAGCTGATTAAACCAGAATCTTCCTCATCCGTAGGTAATCCCAAACTACAGAAATTGTTACCGTGAGATTGGTTTTTGAACATTTTGGGTTTATAATTAAGCGCTTTGTAGTTGTCCTCCCCCTGTACCTCCCTCCTCATCAGTCTTTAGCCGTGCTGACTCCAGCTCTTCAGTTCCATTTTCTTGCTAGATTGTCTTACTTTTTTTCCTTTTTTTTCCCCTGGAGGCAGTTTTATGTCTGACTCTTTGGGTCCTGCTTCAAAGCTGCATGGCTAGGAGTACATTTGAGGTGTGAAGGCAGTGTCTTAGAGCAGTGCCCTTCTGTTTGGTTTTTGGTGGGTCTCGCTCACTGCTCCCCTTGGTGATGGGGTCACGGCAGCAAAAGCCAAAGCAGGTGTGGGTGGAGGTGTTCCTTCCACTGTGGCTTATTTTCACCATCCCCATCTTTTGGCAAAGGGGAACTTGAATGTGGAAGAGCTGAGATGGCTCCATTTTCAAGCTGACAGCAAACAGGATGATTAGGACTTCCAATTTTGACAAAGCAGACTTTTAATGCCAGAGATCTGGGCAGACGTATGCTCTCCGGTCATGCAGCCACGTCCTCGTGCCTGCACCATGCTTGCTCAGTGCTCGTTAGGCTGAAGAAAATGGTCTTGTGTGTTGGGAGCCAGCTCCAAGTTCCATGTTGCTGCGAAGCAGCAGACTCGTATGGTAGTCTGTGTTCGCTGGCTAGACTCATTCTGGCTAATGTTTGCCAGATTCTTCTATTACATATTAAAATCAGATCTTATGAGTGGGTTTTAGTTTTGTGCGTGTTTCAGAAAACTAGGCCAGCCCTTACAAGCACATTTTTGTGTTTTTGTTTTTGCATTTTGTCATTTTACATATTGAAAAACGAAATGCAAAAAAAAAAAAAAAAGGAAAAGGAAATAAAAAAGCCTGCTAACATCAAAAAAAAAGTTTTGCATTATTCTGCGTAAGTGTTAAAATCTGTCTGATAGTTTCTGTATACAGACTTCGTTTTTGTGGTGCTTCCTTTCCCCACCCAAGTATCACAGATGTTATGATAAAAATTAATGCCCTTTTACTAAATGCTTTCCTTTTGTGAACTTGGCCTAAAGAGGGTCACACGGTGCTTTTTCTTTCTTTCTTTCTTTATTTTATTTTTTTTTTTACTAATAAATACAGTGAGATTTAGGTACAAATAACAGGCAGACCTGAATTTGTCAGGAGCAGGAACTGCCAGAGGAAAATGCAGACCATTTCTCCCTCCTTAAATCCAGATATTTCAATATCGTAAAGTTTTTATTCCAACCATCAGGAGCGCAGCCCTGTTTGAAGAATTCAGCTTTAAAAAATGTCTTTGTAAATTGAGATTTTAGGAGTACCTATTTGGAGGATGTTCCGCATGATAAATGACCCTTAGAAGGCAAAAAAAAAAAAAA
>WBMW01003346.1:125134-156119 GCA_013396635.1 Penelope pileata
GGAAAAAAAAAAAAAAAAAAAGTAATTTTGCGTGTCTGCTTCCTAGGACGTGATAATAATAAATGAACATTTTATATATCATTATATAGATGTATCACAGCAGAACAAAAATCAGAAGATATATTATTCATTATTCCTGTTACTTTATATTTAAAAGGTAAAGGTTTTTGCTTCTTTGCCAAAACAACTGCTACAGAACATATTTGTAACAATCCCCACAAATACGAAGGGTGGAGAGTTCTTCCAGGTCGTTAGCACTGAAGAGATGCTTTTAATTGTATTCATTTGAACATTAATACATTAATGCTGAGATTTAAGTACTGCTACTATTAAAAATTAAACTGGAGGGACAGTGTGCAGATCCGATGCTTCTGTGTGAGTTGTCAGGTGCAGTGTTTGCATATTTAACTTGCCATTTCAACACTGCAGCGAATGTTTGAGACGGGGTTTGGCTTTCTGAGGGACACTTTTTGTTTTTTCCTTTTTTTTTTTTTTCCTCCTGGTTTCATTTCTGGCAGTAGCATTTCTTTTCAGGGATACATTTCAGGGATACATTTGCACCACCTGAGCAGAAGTTGCACTGATTAAAATCAGAGGAGGATAAGGAGTAACTTGTCTGCTGTCCTGAAGTCCTCTTGTTCTCCTCCCCTTCCCCCCCGTGTCCGCAGCTATTTTGCAATATGCAACCCCCTTCGAGCACTGCCTGCGGAACTGGAGTAGCTCTGGCATGTAGATTTCCCAGTGGGAGAACTTGTGTGGATGGTAATTTTAATGAGACCTGATTTAAGCAGTAGAATAGATCCATAAAACTAATACAAGCGGACTTTCAAGAGCTCTACTATTTGTCAGGGCAGTGAATTTTAGAGGTGCATCCATTGGCTTGGTAAAGAATATTATAAGCCTGAAAACTGAACCTGTATTAATTCAGATTGTTTCTATGCAACGTACTATGGAGAACTTCTCAAATCCAGGGCAGGCCAAATATAGACTTATTTATTTTTGAGGCTCAACTTTCATCCAAAAATCGTGCTAGAACCACAGGACCTGAAAGCTGTGCTCTATATGAATGAATGCAAAGTCTGTATGAGTGCACGCAGCTGTGTCTGCAGGCTGTGACAGACCCTTAGCTTTGCTTTTTTTCCCCTGGTTGAAGGCTACCGCTCGGTCCGTACATCTTTCAGCCTCTCTGGCATCGTCACACCGTGGCAGTAGCACGGCTTTCTCCTGCCCTCAGATCCAGGCACTGCACCCATCACACTGAATCACACTCCAGGACACTCTGGCTTTTATTTCTCATCCTGGTGCAGGAGCCTCCCGTGCTGTTGTTGGAAGTTGTGTCGTCCTGCTTGGCCTTACGAAGCTGTTTTCTTTCCTCGCTCTCCTCACCAGCCCCTTCCCTCCATCCTGTGGTGTGTTCTGTCTTGCCTCGTTTTTCCAGCCAGCTGCTTTCACAGCAGCCATCTCAAAAGGCATTGAGAAAGAGAGCAGGTGGGGAGATTCAGGATGGGAAAGTGGAGGTGGCGATGGGAAGAGCTGGAGCCCAACGATGAAGCTTGGGGAGACCAGAGCGTGGCAGAAACTGTGGGGGAAAGAGGGCAGGAAAGCATTGCAGGAGGAGCAAAAGGGGGAAAAAGCAGGAGGAGAGGATCGATGGAGGCAGAGGTCAAGGACTGCTGCTTGGCCCCCCGTGCCCACCCCTCCCAGGCCCGGGCAGCGGCTGGCGGCCGCCGGAGCAGTGGGAACGCGGCGTGCATTTAGACAGCGAAAAAGTTTATTTGCTTTTTTCTTGCAGGATATGCTAAGTGATTTTGCAGTTTGAGTGGAGTGGCATTATTGCACTTAGCTCTGCATTTATTAAATAAATTTGTTCTCCAACTCGAGTGTTAAGTGTGTATTATGAAACCTCAGAGCCAATCTTAGTGGCTGCAGTGTGCAAATATTTTTAAAATTATGTAATTAAACAGGACTTGGGCTGCAGTGTCCACTGAAGTGATTTATTAATTGAACGGTTTGATTAAATTTAATGTTATTTTAGTTTATACAGAAAGGGTTGGTATCTTTTTCACAGATAGGAGCATCTTGCGGGGCTGTCAGTGGTGGTTCAGAGGTCCCTACAAGGAATCTTTAGCACCCAATTAAATATTAACCAAGAAGATGTGACTTGTTCTTTCTGTGTCCCTGAAACTGTGTTTTGACTTCTAAGGCTGGTGATAAAAATTTGCTCTGCAGAATCACTTGCAACGCACTCTATTTATCACTAGATTATTTCTAACTTAATCATGCTAAAAATCTTTCCATTGTAATTGTGCTGGGGCTCAGTGCTGTGTGATGTGTGTAAATAAAAAATGCCCTTTTAATTTCACGTTGGCTGTATCCAGCCGCCGTTGTATCTGTTTCCATAGAATGTCATTTTAAAGGTATTGTGGTTACTGAGCGGCAGCTGTGATTGAAAAGTATGTAAACTAATCTTTAGTTGCTCGTGTCATTTTTATATTCTTATGTCAGAACACAAGAAGGCTGCTTTAAATTTGTCTTTCACTGTGTATTAATTTTCAAGTCTAATTTTTCTTGGGTTAAAGCACGTACTGCATTCTCTACTCCGCATTACCATTCGGTGCCAAACTAAATGGCTACTTGTGAAAAAGTACAAAATTAGTTCCTGCTTGATTACTGTAAAATACATATTTATTTTCGTAGGGATGGTTTTTATTAGCAGTGCATAAAGTACAATTATTCTGCATGGTATCAGCAACGTATGAGAAGAAATACTCAAGCACCATGGATTTATGACTGGGAGGAGCAGTAAGTTGTAGAGCCGAGCACTGCTTTCCCAAAAACCAGAAGGAAGGTGCAAGGGTTTTGGTTTTTGTTTTTTTCCTTCTCGGCTTGCCCTGTGTGGTGTTCCTGCTCTTTTAAATGCAGACCATTTAAAATTAAATCCTCAGTAAATATGTCTGCATAAGAACTTCTTTGTCTCTTGATGCCCAACCATTGAAAATTAAATGTGGTTGCGGATAAGTATTTATTCATACCATACCTCACACCTGATCTTGTGTCAGTATGACATCATCTTTGCCACAAAGATTTCTAGTGGTTTAAAAACGTTCCGTTGTGAAATAAGTGGGAGAGGTAGAAAAGGGGCAAGGAAGGCAACAAAAATAAACTACTAGTGGGATTTGATGTTTTGCCAATTAAAAAAAATAATAAAAAAAAATCATATTCTTAGGTCCACATGCTGCCTTTGATCCGTACACAGGACTTCCATTTGTGCCAGTGGCTGCTCAGCCTGCAGAGGGAAGGCTGTATATGACTTAATTTGTATGTTGTGGGAAGTACATTTTCCTAGCCATGTGGTCTAGCTTACTTGAAGAATCTGAAATGCGTTATAAATGTAAATGCTGTGTTTAAGTAAAACTTCATTATGTTTTGGTGGTTTCCAAAAATGCACAGGATTTGACCTTAAAGTGTTATTTCAAGGTGTTATGATGTATGAGCTAGACTTTGTAGTCTTCTAAATTAAATCTTTGAACATGTTATTATTGTATTTTGGCATCGGCAAGATGTAGTTCTCAGCTATTTTCTGTCACAGCCTTCGTTTTTCTAACGAGAGTAAGGAGACGGGGCCAGATCCCTCTGGAAGGCGCGTGCGGGGTGGGGAGCACCGTGCTCTACCCATGGTGCGACTCAGGATGGGTTTTCCCTTGGATTTGGGCCCACGGTGGCGGTTCCACTGAGCGTACAGCTCAGCTCTGACATGGAGCTGCTGCTTCTGCAGAAACGCATCCACAGCTTGGGGAGACCACCGCTCCCCTTGACCGTGGCGGAGGCCCACGTAGGATGTGGTGAATGGTTTAGCGTTTGGATCCCGATCTGGTTCGTATATAAAAGGGGTTGTGTTTCTGTTTGGAAAATATGAGTCCCTTTTACGTAGCCCAGGTGCGGATTAGCTCTAAACCATTCCCCCATTCCTGTGTTTGTGGGAGACTGTTTTCAATTCTTACAAAGGAGCCGTACAAGTCAAGCCATAGAAGCAGCAGAAGCAATCCAAAAAAAGGATTTTTAAAAAAATATATTAGCAAAGTGTTTGCGATCTCAGATTTGTAGTCTGGATGTAAGAACAGACATAACCGCTTCAAGTATGCTTTTTCCCAAAGAAAATAGTGGCAAAACATTTCCATCTTTGCCTCCCTACCTGCGCTTAGGGCTTGTGTTTCTCCTGCCCCGTGCTCGTGCTGAGGCAGGGCAAGAAGCGCTGCCATCTATGGATGCCATCCACATGGCACCCATGCTCAGCCCCTCATGACACAGGGCAGCGCTGGGGGCATGGGGACAGCTTTCAGCGTCCCCCACTGCCACCAAACCCATAGGTGAGGTGGTGGCTGCTGCCCTCAGCCTGCTGAGGAGGCAGTGGGAGGGAGGCCCAGCCGTGCTCCACTGTGCCGTTTCGGAGCATGGAGCGGGGTTTGGGCCGGGCTGTGTTGTTGCAGAGAAGTCAATTAAGAATAAGAGCTCTGAGTCAGCAGCCGGGGCCGTGGCCATCGCGCCTGCGAGCGGCCGCCTTTGAAGTGCTGTTGTTGGTACCGTTTTCACGGCGCGCGCTCGCGCTATGAATCACGATGGTTACGCGGGTGATTTTCCCTCAAGAACGGAGCCAGCCCCAAACAATCGCGGGGCCGCTCTTTCAGTCCAACGCACCGGGCCCAGCCTTTGCGTGGGGGTGCCCACGGGGCCATCGGGGCCGTCTCTGTCTGTCTGTCTGTGTGTCTGTGGCGGGGTTGTCTCCCACCATAGGCTTGGTGTGTGAATGGGTGGTGGGGCCCAGCCATGCAGCCGCACGTCAGAGCCATCCCTCATCCACATCCCTCCTCTTGGGCCTGGAGCTGCCAGTGTTCCTCCTCCAGGAGCCCATGGCACCACTCAGGGTTTTCACACTTTTTTTTCCCTCCATGGGCACTGTGAAGAGAATCCAGCCTCAGATTCTATGGGTAAGAGGAAATGTGCGCTCCTGCCTTGACACTGTCACCTCAGCGGGAAGACACTGGTCTTTGTGATGGTTCCTGGATAGTGGGCAGCTTGAAGGACTCGGTGCTAATAGCTGACTTCCCAGATGGAAAAGATGCATGGGGTATCCTCATCTCCTTCTGCATAATTCCCTCCTTGCATCCTGAACAGGGTGATGCTTTGAAACGCATCTAAAACCAAGTTCAAAATGGATTGCTTACCCATGTTTCTTGAACAGATAATTTTGCTGGCACATTATTATTCACCCTCCGCTATTTTCACACTGTGACACAAAACTAGAGAGAAGAAGAGATTGAAATTTTGACCGGTACGTTATCCTGATACCTGACACGCTGTGTCGATATGAGAGTATCTTTACCACAAGGACTTTCTTGGTGGTTTTACAGATACCAGTGTGAATAAGTAGAAAAAGCTGAACTAATAGCTCATGAAGCAAAAATATTTTTTTTTTCTTAAAGAAATCGATTAACATGCAAATATGTACTGTATGCATATTAAATATCATTTCAAAATGTGATGGGCAGGAAGCATAAGTGATGCCATTTGGTTTTGTGGCATCAGTGTGGGTTGATTAAGGGGGTGGGGATAAATTTTGGGGATTATTGATATAGCATGAGTAGAGCCAGATGGTTGTATTACACATCTTTTGTGTTCTTGTTTGCTTCTTAAAGCAGTTGCAGAATTTTGCCCTGGGCAAAATTTACTCTTTGCTCGTATGTTCCCCTGTGAATTTACTTTTGACAAAGTACTTCACAAAGCAGGGAAACACTGCGAGCTGCACCCGCAAACTTACCCTTCCCTTCGCATTTGTGAAGTCAACAGCCCTGTACTTATAAAATATTTTGCAACTTGTGAAATAAATTAGCAGTAGGTGCAAGTTCAGCGTGTGTGTTGTGTGTTACTACCCCTCTGTATGTGATACTGATTTCCAGTGTGTGTTATTTTTAAAATTTTCCTCCTAGTGTTTTGGAGAAGAAACTGGAAATGGCAGCCAGTTCGTTGTAGCACACTAGTTATGTAGTATTCTTCCATTAAAGAAATGTTGTCTTAAAGATTAATGAGCTAATTTTTCCACTACTTTTTTTTTTTTCTTTTTTTAAAGTTTTGAGATTGTGGTGCACCTGATTCATGTTATCAAAAACACATACTTTGTGGTATTCAGGCTGAGTGGGAGAAGGTTGTGAAAGGTAGGTGGTTCTTAACTGGGTGTTTGTGACATTTGTTGGAAATGCTTATCACTGGAACCACCAAAATTTACATGTATTTGTTATTTCCCTTTGAAAGCAAATTATGCTTTATTTCCCATAAAAGATGAGTTTTTGTAAAAGCTTTGTAAGAAAGAGTTTGTCTTGCTTGTGCCTCACGCTGGTTTTCACCAGCACAGCTCCATTGACTCAGCTGAGTTTACTCCAAATTTGCATCACTGCAGGCCCTGCGATGACAAGGTCCCTCTGCGTTTAGCAGTTACAGTGGAAATGATCATGACTGTAAACATGTTCTGTCCTCTGCCTTCACCTCTGTGTGAGGCAGTGTGCTTGTAGGAGCCGAGTGGGCTCCTCTCCCTCGAAGGCAGGGCTTTTATTGGGGACCAGTTCCTGGCTCTTCCGCTCGCAGGCATTGACTCAGTGGCCCCATGCCTGCACCACCTCTCTGGGCAAAGCTGGCCCCCATGTTTTGCCCAGGTTGCAAGGAGCAGCTTTGGGCCCTTTGTTGGAACTGGGAGCACTTGATGAAAAACTGGCAACGAGCAGCTCTGACCTTATTGAGATCTCTGACTAGCTCAGTCACAAGTCTGAGGCTGAAGCAACTTGCTTCGAATAATGATGCTATTGTGCTCATCCTATCTGATCAGTTCTTGAAATGTTTTAGTAAGTCTATCTTACAACATTATAAGAAGATAATCAGCTGCCTTAGAAGGTCCCCATCTGGAGTATAGAGTTCTTTTACTGAAAGATGTTTTGCCTTTCCGAGATAGCTCTCGCATTTCATCATCTGTTGTGCAGAGATGAAGTGCATATGAAAAGTCAGTGACTCTGAATCCATCTGTTGTTATTATTTTCCACTGATAATTGGCTTGAACAATGAAATGTCTGTGTCTGTAGCCTTTGAAACTGTACACCCTGTTTATTTTCTGGAGGTCTTGCTCCACTCTCACCCCCCACCTTTTTTTTTTGGGTTTTGTTTTGTTGTGTTTTTTTTTGTTTCATTTTCTCTCAAGCTCATAACTAGTGGAGCTTGCGTGAAGATGGCATCTTTGACTCTGTGCATCAGTATGTGTCACTCAGCATCTAAAGCTTGCCTGCCAATTTTTGTCAGGGTCCTATGTCTGTTCCGTTTAAGTAGAGAGTAGGCTTGCAGAAGGAAGACTGGCAGACCCAGACTTCATATACATCTTACCTGAAATGTAGTATTTATTTCACTTTCTCTATTAAAATATTAATTGAGTCCAATATCTAATACCTATGGAATTAGATACTACCTGTAATTGTATAATATATTCAGTTGCATCCAGTTTTGCACGATGCAGGGTATTAATATTGGATTCCACTAACAGCAGTTCCATTAGCTTGCTCAACCAGTATGAGATATATATGAGCAGGGAGGCATAACTACCAGCCAGAACTGCCAAAACAGTCATTAGAAGCTCCATTGGGATGGACAAAGGCTTTTACACAGTGATATACTGATTAAATTTTGTTCTATGGTTTATTTGCATCAAGGTTAGATCACTATCATCTATGTGAACCGTATTATTTAACACCTTATTTGGAAGGTCATTTCAATGCAAAAACAGTGAATGATACAGGGGCTCTAAAATTTTGTGCAGGATTTTTTTGTGGGGGATTTTTACCTTGTTAGGCTTGACTAGCTCCTGTTAGCAATTTTGTTTTAACGCGGTGAGTTTAATCCAAGGAGAAGTACAAACTCCCTCCATGCTGTAGGAGTGCTTAGTTGAACCGAACACATTTGATTCTCATTAAAACTGTTAGTTATATCCAGTATCCTTTGAAATAATCTGCAGCACGTGCTTGAGAATCCAGTAAATGTGCGTTGCTTTCTGTGCCTGCACGTAAGTGGTCTTTCAGAATGAAATTTCGGTGCCGAAAGCAGTCGTGATGTCCACGTTGCACAGCAGTCTGGAGCGCAGGAGAGAAAGGCAGGGGAGTATAATCTTATTTGTGTTTCAATGGCAATCATTTAATACTGCGAGTTATTAAAAAATAATTAAATTACTAAAACCAACATGTAGCTAGGACTTACAATAAGAGGTCAATGTGATTTGACTCCTTAAGTTAGGAAGGGACGCTGGTGAATTCCAATTGCTTTAAAATTTTGCTTCTTCATTCTATTTCTGGGTGTATATACGAGACTGAAAAATAATTTATTTCTCCAGAAGCAAGAGTAAATCATGGTATATAATTATGTATATTTGATTATAATAATAGATGCTTAGAGGTGCTTGGTGGTTATCACAGTCTCTAATTTAGTTGTTTTTGGAAGTAAATATAGTCTGGAGGGGTTGTTTTGTGAGACTAATATTTTGGAAATAACATTTTTAGGGGAAACGTCAGGAAATTTTTTCCTTTTCCCTAAATAAACTAGCAAATAGGTGTGCATTATGTAGGGATTCATAACAGCTAACGTAGGTTTGCCTGTGGAGTATCTTATATAGTAAACAAAACATAGGGGCAGTGCGAGCAGATTCAGATTTACTGCGTCGACTCAACCAAAAGTCTCTGTATTAATTTTAAATCCTTGTTAAGAAAAACTGGGCTGGCAATATATTGGATTTCACTGCAGTTAATGAAAATGAATTTTACAGGTGGTGTTTGGTCGTGTTTCTGCTCTGGTGAGATGGGTGGCTGAGCCAAAGCGGGCAGAGCTCACGATGCAGTTTTTTTGCCAGAGCAACGCTTAGATTAGAAACGAGCGTTTGGCACCGAGTTGTTGGTGCTGTTGTTATTTACTATTACACGAGGAAAGCGTTTAGCTCTAAGATTTGATTAGATTTTGTAGCTCCTATCCCCTTAAACAAGCTGTGTAGCTTGTCAGAGATCAGGACAGGTAGAATGCACAGCAGGCGTCTGATTTGAGCCAGTTACTCATTTGCTGAGTGTTTGTGTTTATGCAAAGGGGCCTCTTCCTGCATATTTAATCTAGAGTAAGGCAGTGGCTTTTGTTGTGTTTAGACCACATACCTTCAGTCCTTCCTTACACTGCAGCCAGTGTTGAAGCACAGAAGGGCTGGATAGTCAAAAGTGCTTTAGTGTTTTCAAACTCTCAACTTTCTGCAGTTGGTTGGGAATTACTTACAGCTCTAAGCCTTTTTCTTCCTCATTAATGGGTAAGTTTGCACTGCGGGAGGATAAGATACTTTTGTTTCTGTTCGGTTTTATGAATGCAGAAAAGGATTGTTTGTTTGTTTGTTTGGACCGTCCTGAGCTCCTTAAAGCAAGCCTGGTGCCTTTGGGGAGTTTGTGGCAGGGAATTAGCTGGAGAATACAGGTGTTTCTGGAATATACTTGGGACTAAAGTACGAACCAGCGCGCTGCAATGGGCAGGTACGTGCGGGGGGGCGGCGGGGGAGTGAGTTCGGTGTTATTATTCTTTGTGCTAACAAATCCTGTTTTGTAACTATCCCGAAGATAATGCTTCCATTGTTAGCTAAAAGCTTTCAAACAGTGTGCAACGCAGAACTGCAAAAGCAGCAGCAAAAAAAGAAAAAGGAAAGAAAAAAAAAAAAAACACCCTCTGGTCTTTATTGTTTCCTTAGCAAGGGTCCTCACTAGCGTGTCTGTGCTGTAATAGGAAGGTTTTTCTTATGTGGAAATTGAATCGTCTCTTCATTGATATTAATAGCACACTAGAGATGTTAGCCATGATGCAGAGCACCAGAGCTGTGGAGTAGGAAACCTGATCTTGCAGGGGGAAAAAATGACAGTCCTATTGCTCCTCAGTGTGGGAGACATCCCTCCGTGAGAGCAGAGTTTGCATAATGGCATCCTCGCTTAACTATTTACTGTAGGTATTTTAATCTCCAGCTCTTTCTTTTAATATAGATGTAATTACCGCCGCTTGCTCTCGCGCTCACGAACCGCGCAGCTCGCCTTCTGATGCAGTCGGAGCAAATTAGTTTTAAAAATTGACTTTCTAGCAAAGCGGAGCGCGGTGCCCGCGGAGCGCGCAGCGCTGGGAGGGCGCGAGGGAACCGCTGTGAGGAATGGGAGCGCGGTGACAAAGGGCACCGTCCTCCGAGCGGCTGCTGTGCGCCGGGGCCCGAAGTAGCACTTTTGGTTCCCAATTAACTATTTCCTTCGTTTGAGTAACTCCTCTCAAACAGAAGAGTGTGCTGTTCCACCACATGTTGGGAAGTGCGAGAATCTGAATAAAATTTCATCAACCTGATTAAAATGTGCGGGGACTTTGGTCTTCTCGGGTAGGAATCAGCCCACAGACGGGAGGCATTGATTAACAATGAGGCTGCCGAGGGTTTTTAATAACAAAATTACAAATACCGCACCTAATTGTAAGCGTATTACTTTTATGCACCGTTTTTTCTTTTTTCTTTTTTTTTAGAAAAAAAACTTTTTATGAGGAAAAGTACCTCAGTCAAAGCACCTTGTGTGATTAGTGCTATTGTATTCTTAAATTTTGATTGATAGAGATAATAGTTTTCACTTAAAAATACAGACAGGTACTTTAACTTTCCATGACAATAGCTATTTGCATTTCTTTTATCTTTTTGTTTAACATTTGTGGGGGTTGGGACGGATTTGATTATTAACTCTTATTGCACACCGAGGTAAATGCTAAAACAAAGCTTTTGTTAAAGCTTCAAAGGTAAAACAGCAAATATTGTTTTTAGGCTTCAATATTTAAAGGCTGTTCAAGGATACCTCGACAATATTTCCACATGACCATGACCGAGAGCCTCCCGGCGCCGCGAGGTAAGGGCCGCCCCGAGCCGCCGGGCCGGGCCGCAGCGCCGCGCTCCGCCCGCGCGGGGCTCTCCGCGCTGAGGGGGCGCCGGGCGGGAGCGGGGCGCCAGGGGCGGCCGGGGCCCGGCGGGGAGCGGGGAGGCGGCAGCGCTTCCCTCGGCGTCGCCGTGCCAGGCGGGCTGCAGTGGGAGTCTCGAAAAGTAACTGGCTCCTCGTCTGGCTGTGCAGAGATGTCAGCCAGTCGCACTGCCAGCCCCACACCCGCAGCAGGGAGGGCATTCCCGCTGCTCTCCCCTTAGGCGAGGCCAAGTTTCCAGAGGAGAATTCTAACGCAGCCGTAACACGGTTAAGAGTGGCGTTGAGGCACGGGGAGTTATTTCCAGAAATATGGAGAGTGGGCAGCGTTCGATGCTGGGCAGCGGCCTGGTGCCCTCTGGAACTACTGGGTGCCCCCTGGGGCCACTGGGTGCCTGCTGGACGCAGCCTGGTGCCCGCTGGGCACCGCTGGGCACAGGGTCATGAGTGAGCAGTGCCATGGTGGTGGCTGTGCTGGGAGAGCGCTGCCCAGCTGCTGTGCTGCCCGCACCCCTGGCTGCTGTCTGAGCTGTTACCAAGCGGGGGAGGAACGGATTGCGATGGTCCCGTAGTGCTGGCTTCCATCGAGTGATTCTTTCCCAAGGTTAACAGTGGACGTGAAAGGTAATGTTATTTTGAAAGAGAAAATGCACCGTGCATAGCTTGTGTCCTCGTGCTGCTATTTGTTTTTATTTTATTTAGAATAAATAAAAAGCACCAGCCAGAGGCTCTGAACAGCCTGCTGATGACTGGAAATGGAAACACGCTCCGCTGTGCTCCCTGCTTCCCGGGAAGCAGCACGGCAGCGGCTGCTGTCCCTGCGCTCGGCCTGTGCCAGCTCCGCTCCCCCCAGCACCGGGGAGCACGCAGCCTCACGCTGCTGCCGCTCGCTGCCTTTCGCTTGAGGAGGCGGCAGTGACTCCTGGGAAAGAAAATCTGTTGGGAGCCCTGTGATACTTAGTATCAACTGCACAATAACAAGCAGCCGCCTTAACAGTGGTCAGATTTTTTTTTTCCTCTCATAGTATTTAAAATACTATAATTTTTATTTTTTTTTTGATTGCTTGATGCTCCTTAAAAAAAAGGCAAAGCTTATCCTGAATGTCTTCAGAGCAGCCCTGCACGTGGTGTGTGTGTGCCAGTGTGCTGGTGGGAGCCCTGCGTGCAGCACCGTGCCCGCTGGCACGCCTGGTGCCAGCTGCTGCCCCTCCCCATCCCTGCATAGGTGGGATTAACAAAATTTCAGATTTTCAGGATTAACAAAATACGAAATAAAACCCTTTTCTTTTACATATGTGTAGTTAACAAAATCATGGATTGCATCTGTTCCTTTGCAGGATGACAAAATAATATTAATGGCAGTAGCAGGGCATCTTTCAGGCTGCGTGTGCATGAGTGTGACTCAGGCGGTTTGGAAGGGAAAGGAGTAGCTGGAATAGCTGCTTCACGATATTTAGCTGAATTTGTTGCACAAAAGTACTTTGATTATCAAGTTTTGATATTTCAGAGCTTTCGGAAGAACTTGTTAATATTTTAATCTGACACATGAAATATATTTCAGCTGATCTTATAGTAGAAAAATTAATGGAAATCAAAATTCGGAAGCAATTTTTTGTCGCATTGTCATGGGTGTGTGTTCTCTCTCTCTCTTTTTGAAGAAAAGTGTGCTTTCTAGGTAATGGCAGGGAGATTCCCTCTCTAGTTTAGATTTCCAGTAATGATTTGCAGGCTTCGCAGGGCCAAGACACTGGCAAAAAAAAAAAAAAAAAAGTGAATAATTCTAAGCAGGGAAGCAGTTCAGCTGATGTTCTACTTTCCTGTGTAAAATTACTCACAGCCAGTTTGTGTGGGTTCAAGGTCTTTGTTCATCTATTTCTGGCTATACCCAAGGCTATTTGATTTAGATATTAATAAAAATGTTACTCTTTTAAGTAGAACTTTGTTCTGCAATGCTGTCTGTCTGTGTATTCTTCATATTTTTGGTTATATTTGGCTTAGCAGTAAGCACTTGGAGTTAGGAGTCCATCCCACAGCCTCCCCAAAATTACCTCCTGCAGGAGGAGACCACTAAATTGAGTAAGTGCTGTGGGATCAGAAATGCTGAACGGGCCGACCCAGCAGCAGGTAGCAGGGCACAGCCTCCTCTTTTTGGCTTGTCCCTTGGCACCAAAGCAGTAGGTGGGGCCTGGTCCAGAGCCACTGGGGCCTTTCTGTTAAGGTCAGCCGAGAACATCATGGTGCTGGCTCAGGTCATGATCATTTTGGGGCCGTTACCGATTGTCTTTCCAAAACCCTGTTGAAAACAGCTCTTATAAACATCATTTGTGTATGCAGGGATTTCATATCGCATTAAAAAAGCACTGACTGATCTCACTGATGTGCTGATGTACTCGGCAAGTCAGCTCACTGTTTTCAGGAAGGCCTGGTGAAATCTGAACAGAGCCAGGAGCTGTGCATGGACTTTCCCTGCGTGTGATGCCAGCGGAGCCAGCGGGCTGTCGCAGGCAGTGGGAGAGCTGCTTGGCCTGCGAGGCAGCATGGCCACTCCTGCTCGCAAAGTGGATTTTTGTGTGTGGTTTGGTTTTCTATTTTAATCATCTCCTTGAAGGAAAATATGAGTGTAGTGAGCTGTCTTGCTTTGGTAGGTTGGGATTTTTTCCTTGTTTGCTCCACACACACACTTAGAGTGTTGATGGTACTTTGTGTTTATCTTAAAGACAGCATGATGGAAGGAATGCGTGTTGCCTACATCAATTCACTCACCCATATAAACATTTTCAGGAGGAAAGTCTGTATTTGTATTTCCACATTTTGAGATACTCAACTTTTAGACTATTAATGAGAAATTTTCACAGGTGGGAACAGCTGTCTCTGCTGCTCATTTTAATTTCAGCGGTGCATTATCCACGTTGTTGAAAGTCAGGTAGCATCCAGCACGGCGTGGGTAACCAAACCGAAAGCGGCCCCGACAGCTGGGCTGTGGGAAGGGCTGCTGTCCTTCCTCCCCAGCCCTCCTCGCGTGCTGCCCTCGGCAGGCCGTGCTCATCTCCCCCTGCGCGATGCTGGGCCAGCCTTGCTGGGTTCCCTTGCAGCGTGTTTGTTTCCTCTGTAACGAGTGCATTTAGGAAAGGTTACCTGCCTTTTGCAGCACTACCAGAAGATTTATTGTGCGCACGCTTTATGCAAACGTGTAATTTTCAGCCGTTTCCTTAAAAAGTACATTTTAAGATGGCTCGTTTGCTATCATGAAGACTCAGGGTAGAAATGAAGTCTGCTTGCAAAATACTGCCAAAATACAGCTCTGACTGCCAAATACCAGAGAATTTATAAAACAGATAAATATGAAAAGGGGTTTGAAGTGTCACATCCAAGATAACCCCTGAGCGAAGCAGGATAAAAGCCTTTCTTGCTGCTAATCTAAGAGCACATCGTATGTCAGAGGTCATGTATTTTACATAAAAGATGTATTGTTTTACATACTCTCAGGAAGGTGAGGCCTGACCTATTATGATGGAGTAGTGTCGTGTCCTCTGGAGTGCAGAATCCGTGCCTCACGTGTGCACCCCAGTGAAGCACACAGGGTTTCCTGTACATTAGACACATAAATATTTTGGCCCCCATCTTCTGGTACCCCATTGCAAGTACTGTGAAAACAATTCTCATTAAAATAAAATGCCAATGAGCAGCAGATAAAAGCAATATTAATTTCATCTCAAGGTAGCCTTTTTTTTTTTTTAACTAGAAATAATATTCAGTGGTAAAGAAAATGCCTTATTCTCATCATGAAAACAATTTCTCTCTCCAAAGGAAATGGCAGATGAGTACATTTTTCTTCTGAAATAATTTAATGAAGATTCTGATTTTTCCCAGAGGTTGATATTTTACTACTTAAGTTAAAAAAAAAAAAAAAAAAAAAGCTTCACCTCCTGATGTAAATGGCATAACTTAGCATTTGGCGAGTTTCAGAAACACCCCCAGAGCTCCACCTCACTGTGTGAATTTTGTGAAATGGAGTTTCACGTAGCTCTGTCTTACACATCCACATGTCACTGATTTTCCATTTTGTATGATGTCATCTGTGTCGGCAAATTATTGCCTATTTCTTTCTGTCCTTGTTGTCTAGTGCTGTGCCCCCCTGCAGCAGCAGACGAACCTTCCAGTGAAATTGTGTTGTAATTTTACTCTATTAAGGTATTTGGTCAATTGATGTGGAATTAATTCTGAATGCTGTTAGTGGTTTGAGTTAGTAACTTGATCTAAATTAATAAACAAATGTTTTTCTTTTCTCTTGTACCATATGTTGATCCCAATTACATGAACAGAAAGTGGCAGATTGTCATGTTTCTTAAAAGATTACATACTCTTTTGCATAAGAGAGAGTACACAAGATGCAGGAATATACAGGGTAAAAAAAACCCTGCACGTGCTGTTTTCTCCCTCCTACTTTTTATAAAGATACACTTTAATTATTTCTCCCTTTAATACCCACTGTTCTTAGCACCTTGGCTTTCTTTGTATGCTCTGGTTATGCTTAACCAGAAGAAATCCCAAGACAGCAAACAACTTTTTGAATTAGGCATGGAGGATGCAGCTAGTTTTAAAATCTCATCTAGGGCTGTGTCTCTATGGAAAAGGATGGAAAAGGAAAGGATCCAGGAGCTAAAATAGGCATGGTTACAAATGGTCTTAAAATGCCTTAAGTAAGGAGAACTCATTCAGACAATAGTCAGATTCCTGAAACAAAGGACTGAACTCATATATTATTCAAACTGAAAATAGATTGATAGACATCAAGATTAAGAAAGTTTGTGCTGGAGAACAAAGATGTCTCATCTCCATCTTTTTTGTTGGCTTTTTTTTTTCCCCCCTCCCAAAGACCAAGTTGTTCTTGCTGAGCTGAAGAGCCTCGCGCAGGCTGGTACTGATAAGCAGCAGTCCTGTGACTTGATTGTTTTTATTCACTCTCTCTGAAAGTCACTCACCATTAAACACGATTAGATTCATTTGTTGCTTTATTTATGTTTGGACTTGCGAATGTGGTGCCACTGAAAATGCTTTGGGTGCTGTTGCTGACACGGACCCGGCAGTCATGTATGTTCCCTTCTCTCTGCAGGGTAAGAAGAGTGACCTGTTTGGGTGGCTGTAGCTGAAGATTGCTTTACAGGAGCAACTGAGGAAGGTAAATACAAACACTGTTTTGCACATAGTTTCCAAAGCATGTCTGAACGAAGGTCCTGGTCCTGCAAACCCCATGAACGTGCTCGAGTTGCACAGGTAAAGGCTCCTCTGTCGGCACGGACAGGAGCTGTGAGGCTGGGCTTGGCACTAAGGCTTTGTGCCTCAAACCCACGTCTGGCCTGGGAAGTCACTGGTCTAGGTGCCCACCTGCGTTCTACGAGAAAGGCCACGAAGATGTCCTTGTTGGCTTCTGACTGTGTGCTATGGGAGCAGCCTGATGGCTGGGTGGAGCTGTGTGTGAATGGGAGCACCCAGCTCTGGTTGGTCTCGGGGCCACGTGGCTGAATCCATGGCCAGCAGGCACGGGCAGAGGGCTGGGAGCTGCAGCTGTCCCCTTGCAGGGGCAAATCCCTGGGGAATGGTCAGTGCTTCAGTGCTGCTGTGCCCTGAGCTGACACACTGCTGGGTGTACAGCACTGCATCAGAGAGCAGAATTTAGCTGCTAATTTGATTGCTTATTATCACCAAAATTAAAACACGCTTTCTAGTCTTTTGGAACATAGTGAAAAGGGAAGAGATATCACTCTCTGCAAAATGATTTTTATTTAAAGCAATGTGAAAGTCCCTCTGCTCTGAATTAACTCCTTGCCTCTCTTCTGGCCCAAAGTTTCAAGTTGGAAAGGAATATTAACATCACAAAAGTGGTGATTCATAAAATTAACTTGCAGAAGACAGGAGTAACGCAGATCAGCGTTTGGTACTGAAGGGTGTCATCTGACTGAGGTTCATCTGGCTGCTTTATAATCACCTTCTTTCAGAAATTAATAGTCGGTTAAGCACCATAGCAACAAGCAACACTGATGTAAGCGTGGAGCAGTGGCTGCTGTTCGCTGTGATGTCAGTGCTCGTTAGTACTGTTCTCTTGACCTTGTTTGAATACAAAATGGTGATTTCATTTTAAACTTAGAATTTTACAGAATGACTAAATGCATCAGAGTGAATTAGAGCTATTTTTATTTTTAATTTTATTAAAATGTACTTCAAGAGGGAAGAAGTGTCCCTGTTCTCTTCTAAATTAAAATAGATCTGAGAATGATTTTTTTTCTTTGTTGCCAAAAATATATATTGAGGATGAAATTGACGAAGTTCAAGTGAATATTGCAATCCTCGGATGTGCCCATGGTGTTATGTCAGCTGTATGATATATGCCATCCTTCAATATTTGAATATTACTGGATTTTGTTTTGTTTTTATGATAGGAATCCATGGTTTAGTAGATGCATTTCAGCTACTGAAGGAGCAGATCCTACAGCTTCAGGTAGTGGCTCCTTGTTCAGTAGTGATGTTTTCCCCTTTGGGTTTTTGTGAAGAAAGGAAAAAAAAAATAGTCCCAGGTGCATCTGTCTGCCTGAGAATGTTGGCATTCTTGTGGAGCCATGGTTGATGTGTGCTTATGATGTTGTTTGGCCTGGGAAAATTACGAATTTTAGTTGTGATAAATGCACAACACCACTTGTTCAGACTAGCCTGAATTTTACAACCTTTTTCTCCAAAAGCAGACAAATTTTTGGTTACTACCATTGGGCCACAACATGTGCCAGGCATACCCTCTGGAGTGCACTGTTAGCAGTCAGCAGTTGAGGTGACTCACGGAATATCTCTCTGCTGGGGACCATGACATCTTCCAGACTATCCTCCGGGGTAGCACGGGCTGAGCCTTGCCCCATAGCTGCTGAGCAGGGCTCAGCCAAACTAGAAGATGAGGGAACACACTGGAGAAAATGCCGTGGATTAACTGTGGCACATGCATGTGGCACACATGTTCAAGCACGTTTGCAAACTGCAAAACAAAATTCACAACTTAACAATAGAGTTTTTCTGTGCATTGTTCTAGGGTAGGACTTGTTTATGTGACAAGGTATGGATTTGTCCTACTTCCACTGCCTTGTGGGGTGCTGTTTCCAACAGAAAACTGTTTGCTTCAGGATCTGTCCATAATCTTGCAAAATGTTTCATAAAATAAAGTAATAATGAGTGATATGTGGTCTAAGAAACTGGATGTCAAATTTCAACTGGGTGAGAATTGAAACAGCCAAGATAATAAACCATGAGAATAGGAGATAGTAATGGAAATAGTGATAGAGTCCTAATTAGAGCCATGCCACTGAAACAGGGAAGGTTAAGGGTTTGGTTGATTGAGTTTGAGCTCAATTGCTTGATAGCTTAATTTCAGGTGAAATCCCATCTTCTGAGTTAGCAGCTAAGCTGCTCGGTGTGCTCACAGAGCAGGGCTCTGGGCTCCTGGAGGGGCAGCTGCGTGGCCCCGAGCATCCCAGGGCAGCGTGCAGGCCTGGCCCCGGGCACACGTGCTGGGATGCAGGACAGACCTGGTGAAACAGATTTCACGCTTTGTGTTTTGTTTGTTTCTTTTTTTTTCCTGTCAGCGCCATAGAGCTCTGATCAGAGGCACGAACTGAATAGATACAGCAAGGGTTTTTGATGGTTAAACCTTCAGAATTAAGATGTTTACGTTCTCCTTTATTTAGCACTGTTAGGCATAATGCCTAATTATATGCCAGTTTTTCCTCAAAGTAAGAATTTGAATTGAAATGTTTGATTTGGAGAGAAGGGTGGGGAAATGTATTTTTACAGAATTATGGACAATAGTGTTAGTTTTCCAGGAGCATTCATTTGTTTAAATGTATGTAAAAGCATTTTCAACAATCAAACACCATTCAGTGAGCATTGTAAATCAGGGATAGCTTACATGTTGAAAAATTGAAAAGTACAAAACATGCTACTAAAGTTGTACATCACTGATAACAAAAGACACATGCAGAGACTTTAAGATAGCAACGATAGAATCATTTAGAAAACGCTTAATGGGGAAAAAAGTCAACACAAAGGATTTAGCAAAGTTGCACTTAGTTTGAAATTTCGAATCTTAATGCTTGTCAGAGCTAGATGCTAATTTAATATTGGTAATGAAACAGAAGCTGCCTTCTGTAAGTCAGTACCAAATGAGATGGTCAACAGGTGAGTCTGTGGGTCTGAGCTCTGACTTTGAACGTATGTATATGTATATTCTCCTTCCCTTGAGGTCAGGAGAAAGGCCTATGTGTGATTCCTTAGCAGGGGGAGCTCTGGACAAAAGTCAAAGCCCTGAAACAAACTTTAGAAGAGACATTTCTGTTTGTGAAGGACTTAATAGTGTGCCCAGCTTCTCCCCAGTGCTCCTTCTCCCCAGTGGCTTTGCAGGAGGTGTTCCAGTGAGGCCCTTACTTCAGTTGTCTGCACAGGCTGGTGGCAGTGGTGCTTGCACACCAGGCAGTGGGGTGTGTTGGGCACCTTGACTTTCCTTGTTCTTGATCTAATGGTGTTAGAGCATATTGCAGGGCAGAAGCATCCATTATTCCCAGAACACGGGTTGTGAATTTGGGCCTTTTGAGTTCACTGTAGTTAGAAGCATGTGGTGGAGAAGGCAGCCTGCTTCTTGGATGTTATCTCCAAAGTTTTCTTTGCAACAGGCCCAAATTACATGCAGCCATGCTGGAAGCGTTTTGCATCGGTGGTTGCAACAAACCCGGTAGGAAATGGGGATTTGGGAGGCCCCCCTTGCTGTCTGCTGCTGCTGGGATGTTAGCTGTGTACCTGGAGCCATCAGGGTCTGCCAGGCTTCCTTGACTTTCTGACTTCGGGAGAGGTTGAAATGCTCTACTTGCTAAGGCCTTTGAGTTACTCAAGCTGAAGAGTACAGTCTGGTGCAAAGCCTTTCTGTAAACTGTGGGAACAGAAATCACTATGTTACCTGCATGGTCTGTGGTAACCCCCCCAAAAAAAGGCTGTGTGTGCACCTTTGGCAACACAACTGTTTTCAAACCTTACCTTTTTTAATGACAAGTTTAGTCCAGATAACTGGTGACGCTGTGATTTTTCTGAAGCAATTGGGTAAAAAAGATTTAGAAAATAGATTAAGACATTTTGGAATAATTTAAAAGTATTTGAGCAAATCTCATTAACATGGACCAGTAGCAAGCTGTATTGAAGACTTCAAAGATCTGTCAGAGGAGTTCTTTCTGTGCTATTGTCTGCCAGCATTAGCAATCTCAAGAGAACATGCTTCTTTTGTTTGCTTTTGGCCCATTTAGCTTTTCTTCTTCTCCTTAATGTTCCTTAATGTATTATAAATCTTCAAGTGGGTTGGTAGAAAAATATGTTTCTCAGCTTTAAGCTAGACAGTGGCATGTTTTGATCCTCATATCTGATACTTTTGGACCAAATCCTTCTGGTCTTCGTGAAGTGCTAAAGCAGGCACGATTTGGTCAGTGTTTTACATAATCCTGCAGTGTTTCTTCCATTTAATTTAGGAGGTGCTCAATATCTTCAGTAAAATGCAAGTGCTCGTTTGTATTACTTCATGCAGGGTACCACCATCTGCTTCAAACCTGTGAAGAACGCGAAGCACGAGGCTGCGTGGCTCATGTACACCTCTGGACTTGGAGCCACTAGCCTAATGTATAGCCACAGACCAAAAAACGGTTGGGGTTATTGAAAATGGCCCAAATGTAAGGGTTATATCTGCAGATTAGGCAGCCAGAAAGGATTCTCTGGTGTCTGTCCGTGGCTCAGAAGGGCTGTGAGGTGCATGAGACCACGCAGTCATCAGTGAAGGCACAACCTCCCTTGTCTAATGGGGTTTGTGCGAAAATGGCCGTGTTGGCAAATGCTGTCATGGAGCTGAGAGCTACAGCATTGCTGCTGTGGGTGAGTGTTTGCATTCCTCCCTCCACCCTTCATGTGTACCTGGAAATCGAGCTTGCATCCCAAGGAGGGACACGACATGCCATACTATGCACTGATGTCTGCCAGGGATTTTGTTCTCGCAGCGATGGGCGGTGCTGTTGGAGGCATTTGGACTCGTTGGCGTGTGCCATTTGGGAAAGGCTGCCATAAAAGCTGTGTTCAGCAAGTTGGAGCTGCTGCTTGTGCCGTCAGTGGTCCACCAGCAGCCTCTCCTCTCGGGTGTGGGTCTGGCTTTGCTGTGCACTCTGTTCAACAGGTGCATCGCTGTGTTAACTCTTAACTTGGTACACCGAGGAAGCTGCAGGTACACCTAGCAAAAAGCATAGGAAATGTTCATCATACACACCATGCAATACAGGCTGTGCCATTTCCAGCCTGTTTCTTCATGAGCAGGCAGGATAATGTGTCAGGACATGGTGTGCTTTGTTGTGCCTTGGGTGAGGAAGGGTTGCAAGTGGCACAGGTAGGAATGGTGTCGGTCTCGTCGCTCTGGAACCGGGCACGCTGCAGATCTGATAGCCTGAGCTTATGCTCTGCCATGAGCAGAAAAACACGGGGATGGGAAGATCAGCCCTGAGGATTCCCTCTGAGGCAGGCAGGCTGACGGTGCTGAGGGTGATGCTGCTGCCTGCTGCTGTCTGGCAGCCCTGTAGGCTTGAAGCCTGCCTTCAGAAAACACGGCCAAAGACAGCCATCGCTTCCGTGTTATAAAATCTAGGGATGTGAGCAAATGACACCAGAAATAGATTCTTATTGCACATTCCATATTTTATTTGGTCATCTCTGAGGTCATTGCCTGTTGCCTTCCACCACTCCAGAAGTATATCTTCCGGCATGCCTACGTTATTGTCCTGCAGCGGGAGCAGCAGTATTTTACAGTGGCAGCGGTACAAGAGCAGTGATGTCAGTGGGCATTACAGGAGGCCACCCTTTTTATTTGGTAGCTCATACTAAAGCCAAGGCATTAAAAAAAAAATGGTTTTGGCCCTGATTGCCTGCCCGTATTTCTCATTGCAACATATGAAAGCATTTTTCATTGCTGCTCATGGCAGGAACTTGAGACGCCACCTCCAAGACGTTTAATTGCTGAGTGTTCCTCCCAGTGCAATCTGTGCATTTTAAGCTGGGGCTCTCCCACCTCTCCTGGCCATGCACTTCCCAGCGCACTTTGCGCAATGCTGCTTAATTGCTCCGAAGGGTCATTGCTGCCTCTGAGCTCACTGTTTATTTTTTTAGTAGGGTAGCACAAACATTTGGATATTTGCAACTAAGACTCTGACGTCATTTCCATTGCAAACCATTAATATCAGTAGTTTATAATATGGCTTTTCAGAATACTTTTTTGTTGAAATATGATGATGTCTTTCTTACTTTGTTTTAAAAAAGTAGAATTGTTTTCCGCTCTATTTTTTTAAACAAAGATAAATTGATATCTTTTGAGCAATAGGTCTGCTTTTTTCTCCTGTCATACCCTTTTCGTTAGTTTTAATAGCCCCTGTGTTTGTCCATATTAGCTGTAAGACAAGTGTTTCATTTAATTCTCTGACATGCTAAGGGTCAGTGGATCCCACCGCTGGAAGGAAACGTCTGTGGAAGGGCACAGCATTTCCTGCTGCTGGGGCACTTCCACCAATGGAACAGAGGTATACAGTCATGACATTAGTAATTGTTTGTAAAGATCTTAGAAATAGAAAGTGCTACATTTAAAAGCCAACAGCAGCATAAATCAATAATATAGGCAATGAGACCATTTCCTTCTGGGGGGAGGCAGGGGGATTTTTTTAACCCCTTTTTAACTGGAAGAACGTCATGCTGTTATTTTTACAACTTGTGTTTGCTCTACTGCTGTCATCGGTCTTCCTTTAAATTTCATTCTAATAATTGGGCAAGATAATTTTTATTGGGAAAATTTTGTTTTTAAAAGCTTTGAACATAATTCAAACACTGTTAAAAACGTTAGTGCTGGAAAACAGCTGAAAAGTGGTTTCTGAAGAAGCGCAAATTCTTTTGCCTATTTATTCCTTTGAGATCTGATGTCCAGTGAGAAATACTGTGTGCTTTTATTGTTTGTTTCCTTTTGTTTTAAGGAGGGATAGATGATTGCTTTTGGTGCTGCGTGCTTTGAGTGTTCAAAGCTCTGAGCTCCGTTTTGGAGAATGTTAAAATAAACCCACAGGAGGTCTTGTAAAAGTTGTAAGAAATTGTAAGCATGTCTGCTGAGTCAATTACACGAGACAAATTGCCAGGGTAAGGCTGCAAGGTTCCAAACTTGTTATTTACACTCAACCATCTTTAAAACAATTCATTTCTGCCTTTGATTTCACAGCAGATAAATACATGTTTTGGAGGGGGAAAAAAAGGATATTAATTAGGCAAAATATTATTTAAAACTTAAAGAATTATCGGGGTTTGTATTCACATAGTTAAAGGGAGAATCTGGCCTATCCTTCTGAAAGTTGGGTAACTGGAAAAATGTAGTTGGGCAATGCAGACTTTGGCTTTTAAAAACTTCTCCTTAATGAGACATGAATGCATGAGGCAGAACTTTTAGATCATTTGAATTTTAGTATTAAAGTTATTTTTTACTACAAAAAACTTATACCTTGAATATCTGAGAGCACTCACAAGTTTTTGCTGAGTTGATTGATCCTGCAAGGACTTCCATGGAATTGCTTAAAGAGCAGTGCAGATCCCACGTGTGCAGTGTGTGCTTGCTGATTCTCTGAAGCTTTGTGCCGTGTGCTCGTGCTGTGCAGCTGTACTGCTGTGAGCTGCCATGGTTAACGTGGTTCGAGACACATCCAGAGCAACCGTCGTATCTGCTAGATGCTTGGTAAGGTCAGAAAGTCCCGTGAAGTCCCATTCCTCTTTCCCAGTCTTTCCTTTTCCATCACCATTAGTGTGGAAAGCTCCAAGAGGAGCTGGACAAGACACCAGGGCAACAGGTTGGGCATGTGCCTGCCCAGCCCGGCCCCCTGGCAGGCTGCTGGAGGGAGCAGGCTTTCTGGGGTGTTGACAGTCAGTAGGATTTCGTTGAGGTGGTTTTTTTATTGTAGGACGTTAGGAAAAGCTGTTTGTCCCTTAAAACTCAATGTGTTCTTTCCAAACTCCTTTCATGTGTTTTCTGCTCCCTCTCAGATAGCAGCGGCCGTCTCAAGGTGCCTGCAGCAGGAGGAAGCCCCCAGCGCTGCTGTGTTGTGCTGCTGGGGGGCACCTGTGCCGGGGAGGCAGAGGAAAAGCTCTTTCCCCAAGGGAAGTAATTGATAATTGAAGTGATGAAAGATGAGTGTGATCATGGCTGGCACCTCCGGATAGAGCTGAATTGGTGGTTGAGCTTTAGTTTCTGTTTCTGTTCCCCGAAGTGGTGTCTGGTGGCACTGTCACGTGTGTTTCTTAACTCGAGGAGAAGCGCTGAACACCAGCTCCTTCCTTCTGCTGCTTGCCCATGCCTCCTCCACGTGAGTGGTGAGTGCCCAGCCTGTAGGCCTGCTGAGAGCTGCTCCGTCTGGTCGTGCTTCCTCAGTTCCCCTCTGCCCTTCCCTTGTGTCTGCTCTCCTGTGTCTCACCCTTCCCTTCTAGCAAGAGCAGGGCTGCTGCCAGCCATGTTGGGAGGCTGCAGGGGGCCTCCCCATGAGGCCAAGGCCTCTGCTTCCAGCGTGGGGTTGGCCAGGCACAGAGTGCCCCAAGGACAGGTGAGACCTTGCTATCTACAGCCGAGATGGGCCCCCAGGAGGAGCATGGAGCTAGGGGTCCTCCCCCTCATGAGCTGTGATGGAGGGTGGGCTGCTGGTCAGCGGGAACCTGCTGTGTGGGAGATGGCATCAACACGATAACAGATTCTTCCAAGAGAAGAGTAGGGGGAAAAAAAGGGTCCAGACAAGCTCTGTGGACACTTGGAGACCTTCTCTTTAAGCTAACTGTGTGCAGTTATACCTGATGATTTTCCCAGATTTTCTCTTCTGTCGTTGACGTCCTGTCTGGTCACTGCCCATGAAGAGCGATCCGTGGCATCATCTGGATAAGACCTGAGTGTGTTGCTGTGGGAGGACTCGAGTTTATCATAGTTTTATATTGGGTTTCCCTCGGCGTGTAACTGGATGCATTAATAGTGACATGATCCCGGGGTGACCTGGACTTTAATGGGTTTGAACTTGCAACTGCTCAAACATTAAGAAAAAGCCCTTGCTCCCCGCGTGTATTCAGCAGCTGCTTTTTATATGCAGAACCCCAAGCTGCAAAGGTTCAATGGTGGTGTATTTTCAACTTTCAGATGAAAAGGACTAAATAACTGCCAAAAACCGGGCTCTTTCTCTCCTGATGCAGATGTGTGACTGCCAGGACACGCATACATCAAAAAGACAACATGCCTCTGAGCAGTTTAAAACCTACTGCTTTGTTTTGTTTTGCTGGAGGCAAAGGGAATGTCAGCCCCCTCAGTCTTGGGAGAGGGCTTCTGCTGGCAGCGAGCGCTTCTCTCGGGACAGGAGCCCGGGGCTGGGGGCTGGGGGTTCGTTTCCCACTCTGCAGCTGAGTCACTTCGTGGCATGGGTACTGTTTGTTCTGGACAACGCTTTCTTATTTTTTCTTGACTTGTGCACGTTGCCAGCTGTGCGTGATAGACCATCCGGACCATACTTTTTATCATGTGTCAAACCTTAACGATGACAGCAAAGCTGTGGTTTGGTTTTCCCATCTGCCATGGCAGCCAGGTTTGCCCCCTCTGAGGGACGTTGCAGGTTAGGTTATCTGTCTGTTGTGAGTTCAGGCAGCTTGCAGAGGTATGCGTTTTTCCTTTTTGAAAACACAATAAAACCTTTGCAAGGCCTGATTGCTGTACAGTTTTGGGAAGCGTCCCCATTCCTCTCCAAGTTTCCACTTTAAAGGAATTTCATGTACAGAGTTATCAGCTATGTAAAACCAGAGGGGCATAGGGGGAGGGAGTCTGGCTTTGGTGGGATGTGCAGAGCCCTGCAGTAGTGATGGAGAAACTGGTCACCTGCCATCAGGGCCATTGCCATGGAATGATGATGGACAGACCAGAGTCAAGATGTCTCTTTGGAGAGCTAGCAACAGATCTACTGACCACTAATTCAGGCTAGATTGCCATTTCTTTTGGTATTAAGAGTTAGTATGCATCAACTTCACTCATTAAATTGTTAGATTAGCACCAAGCAAGTTGTTGTAATATGTTGGGGTGTGTCAGAAGCTTTGCCCCGCTCTCTGCCTCCAGGGTAAAGCCTCTGCTTTGGGGCATCCACCTCCATCACAGAGCAACAGCGGCGTGATGTTTCTCGTGTAATACTTTTATTTTACTGAGGATGTAAATCTTTGGTCTATGGACCACTGCTTCGGTTCAGATTTTTCTTTAAAATATTAATGAGCGTTTTGGTTTTTGAGGGAAAAAATTTACAAGTAATGATGACATTGTATAAAAATGTAGCAGCTAATGCATATGTTCTGTTGGTTTGCCTTGTCTTACAGGAACATCATTTTTGCACATCACTATTAACAATGCAAACACCCTGAAATGCTAATAGCACTAGTAAGCTTTTAATTCCATGGAATTTATTGCTTGCTGTATTTCCATGAATTTATAACGCTTTGATTCTTAAGAGCCCCATTTAATCAGTTTTGCCTGGCACAGAACATAATAAACAACTTGCTGGTGCTAAAGTGCCACATGGGGGAGGCTGCTAACAAGAAAGTTAAATGCTTCTGCCACTAGCAGTTTCTTCGCTGTATTTTTCATGAGCTGTTACTACCAGTAATGTACTTTGCTAGCTTTAGAGCAGTGGTTAAACACAGTGACAAACCAAACAGCACTCCAGTGCTGTAAACACCCAGAGCAATACCATTTTTGTTCAGAGCTACAGATAAAACCGGACTTGAGGCTCAGTATCGTGTTATAGTGATCAGTGATCTTTGTAAAAGGCCTCGTTTTTCTTAGTATCTCAGTGTGGGACTTTTAGGAATAAATAGTGAATAGTATTGATCAAGGAAAACAGTGTGGAGAAAGAGAGAGGGGGAAAAAAAAGAGTTGAAATGTCTTAAAAACCGGTTCTTGTTTGTTTGTGCTGCTTGACCATAAAAGTATAAAAAGACTGTCTTAGAAAAATACCAGATCATTGAGTGCTTTAAAGCAGAAAATGTCATTTGAGTCTCAAAACTGCACCAACTTTATATAATTACCCTTTTAATTATCCCCAGTGGCCCATGAAATTTGTAAAATAGAGCATTAAGGGTTTGATTTACTTACATGTTGCACTTTAGTGTTATGCTCTTAATGAATATTGTTTAGTACTAATGTCAAGCAGAGGCTGCTGAGTGCTATGGAGAGGTGCGTGGTGCAGAGCTGGGTGTTCAGATGGGAATGGGGGAACCTCCACCTCGCATGAAGTGTGTGTATGTATGGAAGGCAATATGCTGTAGTTCTGGTTGCCTGAATCAACTATATTGATTTTATCCTCTGCATGCAAAGTAGTTTACTGTATCTTTATTGTGGTTAAATATTTAACCATGCCAGGGAAATTACTTTTTGAAGGGCATTTATTTAGTTCTGGAGAGCTTCCACTTGCCCCCAGCTTCTTCCTTGTCATGGAGAATAGCTGTGTCCTTCCTCCAAGGGACCAAAACATGGAAGCAAGCTCTTTAGTTTGCTCTCAGGGACTAACTGGTTTAGCCCGTGGTAATGGGAATAACACAAATCAGTGCTTGGTGTGGAGTTTCTGTGGGGTATCCAAACAACATCTATTGCCAAGAAATAGTTGAAAGAGTGAGCTTGGGGAAAATGTAATACAAAGCCTGGTCTTAAAATGCAGCTGAATTGAACAGCTATCTTCAGAGGTGGATGGCAGCATCAGTGAACAGTGATGGAAAAAGAAATAAAGCAGAGTCTGAAGGATGAGATAATAGCATGTAATAGTTGGTGACCTCTAAATTGTTGGTGCAAGTCTGAGTGAGGTGGACACTCAGCAGGATAGATTTGCATTTGAAAACGGTCATAAAATGTTTTCAGGTGATGGCCCAATGCTCAGGATCCATCCACTGAAAAGCTGGGGACAGCTGAGACTGTGGGTGAGTGATGCTCAGAAGGATGAGGTGATCTCCTCTTAGCTCCCGTGCCACTTCTTCCTCCCACCGTTTGAAGTAGGACGTGATCTGCCGGTTAAGGACAGCATGCAAGTGCTGGGACGGTGCTTTGGCATCTCTAATGTTGTTCGTGATCAGATGCCCCCAAAGAAAGTGGGAGGAGCCTGAGGTTTTACTTTCCTCCCCAGAATTTCTTCCAGTTTTCCTCTACTAACTGTCATAACATTCTTGGTATTCCTCTTATCTGGACGTGCATTGCTTTCGTTATTGTGCTGAGCTCATGAGCTCTTGCCGTGCCTCCAGATTTCTCAGGCCAGTTCATGTAGTGTTATCTTAATTTGGTTTTCCAATTTGTGAATATCCCTGTACATTGAGGATATTTACCACTGATATGTAAATAGTGTAGTTGGAGGAGAGAAACAACAGAAAAGCTGTCATTTCCCAACTTTAATGTTGTTAAGAAAAAATTCTGGTTCAAATTCTGGCTTAAATAAATGGCAAAAATCTATGTACATCCCAAAGGTGAAGATTTTATAATATGGATTTTTCTTAAAGTAAACAAGAGTTATATGTTTGGTGTACAGCTAAAAATTGGAAAAGCAAAGTTGCTTTAATTGTTTACGGAAACACATTTCAGGAAACGGATTTCTGGAATTCTGAAATTTGAATTTATTTATGTTTGAAAATATCTTGTTTAAAAAAAGCTCAAGGGAGCAACCTATCAGGAGGCTAATTAAGCTTTTTTGTACAACACTGAGCACAATGGGGCTCCTTTTTTGTTTGTCCCGGGGTCCTGCAATAATAAACAAAATTACTGCTAATAATTGGGAGGCTTTATTTGAAGTCGTGCTGACTGCAGGACGCGGGCAGTGTCAGTTTTCAGTAAGTGCATCAAGGCTGACCTTGAACTTGTGTCTGCTGATAAGGGCAGTGCAATAGCCCGCTCCTATCTGGGAGCGCGTCGCAGCGCTCAGCGTTGCTGTCGTCTCTGCCCGGCTTTCTCCTCTCCTTGTCTCGTGCCCTTTCTGTGGCCAGAGCCCGCGCTGCCCAGCCCTGGTGCAAGGGGAAGGATGGCAGCTGGCGGCGGTGCTGCGGATCGCCCCGGAGCTCCTGCTGTGCACAGAGCCAGGACGGCCGCGCCAAATTCGGGAGGGGAACATGGCAAGATGAGTTTGTTGTAACAGAAGTGGTTATTTTGGCTCTCTTTTATTTCATGTGGTATGTGTTCTGTCTTCTCTACCACCGTGCATGGGTGCGTCACTCCCTTCCGCTCGTGCAGCTTCTCAACGCGTGTGGTATCGCGTCGCGCCCTGGTCTCACTGCACCACGAGATGGTAGAAGGCAGTGAACTGGTCTATTTTTTTTTGCTACTGAAAGGGCTGGAAGTTTGCCTGAAAACCAAATTGCGTGGCAGAAGATTACAAAACGGTTAGTTTCCAAATCTGATTTTTCCCTTGTGAATTTTTCTTCCTTGCTCTAAGACAAGATTCATCTTGAAGAGCCGTGACTGAGGTGGTGCTCATAACCATGCTGGAAAGCGTCCTGTGGCTTGCAGTAATGGCTGGCTGGAAGGAGGGCTTGGGGCTGTGATGGGTGTCCTGGTGCAGTGCTGCAGGAGCAGTTACTGCGCTTTCAGCCCTCTCCCCAGCTCCCTTTGTACTCTCCCCCAGGTGTCAGTGGGCCATGGGCACAGCATGGCGGTGGCACAGGGTGTTAGGGGAAGGTACAGCCCAGTTGTGGGGCTGTCCCAGCACCATGTATGGTTGCAGGTTGCCATCGCCACGCTGAGTGGAAGGGCTTGTCTCCTTATTTCGTGTCTGGGCATCAAAACTTGGGCAAGAGCTCACAGCCTTTTGGAGCCATCAGACTGTTCTTGCATGGTTCTGAAAAATAAACAAACAAATAAGAAAGGGTCTTACAAGGGAAGTAAAGAAAGGCCAAACCCAATCTATTAACTCTGTATTGTCCGATCTATTAATTCTGTATTGCCCCATATATTAACCCTGTGTTGCCCTTCCACAGCAGTCTCGTGTGGACATAAATGTGAACTCTCTTCTCAGAAGTAACTGAGAATAAGTGACATCCCTGAAAGGTGGTTTTACTCCTCTCTAAAATTGGAAATGTGAAGTGGAAGGTTAATAAGAAGAGAACCCTCTGAACCTCGTGGTCAGGCTAACATTCAGCCACCCAGCTGAGGAGGGATGAGGGAGCCGAGCCAAAACAATCACGGAGAGTCCAATCAGATCACTGTAGGCATTCTTGTTTTCAAAGTTGGTGGGAAATGGTTTTCTTAGAAAAAATGGAATTGATGTTCTTTTTTACTTGAGGAGCCAGTTTTCTGATCTCCAGTTAAGATGATGAACTTGCACTGGCCTTGAATTTCGGGTCTCTAGTTGGCTGTTTTTCATGAATTGTAGTTTTTACACGCGTTGGCAAATTATATATATTTGCAGTCCTGCACGCCATTTGCTTTTAAGGAAAGAAAGGAAGAAAGAAAGAAGCTGTGTTTCATTTAAATGCTCTTTAGATCCCTCTGCATATGCTTATGCATATTCTTGACCAATCTCGCTTTGTTTTATGTGTTTGTAGCATTTTTCTTACACTTTGTGCAATCATTAGCATTAATGGGGATTTGCGAGTGTAACAAGAGGAGAATATACCCCAGAGTGTATTACTTAATTTCCCTTTGAAGTGGAATGAAGTTGTCCAATTGGCCATATGCTGTGATTTGCCATCGTTACGAGTAGTTTTCGACTCCTTGTAGAGTAGGTTAATCTCTCCTAGTGAGCCTCCGATAAATCGCGTGATTGTGTATGGCACCGATAGATACCACCTTGAAAAGCACCAGAAAGCTTCTGAGGCATCTTTTCTTTTTTTTT